>JAPMOR010060770.1:180115-201228 GCA_026543865.1 Argiope aurantia | reverse complement strand
ATATATATATATATATATATATATATATATATATATTCTTTAAATACTTAAAAATTATCCTTGACAAAATAAAAGATGAAGACAACTTTATTATTTCTAGTAACAAAGAAATTCTGGATTTTCTTAAAGATAACAACATTAATAAACTTAATACTTTTGATTTCGAAAATTTATACACCACTCTACCTCATGAAAAATTAATAAAAGTCTGCACTTTTATCTATGACGAATATTTAAATGAAAATATCATTCCTAAAAATAACTGGCTTGAGTTATGTAATTTTAATATTACTGAAAATTACGTTTTTAATGATATTAATTTTTATAAACAAATTAAGGGCATTCCAATGGGAACAGCTTTCTCAAGTGTTTTGGCTAATATTTTTCTACATTACTATGAGAAAAAAGTAATTATATATAATTTAATAAACGGGTGGAGATATATTGATGACCTACTTTTGATTAACTTCGACAATACTAATATTGTAACTAATTGCTATCCGAAAATAATGAAGAACTAAACCGTAACACTCACTTTGTTTAATCTTTCTGTTCAATGATATTGCATTCTAATGACATGCCATATATATATATATATATATATATTGATGATAAAATTACTTAGAAACTTGAGTTCATTTGTTCATTTCTAAGCGATTAAATTGAGATTATATATTTAATATACTTTCCTTAGTATAAATTCTTTCAATACTTATATCTGTTTAAAATATAAAAACAAATTTACAGACAAATATATAGTATTATTAAAAAAACCTTATCTTTCAAGATTTATTTTGAAATAAAAATCGTCTTTTATCACTTAACTAAAGCTGAAAATCATATCTCTTTGATGCATTTTTTTTAATTACATATAACCCTTTTTTTTCGAATTGGAGTTTAATATATTCCAACGTATTTTTAGTTCTAGGTTTTAGCCTATTCCTTGATTTATTCTCTGGTTCGCCAAATTGTCCGAAAGCGAATATCACTTTGTATACATCCCCTAACACTAACACCTTCGGTTTCCGGTCACTTTCATTCGGAATAAGAAAACATAGGACATTATTTATGATGTATCGTAAATAAAATGTTAAGCGTTAGTGTTGTTGGCAAGGCAAAAACATCTGAATTTGTATCAAATAAAAATCCCTGCTGTTTCTATTATTTATTAGTACTAGTCGACTTTTCCTGCTCATTTAGCCAATGCAATACGAGTTTGAGTGTATGAGATTGATTTTTTTCTCCACTATTGCTAGCATTAACTTTGCTATTTGCAACACTTCTTGTGATTAATAAAATGAAAGCAATGAAATCATTATTTGAATTCAATTTCTAATTTCTCTGAATTTTAATAAATGAAGTAAAACATATATTTAGATATTAAGTATAAAAATAAATTACGATACATTTTAAAAAGTTTTACATTATATATACTTATAAAATTAGAAATTAATTTCAACTGAAAATTGAAATGCCGGTTGCAGGTTAAAAATAAATGGGTTTAATATATAACAAGAAAACGATATTCATAAATGGTATCAATTTTACAAGCATTTTGATTGGAATATTTTAATTTTGATAATTATTTCAAACAAAAATTTATCGGAATTGTGTTAAAGATATAATACGTTATTTTTTTTGAATAATTGCTTAAAAACCTTAGTTTAGGTTTTCTTCTTCGAACGGAATAAAAATTCCTTAAACGTTTAAGGAATATTGAAATATTTCTATTTGTTACTCATGAAACTGTTTGAAGATATAGCGTTTTGTTGCATTTTAGATATTCAAATTTCTCAGCTTATACTCCTTTCAAATAATCTTATTCTAACTTATGCATAAATATGATTTGTATTTCCATTATTAACATTAAAAGTTAGAAAAACTATTTCAAAAGCACAGAAAAACATGAAATGCGTCAGTTTTCATTCAAACATTTCACAGAAAAAGTTTTTATTATTTTGAAAAAAGTGGAAAATTCTTTTCATAATAAAGTGTTTAAAAAAATCGACATGCTTTGAACAAAATAACGTAATATTTCTCGAACAGAATCAAATATATGTTTGTGTAATATAACAAAATAATATGAATAGTTTGAAACGAATTTTCAATAACATATTCCAAATACTTACATGTAAAGATAAAGATTTCATCTGGAAAATAACTATAACAAATAATCCCAACATGGGTTTTCAATAAATAAACAAAATAAAAATCACAATTTCAGGAGAAGAAAAAGAACAATGGTCTACTTTTCATTCAAAGAACGTTATAGAAAAAAAAATCTTTATATTCGGATGAGGAAGAAAAAGAAATCTATGAAACTGCTGAGAGTTTCGGCGATTGTATTAATCAGATTGTTCCACCTATTGTGAAGAGGATGACTTCATTCTTTATAGTATATTTTGCAATCCATCCTGGAAGCTGCATTGGATTGCCCTAAACATGAAATAGTTAACATAACTGAATATTTATTTCAGTTGCATTACTCATAAATCGCTTTCGCTAATATCTGAAGAACGCAATATTTTCTTTCATTTGTTCATCGCATGAATCTTTATAATAGGGCAAAAATTATCTTGATTTATAATTTTCTATCGTATTTCACTTAAATTTCCCTTGATTTTTCCAGAAAGGTAATATTTGGTTTACAACTTTTTTGTGTTGATTTTTGAATGTAAAAATTAACTTTTATGCAATATTCATTTTATATCTTGGTTTGTATTCCTAATTTAAAATTTATGCAAAAAATTTCAATTAATTATCCTTATTTTTTTTTTCTTTCTGAAAAACTAATATATGTTTGTCAGTGTCAATTTAAATGCGTAAATAATTAAAACAATAAAATTTCTTTCAAAAATATATTCGATTGCTTCATCCGTTAAAGGAAAGGATTCATATGTAATATTGCAATCTTAAAAATTGATTTTTATTCAACACTTTTTACGGGGAAAGAGTAAGACATAGACAAGTTTTTGTCCAGTGTTTTTAGCTCTGTAATTTTTTGATATTTTTTTCTTTCTTAATTATTCAGTGGTCTCTTATTTTTCTCAAATGCTATATCACAGTAAAAATTTGTAATTTTAATATTTTATATGATTTATTTTGTAAACATTTTAATTTGTAATATTTTATATGATTTAATTTGTAAACTTTTTAATTTGTAATATTTTATATGATTTAATTTGTAATTTAATATTTTCCTTTTGAACAATAGTAATCGAATATTATACACAAGTTCAGCAAAAAGATTATATTATACTATTATAGTCTATTGGTAGAAATCTTATAAATCGACAAATTCAATAGATATTACTTTTCCAAATGAAATTCTTCTTGAACATTTTTAACAATAATAAGACTTTTTTTTCCAGTTATTATTTTTCTCTGTCTCATACTCAAAAGACCTCGGTAAAAAAGTAATAACTTAAATCTGAATAAATATTTACCAGTCAATTAGAAATGAAATAAGAGAATATGAAACTTTTCTTTCTTCCCTTACAAAAATATTTCCTTAGCATACCGCATAGAAATAAACTGAACTCTTTGTTCAAACAATAGTGATTCATTTTCAATTTCCTGGAATAGTTTTTTTGCCATACTTTTATTTGTTATATTTTTGTATGATATTCAATTGAAGTTTAGTAATATAGTTTTCGCAATATTTATTTTTAGCAATATATTTTTTCAGCAATATATTTTTTCGTAATTTTTTTAAAAATGAAATCAAAAATTTATATAAGCAGTAATTTCAATTAGAAATAATGGCATTTTATATCTCAGTGGAATTAATGATAAAGAGGATAGAATTTTGAATATTTCTGTAAATGTTTTTCTAAATATCACGATTAAAATTAAATTTTTAATTCTTCTACTTCTATCGTTTGATTATAGTGTATAATAATGATATAACGCTCTTAATAATACTGATTTTATAATACTAGTAATATAATTTCTCAGTTATAGACTACCATTATAACAGCTCCATAATAATAAATAACTTCTTAACTATTCTCTAATTTGATATTTAAGTAAGAAATTGTATTCTATGAACAATAATTTCCACCATGTGCAGAGTGTTTTCAAATAAATTAGATATAGAAATTTCAGAATTTCTATAAAAATCTTGAATAGCTAAGTATTTTTTTTCTAAATATATATATTGAGTTTGATAAATATTTATTTCAATAATTTTCTTCACTTTGATTGAATATTTTATCTTAAATCGATTAAATATTTTTTTTATTTTTGTTAAATATTTAATTTTTTAATTCATTATTTCCTTACAATTAGCTGTCTTTATGTTTTATTGCCACATGTGTCGAATTCCTGGTGCTATGTTTTTAGTTTTAAAACAATAATTGAAGTTTAAAAAAATCTGATATTCTGCTTTTGTGCCTTTTTTTCCTTCTTTTTCACATAGTTAACTCGACTAAAAATGGCATTATTTGATGATAGGGAGTTGTTGATGAACGAAATGATTAGAAATCAAATAAGAGAAACCGTTGGAATATGGGACATTTATTGTTCTTTTTTGTCGTTTTACCTAAATTAATAATAAAAATACATACGCATATTACGAAAAAAGAAAGACGAAACAAACCGTGTGTATTTAAAATTTTTCTGTTCTTTCTGCTCGGATGCACGTTCATTTTATTCTTGATATTTTCAAAATGAAATTCATTACATATATATGCATGGTAATTGCTATACACAATAATATATTATTTGAAAAAAATGAGAAAATGATATAACGATTGGAATTATTATTCATTTAATATATTATTAAATGAATTTTAATTCATTATAAATTAGTGTCACAAATATTTTTAATGATTTTAAGTATATTCCAATATTATGTTGTTAGTGAATCCATGCCTATTTTGTGTATTAACGGAATATATAAGAACAATGAAGTAAATATATATATATATATATATATATATATAGTGCTTTGGCTAATGCTCTCAAGTGCTTTGGCTAATATTTTTCTACATTACTATGAGAAAAAAATAATTAAATATAATTTGATAAACGGATGGAGATATATTGATGACCTACTTCTGATTGACTTCGACAATACTAATATTGTAACTAATTGCTATCCAAAAGATTTAATTCTAACAGAAACGAATAAAAATCAACTTGAAGCTATCTTTCTGGATTTAAAAATCGGAATTGATAATGATAAAACAATTGTTGGTATTTACGATAAAAGGGAGGAATTCAACTTTAAAATAACAAAACTATGTAATTACCATTCGAATCTAAACTCTAAAATCTTCAAAAATCTAATTTTCTCACAAGTTAACAGGATAAAAAAGGTTTGCAATAATAAAAACTCCTATATTGAAGCATCAAACCACCTAATTAATAATTTAATTAAAAATGAATTTCCCAAAAATTACTGTAATGTCAATTTTTTAATTAAACAAGGTATGGTTTGGGATTAATAAAAAATTTGAACTTTCCTTCCTTTTTTTTTCACTCAATAGGTGGCGCTGCGAGCTTACAATTTTTACCTAAATTGCCGTTAGCTTTGTTTTTAATGGGCGGGAATCACAATCGTAAGCTTGAGATTTTCTGGAATGTTATAGAAGGTATGTTCTGTCTTTGCGTTATATTTCTTACCTTTTTGTTATTTTTTCTGTGTTTAATTTGTCTGTTTTTTGGTATTTTGGTGTTTTTTGTTAGTGTATTTTTACTTATTAGTAGTTTTTCTTCTAATTGGTTGTTTTGTATTTTCCTTTCTGTTAAAATGGTATATCTCTTAGGCCTAATTTCAGGGGATTTTCGGGTCACGAAGGAATCATTATTAGACGTTTGTCTTAATTTCCTTTACAGAAAAAAATCCCTTTTTTGAATCCCTGCCTGAGGATTTGAATCCTGCCTGAAGTTTTATTGCAATTAATTTGTGAGAAATTTTATAAAATAATTTAAGAACTTAAGTTAAATATTTAACATATATTCGTCATATATTTATGAGGGTAGTAATTGGTACCATTTTAAAAGGGGATTTTCACTGATAAGATTATAATAACTGTCTGGTTTTTTTTTTATGAATCACACAAGAGACAAGTTATATGAGAAATTAAATTAAGCATTTTATTATAATAGCAATTTTATTAGTTTACTCAATCCATGATATGTATGTATTTAAAATTCTAGATTAATGAAAATAAATTTGCTTTAGATATAGAAGGAATCCATTTCAAAAACTTATTTTTAAAGCTTTGAAGAAAGATCGTATTTTTTTAATTACAAATGAAGATATATTTTAAATAAAGTAAACAATATTTATATTATTTGAAATGAAAAACACATGCAATAAGAAAAATGGAGTCACAAATTTTATATTGCTAGCCTGTCTTATTAGTTACATTTACAAAATAATCATAATACATTTACATTTGACACAAAAGAAGTTTCATTCTTTTGCAACTAAAACATATCGAATAAGATGTTTTTAATATCACTAATCTGGTCATTCTATTGACCACTTAGAGAAAGACATTCTATCAACGGGCAGCACTAGGAGTTAATTGACCTTAACTAATAAGTTTCAAAGTTTCATAACTTGGCATTTTTGTTTGCACAAATGTGAAACATTTCTTTTTGCTTAAAATGCTACTATGACAAGAAAATCATACAATGGAAAATAAAACCGATGAGTAACATAAAAAGTTTCAGTGATTTTTCATGAATTACATATATTTCCTCATCATGTATAACATAATTTTTAGATCATTTAAAGCATCCTTATTATGATTATTTATGAATCTAAATATTTAAAGTTTTATTTAAAAAACTCTAAACGTTATAAATTTCCCATTGGACTATTAACAATATGTTTTTACGGTACAACTCAATGGATTCTATCCAACTTATATGTATAAAATTTCTCGAAGCCCATATTTTGAAACTTAACAGAAATATTAATAAAACAATTTAAGTGTAAGAATTAAAAACCTTGCGATTTTCATAAAGAAATAAAAAACAAATAGATGTTAAAATTTGAAAACTTTTATGAAAATAAATGATTGATTTAAATACATATATAATTAAGATGGTTAACCCGCGAGCACTCGCGCCCATTTTCGGACACGAGAACTCGCGCCGGGTATCTCATACCCTAATTCATTTCTGCTATTTAAATATTAATTAATACTGTTTATAAGCAAACCTTAGGTAATTAAATATTACAAAACAATGCATTTAAGAATTTAAGTGAATTTAATAATTATTACTTACATGTTTAGAGACAATGTTTACAAATTACATACTGATGCTCTACACAGAGACTCTTTTCACATTTTTGGCACATAAACCTTGATTTTCTGTCTTTATTACATGGACAAAATGCACATCGTTTATAGTTTCCTTTGAGCTTTTTTGCAGGCGGTTCACTATTAGTAAATCCCAATTCCTTAGAAGTGCTTGGATTTGTTATTATTCCTTGAGGCTTACGGTTTCTGTGTTGTTCTGAAAGAGCGAATCCCAGTGTTTTCAAAAAGAAACGTCTATTTCTGAACTGTGTGGGAGGATTTTTCGTGGACATCAACAAAATCCTAGAATTAATACCGGCCACATTCAAAATTGAAAACAGAATAACCATTGGCCAGCGATTTGATACTCTTGCAGTAGTGTATGCTGCAGCCATTTCATCTACAACATCCACAGCACCTTTCGTAAGATTATAAAACGTGATTATATCTGGTTTCTTCAATTCCATGGTAGTTTCGTCTATTTTATCATCAGTATGCATTGTGGACAACATAACTACATTCTTGTTCTTTTTTGCAGAATATGAAACAATTGTAGTTTCTTTTTGAAACCCAAAGACTGAGGAGTACAACTCCTTTCTAACCAAAAAATTCAGGCGGTATTTCTCTTTTATTTTGTCTAAGTGTTCCAACAATTGTAATTTTGCTTTTCAAAAGTTCTTGTGCTAGCTCATATCCCGTATACCAGTTATTAGTTGTCACGTTACGTCCAGAATTGAAAAGCGGTTTCATCAATCGCATCACAATGGCTTTCGAACTAGTCTATTTTGAAGGGTCCTTCAGGTTGTTTACCAGCATATATCTCCATATTCCAGGTATAAAAAACTCTAGAATCTACTAATGCAAATATCTTTATACCGTACTTAGCAGGTTTTTGGGCATATACTGCCTGAATCCACACCGCCCCCGGAAAGGTTCAAGTTTTTCATCAATAGTGACAAATTCTCCCACAGAATACGCATTTTTACAATTTGTTACAAATGTTTCAAAAAGGGGTTACAAATGTTTCAAAATGTTAGGGGTTTTTCCCCTACTGAAAGAATGTGACCTTGGATACAGCTACACGAACTTCTGGCCTAATCCGAAAAACAGGAAGTAACAAAAACGCTGAATGAAAATGGATCCGGCATTTCATATCCGGTGCGAGTGCTCGAGGGTTAATGTAATCTTATGTTTGTGATAATAAATATATCAGAGGGCAAATTAAATCCATAGCAACTTCCTGAATCAAAGAAGCAAACAAGAAAAAACCTTTTTTTTTTATGAATTTAAAATTATTTTACCCTGAATATCAAGAATAGCGATTGTTCGTTGAAAACCAAACAAGATAATGTAATACTTAAAAAGACACTGAAAATAACAAAGAAAGTTATCTGAATTTATTATATTTCTTCAAACGTTTTTGCTCGTCTACAGAAATATGATTCCGCACATTTTTTCTCGCCACTTTGCATAGAAAACCAATAATCTTTTCTGCGAACTAATATTCTTAAGGATTCTGTTTATTCCTATAGTAAGCTATGTTATCTTCAAGTATTGGTTAAAAATACATTTTATAAAATAAAATACCAGCCAACTGTGACTGAAATGTATGTATATGATTTGAAGAAACAATTTCTATTTTTTATGTAAGCTTCAGAAGAAAAAATATTTGTTTTGGAATCTATTTTAAATTTTAAATTAATGCTTCATTTACATGTAGTTTTTAGTTGCTTATCTTCTTATTTTCTTCATCTTTGTAACGCTTTTTTTTCTTGTGTATGTGCAATTACTTTGAAAAATATCGACATTTACAGTCATTACTTTTTACGAAACATTCTTAATTTAAATGTGATAAACTATTTTAACACTGTTTTTTGTTTCTGCTTCTACATTGATGTACATCCGTGGTGCTATCAGGATATCTGTACCTCGTACTGCCCATTCTGTAACTGCCATTTCATAAATAATTTGTAAAAGTACAAATGTATTAAATGACACATATATTAAATCTTTATACAATGCATGCTATGTTAAAATAAAAAAACAGACTTTCATGTATAATAATCATTAACACTAATGTCAATAATTCGGGGTAGGCCAGTCGTTTTCTTTAGAAGAATTTCCTTCTAAGCACTACATTAGGGCTTCATTTCAATTTATATACCTCAATTAAGTAATAATGAAAAACATGAATCATGTTGCTATTTTGAATATTCTCCCAATACTTTTGAATACCCAAACACTTTACTCTCTTAAACTCGTATTTACGAAAAAAATAGGACAAATATCACTAAAAATTTTAGAATGTAAGTAATATCTTTTTGGGCCTTAACTCAGAACAAAGAATAATCATTTAAAACATTAAAGCACTAAGTGTCTTATGTATAAAGTCTATGCATAGACATAATATTAAAAATAAAGGATCTAAATATTAATATGCGAATACAAAATATTTTTCAAGTTTTTCAATTTCGCATTTAATACCATAATGTTAGATATTTCTAAAATTTTCGAAAAAAAAGTTATTTTTTTAAAGCATTAAGTAAATACTGATCTGATATAGAATGCCGAAAAAGAAAGATAAAATTTTAGTTTAGGACTTCAAAGGCAATGATGAGTTGAGTTTTTTTTTGAATATTAGAAGTTCAATTGGAGAAAAATGATATTACTTTCAGTTTGAGATAACACCATTTTCTTAATTTAAAAATAAAGTAAATTTTTAACAAAACTGCTTAAGTTACTTTTTCTTATTATTAAACTTGTAGGCATTGATAATCAGCTGGTCGGAATTATTGACAATGTCAAATTTTAATTGAATTGTTTTGTATGCAATTCAGTCTGAAATCTATTTGTTAAATAGCAAATCACATTAATGTATGTAAATCATATTATCTTTCTTATGTATACAAAGTGATCAGTAAAACTCTTTAAATTCCAAACGGCGTTTCGTAAAGCCAGGAAAGTAACGTCTTCCCATAGTAAATTGAGCATGCTAAATTTTTTAGGTAGGTTGCAGTGCCCTTAGAGGTGAAATAAGGAAGTTACAAAGAAACAGTTTAAAAATTAAAAAGTTCGGCCAAGAAGTAAAATTAGAAAAATGTCTTTTATACCATCACATAAACAGAGAAAAGGTCGTTTGGAGCTTTCTAGGAAATTGGTGAAGATACGAACTTTCCGAGAATAAAAAATAAATTGGTCCAAAAATTGAAAAAAAAATGTATTCTCCAGTTTTACCATATAGATTTCCAGAGTTAAACAAGGATGAAGTAAAATTTGAACATTTAAAAAAATAAATATAATTTTAAAACAATTTTAACAAACGTCATCGGAGGATAGAGAATCTGAGGATACATTTTTCAATTTAAGATGAATCCTTTCTCAAATAACGGAAAGTTCATAATTTTAATCTGAAACATCTCTGCCAGTTTTGCAGATAATTTCATGAAACTTTTTTTGTGTGGTTTTATTATGGTACAGCTTACAGTTTCCTAATTCGAATTTTTGACTGATTATTCATTTATTTTCTTGTTTATTTCGTTACGTAAATTCCTAATTACACTGTTAAGGACATTGAAAAATCTTTAAATAGATTTAACATAATCACTTACTATATATAAATATTACTTCCCTGGATATGAGTGTTGCCATTTTGAATTTATAGGGCTTAAAAGTACTTTTCCACTAACATATATGTTAATTTTCATATGTATATACAGATTAAAAGAATACAGAGAATTAAATTTACTTTGACTTTTGTTACTCACTGAATGATGATTATCAGATTATCATATATGTTAATACAATACATAATACAATCCGTCTGGGGTTGCGG
The DNA here is from genome assembly GCA_026543865.1 of Argiope aurantia. Classification (NCBI taxonomy): domain Eukaryota; kingdom Metazoa; phylum Arthropoda; class Arachnida; order Araneae; family Araneidae; genus Argiope; species Argiope aurantia. Next base: position 190,134 of record JAPMOR010060770.1, on the reverse strand, counting down.
CACTTCGAATTATACTGCTATATATATATATATATATGGAACATATTCGCATACCTTATCTAAAGTAGAATCGGCAATAACTGTTCGAGGATAGGCAAAGTAATCGAATCGCTTACATTCAAATTCTAAAATTAGACGGGTACATGATTGTAAGTACAGGACTAAATTGTTTAATGCATGTGACCATTACTGCTAAGATAAAGTAAAGGAACAATCGCAAAAATGTAATTTTTATAGACAAAAAAACGCCATATATGATAGCATAACTATATTATTACTTAACTACCCGCCTTTGGCGATCAGCCGGTTCGCCAGTATTACCGCTCGCTACAATTTTCAATTAAAATTTTTAAGAATCTGGTCTCTTAACCCGCGAGCACTCGCACCCATTTTCGGACACGAGAACTCGCGCCGGGTATCTCATACCCTAATTCATTTCTGCTATTTAAATATTAATTAATACTGTTTATCAGCAAACCTTAGGTAATTAAATATTACAAAACAATGCATTTAAGAATTTAAGTGAATTTAATAATTATTACTTACATGTTTAGAGACAATTTTTACAAATTACATACTGATGCTCTACACAGAGACTCTTTTCACATTTTTGGCACATAAACCTTGATTTTCTGTCTTTATTACATGGACAAAATGCACATCGTTTATAGTTTATTTTGAGCTTTTTTTGCAGGCGGTTCACTATTAGTAAATCCCAATTCCTTAGAAGTGCTTGGATTTGTTATTATTCCTTGAGGCTTACGGTTTCTGTGTTGTTCTGAAAGAGCGAGTCCCAGTGTTTTCAAAAAGAAACGTCTGTTTCTGAACTGTGTGGGAGGATTTTTAATGGACATCAACAAAATCCTAGAATTAATACCGGTCACATTCAAAATTGAAAACAGAATAACCATTGGCCAGCGATTTGATACTCTTGCAGTAGTGTATGCTGCAGCCATTTCATCGACAACATCCACAGCACCTTTCGTAAGATTATAAAACGTGATTATATCTGGTTTCTTCAATTCCATGGTAGTTTCGTCTATTTTATCATCAGTATGCATTGCGGACAACATAACTACATTCTTGTCTTTTTTGCAGAATATGAAACAATTGTAGTTTCTTTTTGAAACCCAAAGACTGAGGAGTACAACTCCTTTCTAACCAAAAATTCAGGCGGTATTTCTCTTTTATTTTGTCTAAGTGTTCCAACAATTGTAATTTTGCTTTTCAAAAGTTCTTGTGCTAGCTCATATCCCGTATACCAGTTATCAGTTGTCACGTTACGTCCAGAATTGAAAAGCGGTTTTATCAATCGCATCACAATGGCTTTCGAGCTACAGTCTATTTTGACGGGTCCTTCAGGTTGCTTACCAGCATATGTCTCCATATTCCAGGTATAAAAAACTCTAGAATCTACTAATGCAAATATCTTTATGCCGTACTTAGCAGGATTTTTGGGCATATACTGCCTGAATCCACACCGCCCCCGAAAAGGTTCAAGTTTTTCATCAATAGTGACAAATTCTCCGACAGAATACGCATTTTTACAATTTGTTACAAATGTTTCAAAAAAATTCCTGATGGGAGCCAATTTATCTATCTCTCTTCTACTTTGACGATCATTGATATTGTCAAAGCGTAAACATCTCATCAAAAAGAGGAATCGATTGCGACTCATGGTTTTAGGAAATAAATCGATCCCGGTTCCATCAGTGGCATATAAATCTTTCAAATTAGTGTGCGATGAATTGTGAGTTCCACATAAATATAGTAGTCCAAGAAATGCTTTTATTTCTATTTCATCTGTCTTTTTTACATCTCGCTCTCGAGTAAAACGTTCTTGAATGGATTCGATATAAATGTTTGTGCACTGCACCATCATATTTAGCATATTGCTATCGAAGAGAATACTCCATGCATCTACGGGAGAAGCGACATTTCTTGAATAAGGTGTATTACCTGGAAGCTTGCTAATTATATTCCTTGAAGGCTTCCTAACATTTTGTCGATATTTTGTCTTTTCCCATTTTGTTACATTATCTTTACCTATATAACAATCTGTTGTTGACAGTGAACATTCTTCTTTTATTTCTGTCTCAATTTCAGTAGAAGAATCATGATCACTGCAGTATTCTTCGTCCTCAGAGGCAACACTATCGCCAGATAACGGTTCCTCGTCACTAGAAACAGTTTCTATAAGGTGTCGTAAATGTTCACTTTCTTCCTCGTAATTCATATAGTGCGTCATACTGCACTAAACTAAGAGACGGAAATGGAGACGTTTGACGAACACAAGGACTCGCACGGGTATGACATGCCCCCAACCCCTCTTTCTCAAAATATTTTTTTAGAACAGAACTGGTTTTTCCCCTACTGAAAGAATGTGACCTTGGATACAGCTACACGAAATTCTGGCCTAATCCGAAAAACAGGAAGTATCAAAAACGCTGAATGAAAATGGATTGAACATGTCATACCAGGTGCGAGTGCTTGCTGGTTAATAGATTCTCAAACAAAACCTTCTTAATCTTCACATTTGGATAGTCATACCAAACTTATACTGTTGTTTAGATGGTTTCGTTCAATTTACTATATATATTTTGCTAATTTGTTGTCATTTCCGGTTTTATTTTATTTATCATCTTTATTGTTATTTATTTATTTATTATTATTATTGAATATGAGTATTGCAAACATAATCGCTCGGTATCTAAGTCTTATGTGAACTACAAAATATTTTTCATAATTTTTGTAATATCTCAAAGAATAATTCAACAAAAATTTCTCAGATTCAACATAAAATTCAGTATTTATTTTCAAAAGGAATGAAATGAAATCAATAATAATATTTTGTTCCACCCTATAAATATATTTCAAAAATTATGAAGTCTAAATTTAATTCAGTAAGGTATCATATTCTGAGAAATATTCTGGACACACCTAGTTTTAAATAAATGAATGAATGTTTTTCCACGAATGTTTCCACGATCAACTAAGACTTATTTATAAAGTTTTGAATGTTAAAAATTTAGAAAAACTCAACGTTTTCATAATCTTAGGCCAATGAATCTTGAGAAACCTGCGCGCTGATTGGCGTATTTTCTTTGAAACGATCGATGGAAAATCTATAATTATCCTTTCTTTATTGAATAGTGATATTTAAATTTTCATTAATCAGTCAGTTTAAGTGATTGATTTAGTTGATTGGAAATTAACTCTTTTTATTTAAAATATTAGTGTTTCAAGAACATTTTGTTAATCGAGATTTCCACAGCAGAAGCTTTATGTAAAATCAAAAATTCTTTATTTATTAGAGCATTTATTGAATCAAGTTACATAAAATATAATTATTTTCCTTTTAGACCATCTTAGCATATCTCTGTCTTACTAAAGGTTTACAAATTAGCTGAGTGGCCCTGATTTGAATGGATATCCTATTCATATTAAACAACACTTGCCTTAAGAAAACTGATTTATTGGATTAATAATATAGAGAGTGTAAAAGATCCTAAAATAATTTTTCTTTAATTTATTTTTTAGAAAAAATAATATTTCCTATTTGTTTTATTTCCTACAGACACGTGCCGAAATTTTTTTTTTTGCAGATTTCCTTTCCAAAAAGATTTAACTTATTTTTAATTGGAGCTTTAATCAATGTGATGGCAACACTTTGAAAAAAGCTGATTTTTTCCCATAAATGCGAAACGTGCTCGTTCAGTCTTATTTTTATTTTGTACGAAAAAAAATTGTTGAAAAATATAGTTAGAATATTTATTTACAAATTCATTAAAAATAGAAATTTACTTTTAAGGTTAAAACATTGGTATCATTTAAAAGATAAATTTTTGATGTTTATCTTCATGTAAAAATCTTTTTTGTGAGGCAATATTTTCGGAAGTTATAGCAGAAACACGCCAAAATTTCGCTTAATATTTAAATAAATAAAGCTCTAATTAAAAATTCGAAAAAATAACCCCCAAGTGCACATTCCCTCCCTCCAAGGTATACAAGTGCCAAATTTGGTAGCTGTAAGTTGAATGGTCTGTCCTGTAGAGAGCCAACACACACACACACACACACACACACACACACACATTGAGCTTTATTATTAGTATAGATATAGATATTTGGTGAGTTTTCGATAGTCTGAGAAATGCTAGTGAAAATTCTGGGACAATTCTGTCTTGTCATCCATTATCATGAATCTCTCATGCAACAGTGAATACTTATTGAAATCCTATCAGACGCTGTTTTAAAGATAAACTCAATAAATACTGAATAGATTTAGAAAATATGTTAAGATTATATTTATAAAAAATCTAATATTATATAAAGAATTAAAAAGAAAAAAAAGCGAGTTGTAATTTATTAGATATGCATGATTTCTACAGAGCTGTCACAGACATTGGAAATTCCAATCGACAAAGGTTTAACGGGCAGAAAGAATGGATTGAAAAGAACAGTAAACATGGAATGCAATGATTCACCTCCTTGCAGCCACAAGAGACAATATTCATGCTAGATAAGGAATTAATTTGATCCGGTGGAGTAAAGTGACATTCTGGGAAGAAGGCATTTGGCGATATTTAATAAAAAGGTGCTGATTACTTTCGATTGGCGCTTAAGCGAATATCTTAAAAGCTGTCATCATTTCGGAAAAGCAAGTTTTCACAAGGTAAGCTGTGTGCATTGAGATTAAAAAGTGTATTTCACATTATATGGAGATGGAATGTTTTATCTATTTCTTCCAATTATTTTGTTTGCTTCTCAGGTGATCCAATTTATTTAAAGAATTTTTCAAGTTTTGAGTATCAAAAATATTATTAAGTCTTTGCAGTATAGGTATGGGTAGACAGATTACTGAACAATTGTAATAAAATTATGACACATGTTATTGCGCTCCAAACTTCCAAAATCTCGGAAAAAAACAGTGGTCATAGTGCATAATTATGTAGCAAAATATTATGCTTAATTGATTTTTGATTTCGTTATGTTAAGTTTGATTTGTTTTAATTTTAGCTGATTTTTATGACATATAAAAACTTTATTACTTACTTCAGCTTTAAAAAGTTTTCGAAATTTCGTTGATAAATCATCTCTAAATTTATAAACTCCTAATTATTTTTCATTTTTATAATCTTATCTAATCATTTTACTGTATTTGATTTTAATAGTCATACAATGTTTATTTACTTTATAACGATATTGTTTTAAATTATCTAACAATATCTTAAACAATAACTCTTTCTAATTTTTATCTAACAATATATATTTCCTAATGTGTCAGAATACTTATGTTTCAAGTAAATTCTTACTTTCTCTACATTTCACTATATGTGTATATAAGTATATCAAAGCACAAATTCGCTTACTTGGTTAGACATTTTGTAAAACAGCTTATAATCTTTTTACTTTATTTCAGTTTAAATCAAATCTAGAAACAGAAAAATGCTATAGTTTATGCTTTGCTTTTTTTTAAATTAAAAGGTGCTTTGAAATTTTGAATTTTATTAAAGATAAAAATTAGTTCTCTCTTGGGCGACAAGACTAAACCATCAAGGCACTTTAATTTTAACTCTTTACAGAAGTTTGCACTTAAGACTAAACGATCACTTGGGAATACGTGTGAAGAACGAAAGAATTCTGTTTTCTTTTATCTTTTTTTTAATGTCTAAGATTTTTTATTTTTTATAATTTTACAATTTTCTTCCTTCTTTATTAATTGTACCTATTTTATAAGTCAGTATGCATTATATTTCTATGCTGCAATTTCTTTCCAGGTTTGAAAAATATGAAAATAAAGATGTGCATAATTATGGCATCTGACTAAAAATGAAGATTTTAGATTCATCTCATCAATTTTGATTGAAATAAAATATTCATTTTAAATATGATGCAATATTTCAAATGTTCGCAAAATTCAGAATATATTTCATCAGGAATCAATTTATAAATTATGAAAGATAAAACATATTCATATAAATTAAAAAGAATTATGATAGTTATTTGTCGAATTTCCATTTGTAATATTTTAAAATAATTTCATGAAGAGATTACGAATTGTCTGTCGTTTGCAGAGATCTTTGATATGGAAATTTTAAATTTTAGATTAATAAATGTAGAAATTGATGGAAAATATCAGTTGTTTCAAAACAATAATGAGATATTATGTGTTTAGATACTAATTTACTTATATATGAATTCAATTTCTTTACTTTTATGAAACTCTAACATATAAAATCAAGCACTTTTAACTTTTTGAGATTTTATGCCATTTGAGTTTCTATAATTCGATGTTTGATTTTTTTTCATATATAATGAAGAAATTATCTATAAATAACAATTAATAGGTACTTTGAAATAAAATAATTTAAAAAAAAAATGTGCAACTCTATAAAATTTTATTTTTTTTAAATCTAGGATTTATGGCTTCACCTTTTAAAATGAGTAAATTTTAAATAAAAAATTATAATAAAATTTAGGTTTGAATTTAAAATGTAACTATTGTAAGTGTGTAACAAAGTGCAGCTATTGTTCTCACATTTTAGAAAATCGGAAAATTTTTTTAGTTTCTCCTTAAAAATTAATTTTATCAAAGCTGGCGACATCTAGTTTAAAAGAAAGCATCATTTTAATCACATACAGAAATTTTTTTTTTTTTTTTTTTTTTTTTAGTTTTTAGTCTAAGATGGCAATACACAATTACTTTAGTTTATGACACATACTGTCAAAATTGTCAAATTACGATTAGTAACTGCGATTGGGAACGTGGTTTTGGTTAATCACACATTTTATATCTCCTTTAAATATTTACCTTAATGAAAATTGAGCAAATATATTTTGTAGTTTGCCTATTCTTTGATAAAAATAATATCATAGGATATCTAAGAATATCGTATTCAACTTGAAGGATGAAATCACGTCAAAGCTAACCATGTATCGATTCTAAGTAAATCATCGGTAATAATTTAAATAATTTGAAATCCAGATGATTCCTCTACAAACAAATAATGTTTCTGACTAGTAGAAACTCAACTCTTAATAATAAATATTCTTTTTCAAGTTTAGCTAATATAATTAGGCCTGTAAATTTCTTAGTATGAAAAATCATTAGTTTTGAAAGTAAAATTTTTTTTAATTAGTCTAGAATTAATTAAATGTGAAAATAAAATCAGTTTTAGAAAATTTGTTTCATAAAATTGAAATTTGTTTTATAAACCAAAGTATAAATTTAAAGAATTAAAAAAATTTAAAAAAATAGATAATTTTAAAAAAGTAAGAATAATAAAGTAATACGAGAAAAATTATATTTTCAAAATCTCTAAGAGGAATAAAATATTTTCTAAAAATATTCTATAAAGATTCGACAATAATTAGCTCAAATTTTTAAAAAAAAGGATGCATTCGTATTTGGACGAACTTTTTTAATTGTTTAAACTAAATTTTGAAACTAAAGAAATAAATTCAAATTACTTACCCAATATCAAACCCATATAAATCACCAATACAAGCAATGTATGTAAGCCCATTTCAGTCATACAGTTCATATTAACGTTTTTCTCAAAAATTCGCAAAATCCGTCAAGAGTTAGATGCACGCGCTTTTTGCCGCACCGGTTGATATTAGGACAGTAAACATTCCACGGACGGTTTTTCCCGCGATTCTCTGTTCAACTGGAGTTCCTGAATCGGATGGATCCTCCTACTACTCTGAAGATCCAACTCTGCCCTCTAGCGGAAAAATACTCATCGTTTGTCATCGTAATCGTTACCCGATGGAGAACTTTTGACATGTGGACTGCATTGGGCTAGAAAAGTTTGTTGGAGTATTGAGTGTTTGTGATAGATGGTACACAATGAAAACGAATAAATAGAAAATAATTCTAAATAGGTGAATGCATATTAATCACATTGCTTTTCAGTGGCAAAGGATTTTAGATTTCTTTATATTTAAATAGCTGAGTTTTTTTTTAAAGTCGCGATCACTTTTGAATAACATTTAAAAGTTTGAATTATTATGCCTACTTCAAAATTATGCATATTTTTTCAAGTTTTTATATTATTAATTATTCGCTACAGTATCCAAAGAAGAATATTCTTTAAATCAAAATTAGTTTACAATAATTTGCTTGACTTTTTTTTAAATTTTCTAGAATCTACTTGTGAATATACATTGAGTTTATTATTCAGTTGATAGAAATAATTGCTCTGATTTATTAATGAAATCCTTTATATTTTCTCTAGATTATTGTATAATTCGTTTTCAAAAGAAGACAGGCATCAAAAAAGGATGCATTCAGCAATGCTCAAATGCCATATTATTTTTTTTAATATTATATTGATGATAATAAAATGCTAAAATTGAATATTTTAAAAACATTTTTAATTAATGATATTTATAACCATCGTTTAATTAATAATATGTATAATTAAAGTATCATAATTAGTGATGTATTAATTATTGATATTTATTAAATAATTTTTAATTAATAATATTATAACCAATATATTTTTTTAATTATTATTTAAATAAGACAATATATTGCACCAGAAATTATAGTCAAATTTCTTGTACAAATAAAGTTTTATATTTAACATTTATACTAAGCAGAAAGTTATTTTTGTTTAAAAATTATTAAAAAAATCATTTTGTTGTTCGTTTTTTAACTTTCTACTATATAACTGTTCTACTTATAAGTTCATACACCGAAAGATGCACATAAGTATAGATGTTTATTGGCCCAAAACACAATTTCTGGATAAACTGCCTGAAACGAGCTGAGAATTTAAAAATTATTTGTTATAAGTTATGCACAATAAAATAATTTGAAAAAAAAACTATTAAAAGAAATGTTTAAAATATTTCCTAAACATGATGAATATCTAAAATTAAATACGTTTTCCTTAAATAGAGTTTCTTTTTATTTCAAAATAAGGAAATACTTAATATTGGTTTTTGTTTAATTAAATGGGTAACCCTATAAGACTGAATAAAAATACTTGAAATACAATAAATTAAATGTTGAAAATTCACTCAAACTTTTTGGATATTTAAACTATTCGCAAATAGATAGCAAGCCAGTATAACAAAAAATATGTAGTATTTTAATAATTATGAAATAATTCGTGTTTAATAAATAAGATAATATAATCATGGTACTTTGCTAATACACGTGATTAAGTCTGTGTCTGAACTAAATATTTTTCATAAAATATATTGAGAAAATTATGCATTGTATGACTTTAATAAATTACGTTTTTTGGCATTCTTAACCTGTTATGCAAAATACTAAATACATTGATAGAAGTTGAACATTATTTTTAATGATCTAAGGGAATAAGATGTTTTTTTTGTTCTTGCGTTTATAACATCCTATTTAGTAGAATATTTTATTTATAAATCATTGGATCTATTAAATTCAATTATTTATTATGTTTTAACTGAAAAAGATTGAATCCATTAAATCTTTTATGAATTAGAATAATAATTTCATTTCCTTGAAAATAAACTGAAAAAAAATCACTTACTTAAAAACACAAAATTAGAATTTGTGGTACATGGAATTTGAACTTACATTTCAACGATAAACTAATATCAGTAAAGATTTCTTTAAAACATAATGAGGATATCAACCAATAAACCGATGTCAGTGATAAAATTGGGGAAAAAATATATACGACTTGCGATTTCTGTATAAAACTTTCCTGTGTAGAAAACTTGCATAGAAGAAACACTTTTACAGACATTTCCAGAAAATAATCGAAAATATTTTTCCTGTGCATGTAGAACATATGGAAGAAAAATATTTTTACAGATACTTTTAGAAAAAAAACTATTGGAGCTCAAAACAATTTGGATATAATTTGATTGCTAAAAAAATTGTTTCGTAATGTTGTTATGAGAATAAAAATATTCTAAATGATCACTTTATCGCGTGCTAGCTAGTTTTTCTGCTGAAAAATATTCATATATTTTATGTTATCTTATCACACTAGAATACCAGATGTGAAAAAAAAAAC
>JAPMOR010060770.1:117659-172175 GCA_026543865.1 Argiope aurantia | reverse complement strand
ATGCATTAGAATAAAACAAATAATATTACATAGGTAATTGTCAATATAAATGCATTATAGAATCAAACTAATGTTATTTATAGATAAAAAATAAGTGATATTATTTAACTTCATACTATCGTTTATTCAAGGATTTTAAAAATTAATTTGATTAAAATTTCAAGCTAATATTAATTTGAAAACATATATATATTGTTTTAAATTAGACAATTGTAGATGGCAAAAGTTAAAAAAATTACATTACATTGAGACAAGTTAAATTTATCCAAAATTTTATTTCATTTCATTACTTAATATTTGATGCCTCAAATAAATTTTCGTATTCGGACAGTCCAATAAAAAAATATTACAAGTAATTATTGTTTCAGTTAAAAATAATACATGTCTTTTAATTAATTATTAAATGACTAAATGTAAGCAATTACTTATTTATGAATAATTCTGTGATTCAATTCTGATTGAGATATTGTTTAGAAAGAAACGTATCAATTATATTATATATAATATAGAATTATATTGTACATTATTATATAATAGTATACAATTATATTATTGTATATTATTTTTAAAAACACTTTAAATGTAGTATCTTGGGCAAAATTTTTCGTTCATAGGAAATGGTCGTTGAAATTGCATGAAAATTAATATTACATCGAATTGTTAAATGTTACAATGAATTATACTTTGATATGTTTTGTTTTCTATTGTTAAATCTAACCGCCGAGAAATAATGATTTGAATTTCTGCTTTTTTATAAACGTTAAGTCTTGAATATGTGGAAAAAATCTCTAAATCACATTTGCAAATTTTCACTTTTTAGCTTTGATTATAATAGATAAATGAATATAGTCTCCTTTAAACGGCACATTTTAAATTAATATAACAATATAAAGGATATTACTTTTCACTATAGTGATAAAACAGATCTACATTTCCATTTTGATTGTTTAAATCTATTTTTATATTATGCCATTTATTATTAGACTTGATATATTGCTTGTAAACTGCAGACATTTAAAATTGGAAGCTGAGAAATAATCATGATTTTTGTTACTTTTAAAGCAGTAATTTTTAACTGCTGAGATTATTCATACTGCATGGAATAATTATCTATGTTAAAAATATAGTATCTATAAGTCCAAGAGCATCCTGTAATAAGTTTCACCATCAGGACAAGAAGATTCTTTATTTGAAACTTGATTTTATCAAAAATCCACTTTGTTTATTGTCCTGGTTAACTTTCAGTCTCATACCGAGGATCCGACTCTTTCTTCTAATGTAACTTAACGTAATCTAGAGTAACTAGTAGAGTTTGTATCAGCTCAAACATCCTTCTCAACATCAAATTTTCAAAATCTACTATGAAGCAGACCCAGTAATGCTATTTTGTTTCATCCGAAAATTGGGATATTATTATAACTAAACAAAATCTAACTACAAAATATTTAATTTTATTGCCTAATTAGAACAAAAAAAAGTCATTTTCTAACAGCTAAGGTGTAATTTAAGTCTAAACATGTTTGAAAATGCATAATTTTATTCTTATCGACATCACTTTTTTTTAAAATTATTTTTTCTCTACAAATTATGGACCAATATTCATAAATCAAAACCTTAGTTACGATCCATTTGTTGAAATTTAAATATTTACTGCCAATTTTATATACGTCTTTTTTTTTTTCTGAACCCTAATTCTTAGCCGTTAAACTCCTGTCCTCTTTTTTCCTGAAAGCGAAACATAAAACTGTGCATTAACACTCGGGATTACTTTTCTAGGCAAGGCAGTAGTAATTAAATTCACCGATAAGGAGCCTGAAATCCCATCTGCCGATCAGCTGTGGAAGAACATTTAAGGAACTCCTTTATCTGTCCGGTTATTTAAATTAGGATTTGCTAGAAAAGTCCTCCTTTGCTGATTCAAGTTGTATAATGGAGCCATTAACTTTCCCGTAATGCCAGCATCTCTCCGTAATGTACATTCATTGCATCTGCCATGGTTCGCGTGTGGAGAAGATTGAGTTAAGCTTACCCAACAAATGCATTAGGCTCAGATAGAGCGGTGGCACTACAAAACTCTACTAACTGGTGAACTGGAAATCTTTCGCTTGAATCGTCAAACCATGTAGATTTTCCTTTTACGTCTGAGCAGTTGCATCTTTGCATACAAAGAAGGGGTTACATTGCACGTAAGCTCTAAATCCGGTTCGGATACCAACGAGGTTTCCGGAAAATTGATGCGTTAAATTTATGTGGAAATAGTGTGAGTTATGCATATCATGATAATTAAAGAAGGCTAGGGATCTTTTATTATTCCCTTCTGTAAATATGACTGAAGCGAATGGGGTTTATGAATATTTAGTTAAATAAACAGAAGCTATGCTGTGAATTTGAATGAGAGAGAACAGATATAAGAGTTATGTATATTTAAGTAAAAGCAATGGATGTGTCACAATAAGACATTGTTTGCATAGATTTTCTTTATATTACTTTAAAGATGAATTACATTTTTTTTATGTAAATTTGGTTAAGTAATAAGATGTTTGGTAGACTTTAAAGATTAAAATATAGATGATAAAAAAGGTTGTAAATCAATTTTTAATGTTTGTATGGGTTTAGTCAAGCATTGATGAATATGTAATTTGTTGATTTGATTTTTCCATGCTTATGTTTATTTTACAAAGTTTAAATATTAAAAAAGATTGTTTGCAGTAGACTTAAATTAAGAATTTTCAAACATATGTATATATGTGATGACAATGCGCTGGTTTTACATTTTCAAAACTTAATTATTAGTTTTTTTTTATATTGATTTAAACATGTTATCACTTCCTTACAGTAGTTGGCATATTAATTTTGGTATATTTAGATTGTAAAATTCTTTAACATTTGAAATATTTCCGCCTCAATATTTTCAATAATAAAATATTAATTTTAGAAGAAAAAAATATAAAATGATGATGATTGTAAGTATTTTGAATTTTATTATGCTATTTAAAATATGTTTTTAAAAAGAGTTTTCATGAAATTTATTTCTAGTCGAAATTAAATTTTTAAAAGTTACTTTTAAAAATATCATACTAATATTTACAATTTTTTGCTAAATAAATAGCTATTTTTAAAAAATAGATTTTCCAATTTTTTTAAATGCTTTATACATGCAATAATTTTATAATATCAAATAAAAAATATGCACATTATCTCTCTAAATTATAATTTCAGTCATATTTTGACATTTATTTGAATTTCTCAGCTTATTTTAATTTTGTTTATTTTCAAGGCTTACAACACAAGTAAACTCATTTTGAGGTATGCTGAGATATATCTTCTGCATATTTTGGAGCAAATAGTTTTATCAGTGCTTAGCTTTAAATCCAAATATAAATATGAACATAAAATTGTAATTTTTCACAAAAATACAGAAGAACGTTCTTTCAAAGTTAATCATTCCTAATTTGTTCGAATAATTAAGAAATTTGATAGCCATTTCTTTTCGTTTATATTTAATATCTGGATAACAAGCGAAAAATGCTCATTTTGATTTTTTTTTATTTTTAATTAAAAAAGTGAGACCGTGCATAACGTTTTCATAGCAATTAATATTTATTAAATGTTTGAATAATTCTTAGTTATTTTTAAATAATATAGTGTAAGATTTCTAAATTTACCCCCAAAAATAGACTGTAATATATTAAATTTATAGTTTGTATTTCTATAAATCAAATCAATTTCTAGAACATATAATTTAAAATAGGAATTAAAAGCATTATGTAAGAAAGAAAAATTCCGTCTTCAAATATTTGGGTTTTAAGTCAAAGTAAATACTTTCATAATTATCAGTAATATCTACATAAAATTTTGTTTCAAATTTATTCAGTTATTACAATAAAATTAATTTTTCTTTTATGCATTCCTTTATTAATTCATCGTTGTAATATTTTGTAATTATATGTATTTTATATTTCATTTAAACTATTTTTTAATATAGATTTTTTATTAACACTTACCAAATCTTGAGTAATATAATACATAATACGATTGTATTGATTTAAAGTATTTTCTAAAAGGTTTTGGAATATCTTCAACTTCACTAGATACATCGAATAACGTTACTGAAAGCTGAAAAAGTCACACGAGACTTCAAATGGCTATATGATAGGTTATTTATTAAATGATTTTATTAAAAAAATATATGTTTGAATAAATTAATATATCCAACAGATGCCAAAGTGGAACATAGCGTTTAAAGTAAACAATACAATGAAGCAACTTCGAACTGTAGTGACAACTAGAGTCAATATGAATTCATGTCTCATCTGGCGTAAGAAAGAGTAATTTTAAGTATATTCCATTGAAAAGAATTTTTGATATACTGCCTTTCTTTTATTTTCCACTTTAAATTCGAAATGAACTGTTTTTCTTTTAAAAAAGAAAGAAGTCGTGATATTATAAAATCAGATAAAAATAGAGCATGTTAGAGCATCAGTTAATGTGAATTAAAAAAAATAATTTAATAATTTTTTAAAAAGTATATACAGGTTAGTTTATAAGCTGTAATTCGTAAGAATTTCTAGATTATTTTATTGGAAATTTTGATATAACTTTTCTCTTTTTCACATCTTAACCTTTATTTTTTGCTTTTAATACATCCATTTCTTTCTTATGACAGGAAAATGATTTTAGAATTCGAAACAGTTCTTCGGACCCATTAGAAGCAAGTTTAATGGAACCATTACAACTCCCAAATCCCAGTAACAGCTAAAGAAAAAGAAAAACATACAGATTTGGTTAGAGAGTTCTTGCAAGTTGATTGATCGTGATTTCAGTTAATGGATTTCAGGACAGGCTACGACAGCTATTAAGTATATATTTCGAGAGCATTATGTACCATCCGTTGTAATGAAAGTGGTAAAGAAGACTGTATCATTAAATTCCTTTCTTTTTTGTCTTTGTTGTTCCTTTCTAATGCATTATTTTTATCCTTTTTAAGCTTTATAATATCGTGAGAAAGTTCGATACAGTTTCGACAAATTCGTGTAGGAGGGGAAGGGGTCACTCTCCTTCTTTCAACTCATATTTAGAATTTTTGCTCAACGCTAATGCATTGAAGAATTTATACTCTGCTAATGCAAAGGAGTCTCATTAGATCTACGAAAAAAGAAAATATGAAAAGAAAAGGTAAAGGAAGATAGTTATTAAAGAAAAAAATATTCTTAAACGCAGCTGCGGGGCTTCAAACAACGCTTCCAAATTGCAGTTTAATGCGTTTCTTTTACATTTTTTTCCTTGTTTCTTTCCGTATTTTTTTGGCAAATCCTTTTATCTCTCCTTGATAGGTTCTACCAGTCTGCTAGACCTTGAAGACTCTCTCATATACTTCTTAATGAAATTAATGAGAAGATGCTTCGTAATATGGTTATGAATGACTTTTTTTTCCTTCAAGAGAACATAAAATTTAATTATAAGAAATATTTAATTTATGTTTCTGCAATATGCTGTTTTGTATTTAAACGTAAAGTACATTTAAATAAACTGGAAAGAAAGAAAATAATTTAAATTCATAAAATTTTTTCTAGTTAATTATAAATTAAAGATTATTTGTGTTGTTTTTAATTAGATAATTTAATATATATTTTTGAGAATTAATAAACTTTCTAAAATTAAATTGCTTTTGTGAAAATTTATTTTACAACTATTGAATGTTATTAAATTTATATTAAAAGTATGCCTATAATTGAAATTTTATAAAATAAAATCGAATAAGTAATTTCTGAGGATTACAAAGAATCGAGAATAATTTTTACATTTCCATTGCTTGCAGATTAAGTAAACTTGTTAATGCAAAATTTGCAACTTAATACTGCACTAATTGCATTCCTATCTAAAATAATCTTACTGAATTTATACTTTAAATAAGGAGATATAAAAGAAATCTCAATATAAGAATTTCAAATAATGACTTATAAGAATTTCGACATATTCAGGACTAGCAAGATTTTAATTTTTTATTTTAAAACATAACAGCAAGCTTCTAAGATATCGTAATGCGAATTTCAAAAAAAAAAAAATTGCTTCATACAATTAACTAATCTCAAACCTATATGTAAAGGAAATTAGAGATAACAATTAGGAATTTTTTGCAATAATATTTCAATGATCAGTTACAGCAAGTAGCTTATTTGACATTTGATTATCGTATTTTTAAACAGATATTTTCAAGTCGAAAAACTTTTTAGTTTTCCCTCTCTATTACCAACGAAAAAATTTTTTCAAATGATTTTAACTATGAGAGTATGAGATTTGTGCTAGAATTAATAAAATTTTAAATTTTTTAAAATAATTTTTAAGAAAAAAAAATGCAAATTTTCAACCTAAACAAATATCATAATATTGCGTGTACTTGATTCGAGGGAGGATGAAAAATACACAAAGAGTGGTATTTATTAATAAGCTTTTAATATGATATTTTGCTTTTTTATAAATATTTAATTTATATAGTCTTCAATGTCTTCAATTTATTTATGCTTAAAATCTCTCTACTTGTCTTTCATAATAAATTATGTTAATTTGACTCGATATCGATGATCTTGATATTGCTTTTTTTGATATTTCATTATATGCTTTTTTATTTGTGGAAGAATATGTTATGAAAGGTATATATATTATCGATTATTTACACTTAAAAATAGCAATATGTTTTATCGTTTTTTTATATATTTACTTATTTACACAACATTTATGTGTATGATAAGTACGCAAAATTATTTCACTCAAAAATATTTTATACAATTGTTCAGATTTCCTTTTATACACTAATTTGATTGTTAAATAGGATTTTGTGAAAAAACGCTTTATAAAATGAATATTAATTGTAACCTTAAATATACATTGTATACACATTAAAATAATCTATATTACTATTGTTTGGATGGATGGATGGAGGTTTGTTATTCAATCATGCCAGAACGGATGAAAGGAATTGAATGAAATTTGGTACAGAGATAGATTATAGTCTGGAATAGGACATAGGCTATTATTTATCTCGGTTAAATGAATGGTATTTTTTAAACTAAAAAATTAACTTTCCCGCCAAAACTTTTTTTTTATTTCTCCACCGTCAAATAAGTAAGGCTTCAATTTTTCCCCCCTATGCTAATAAGGTTAGGCTTAGCATGTTTATGACCGATTATTTCAAACGATTCGGTTTTCTTAGTGTTTGATGTATTTAAAACCAAACCTTGTTAATTAACCGATCTTTCGAATTCATTCTGAAGTAAATTTGAATTAAAATAAAATATAATAAAGAAGATAAAAAATTTCTAATCTGCATTGCGTTACCCCAACTAGCGTTGAAAATTCACTCATGCGCAGTGTTTTGTAATTGTTGAACACTGTTATTCTCATTTTAATTAAAAGTTTAAAAATCATGTGTATTATACTGTTGTAGCTATCTCAATCTCGATCAATAAATGAAATAGACTTGACTTTATGTTACGTATAGGACTTTATTTTGAATAATTGGTTTATTATTTTGTTTTATTTGATAATTTTTCGAAATGCCCGGGAAACAAAATCTAATCTTTTGAAGAGGAGTAATCAAGCTCAGGCAATGAGAGTAGCTGGAAGTCGAGAGTCGAATCCTCAAGCAGAACTTCGAAGAATTTAGTAAGCGGAGCGACAGGCTACTTCTAGATCAGCTGAAACACCGAAGCATTCAGAAAGAGGAGACTAAGCACACTGAATATTTGGCAACTCAACGCGCTGCTGAAACTCCGGAACAATCGCAACCGAGACGGCTACAGCACGATAACATTTTGCTTCGCAACGTGCTAATGAATCTTTTGAAGAGTCAGAAAATCGGCGATGAGCCATTGCTGAGCGGAAGGCCCAAGCAAACGTTTACACGTGGTCAGTATTTAATGAAGCAGCGTTTAAATATAATTCAACTCTTGACTACGCTAGTCACATGCTTATCAAAATGGAGAGGATAAGTAAAGAGTTTAGATTTTGCAGGGTACTTAAATGGAATGGCGAAACTGCAGGAATGTGTTATTCTGGAAGAAACATTTCCATACCTTTAATAGAAAGGCCGGTGGAGCCTTTAAAACAGTTATTTTTTTAAGAGATAGTAAAATCACGGCGCTTTTGAATAATATTAGAAAATATAATTCATGTTTTCATATAGCATCTTTTGCTGCTGACAGAGTGATTGCAATACCAGGATTTTCCCCGACTTTCACCATTCAAGGTCAAGTGTATCATAGGATTGGGTCTCTACTGCCAACTTCGAACATGCAACAAGAGTTCTTACAAGTCTATTTCATGGGTGACGAAGAAAAATTGAGCGATGGTCAAGGCTTATTCCCGGAGTAGATAGAGAGACGATAAGTAAAATACAAAGAGTACTTCACAACAATAACAACCTAAGTTAGAGAATCTAAAACTTGAAAACACTTGAAAATATCCCGATATCCGATGAAGGCTGTAAAGTAGTAGTCCACACCGACCGGGTGCCGCGTGGACAACACGAGCTAATCTACAACGTCCCAACGAGTAAAAAAATAGCAGTCGTGATTGCAGGTAGCGAGCAGACCACAGTTCCTGACATTGTTCTACGAGCACGCAACAGCACGCTCTACAGAATCGCTGACACGCACCTGTTCTACAGAGCCCTATCATACTTTAGAAAGAGTAGGAGGGGTATCACTTTGACATCCACTTAATAAATCCAAGTACTAGCTGTTAAATACCAAACAAAAATGGTATCATGTATGGATTCTTACGCGTTCTACATGATGTTCCGGTGAAATGATTTTAATTTACTTCTGCGGTGTAGGCAATTTTTGTATCAATTTCTAGGGGATGTGTATGTCGAAATAGAGAGTGAGCACTTGAGATAAATAGCGCCTAATCAGAGCAGTTTGTGAGCAGAGAGCTATGTGCATTTACGGGATGGTATAAAAACCGACGGTAATGTCAATCCCAAAAATTTAGGGCATATGGTAATTCTTCCCTCATAATTTGTAAATAGCCCTAGATATCTTCACGAGTACACACAGGACGCATTTGCGTACATTCGTAACTACGGACGAGCAGACACTTACATTCACGTGCAATCCTGCCTGGACAGAAATAACTCAAGCGCTCATGCCTGGCCAGACGACGAACGGCAGACATGATCTCATAGTTTGAATGTCCAATATATAGATGCAAAAATTAGTCGCTCTACTTACCAAAGGTCAAATATTTGGAGAAGCTCGGTACTTTTTGTACTCGATTGAGGGCAAAAACTTGGATTGCCCCACGTACATTTGTCGCTGTGACTAAAATAATAATAAGAAAACGTCCCAACCAAAATGATGGCATTATTAGTGCCGAGATCTATGACCCAAATACGGACAAAACGTTACATGAAATTATTGTAAAAAACATGATTCACGGACCCTGCTGTGTACAAAATCACTCATCTCCTTGCATGAAGGACTGAAAGGTGCAAAATAGTATCCCCGGGTGCTAATGAAGGATACGCAGACAAATAACAATGGATATCCCCTATAAAGAAGGAGAGCACCCGTACATGGTTGTTGGACTACCAAAATTAAAATTCGTGGCGATCCTGTTTAAGTTAAAGTGGTTAATAGTTGGACTGTGCTTTTTTTGCCCCAATTGTCTAGAATATTTAAATCACATTGAAATGTTTACTTTTTTAGTTCTGTTCAAGCGATTAAATGCATTTGCAAATATATTTTCAAAGGAAATGACCAAGATGTCTTTAGTGTCCAACAAGATAACAGCGGTATTATCCTCAGAGATGAAGTGCAAATGTTTTGTGGCAGGTAGGTTTGTCTTAGGCTTACCTCTGCACGAAAGACACCCTAGTGTCACCCACCTGGCAGTTCACTTACCCAATGGTGAGCGAGCATACTTCACTGAGCAGAATTTCCAAGACAGAGTGTCGATATCTCCGAAAACCAGACTGACTGCATTCTTCCAAAATGACAACTTTGCCAAAACATTTCTCTACTCTGAAGTACTAAGGTACTACACATGGAGTGCATATAGGAAGGAAAGGAAGCGTCGTGTACAGGGAACATTGAAAACTGGCAAGGGGTGAAGGCCGGAGATGCTCTGGATCGTATATATAATGTGCATGCTAGCTACTTTGAGTGTTTTGGATTGCGAATTTTGCTCCATGAGATGAGGGGATCGATGATTTTCCAGATGCTTAAAACTGTAGATGGTCAAGAGCGAGCAACGTTTAGGGAAGCATGTGAGGCCCGCGGGCTGTTAGAAAAGGACAACCACTGGGACGCAACTATGGCGGAATCCGTCTTTTGTCGCTCAGCAGCCAAAGTGAGGGTCTATAATTTTATTGATCACTTGCGGATTATCACACCCCCTCAAGCTGCTGGATAATTACAAGAAAGATTTATCAGAAGTTATCACGCATAGACTGGATGGCACTCACAACTACCTAATCATTAGCGAAGCTTTAGTACTGATTGAGGATAAAATGATTTCCATATCTGGAAAATGTCTCACTGATTTCGGGTTACCCACACAGCAGCGAAGAGGGGGTTTATCAATCTAAGTTGTGAAGGAGATAAACTACGACACCACGGGTTTAGAAGCGCAGGCAATGAAATAACGCCACTATTACTTCTCGAGAAACGTCAAGTCTACGAAACAATTCTGAGCCGAGTAAATAGTGGAGAGAGGAGATTATTCTTTCGTGACGCAACAAGGGATATGGATAAGGCATTTGTGCTGGATCTTCTGTTAGCCCAACTCTGCAAGGACCACAACATAGCTTAGGTTGTAGCCTCTACGGACATTGCAGCAACTTTGCTTAACGGTGGCAGTTTCGTTTTCAAATCGCCGCTTAATCTTGCAAGCAAAGATCCCCAACATGCAGCATCACCAAAATCCATGGCTGGGGAGTCCTTTTGAAGCAGTGTAATTTAATAATATGGGACGAGTGCACAATGTCGCACAAGCATGCATTACAGGCGTTGACCTGCAGCTTTCAGGACATCAGCGGCAACCTGGCAGTTATGAGCGGCGTTGTTGTTTTGATCGCAGGTGATTTTAAACAGACATTGCCAGTTATTGAGAGAGGCACACCGGCCTCTAAATAATAATTGAAATAAAATGTCTCAAAATAAATGGCTCAAGGCGTCACCTTTGTGGTCTAGGATTGAAAAGCTCCATCTTACGTGCAACATGCGCGTCCAACTGTACAACGACCATGAATCAAGTGTCTTTGCAAATAAGCTTCTACAAATTGGAAAGGGTCTTTTAGAAACGGACGCAGATGGAGAAATTCTATTTTCCGAAGAATTTTCCCATCCAGTGGCTACAGAAGATGAACTTACCATGCAAGTGTTTCCAGATTTGGAGGTTAATATAAATAATGAAGAGTGGTTGTGTAAGAGGGCAGTGTTGTCGCCAAAGGACGAATGGATCAATAAATAAACAAAATTTTAGACATGATCGTTGGAAATTCAAAATTATACACATCCACAGAAACTGTGATGACTAAAGATGCTCGTAGTGCCTATCCCATTGACTTTCTCTACTCCCTAGAGTTAATAGATGTACTTTCCCATAGACTGAAGTTGAAACTTGGCGTTCCTTCTACACTGATGCGAAATATTGATGCACCCAGACTGTGCCATGGCACCAGGTTTCGTATCACAGAGCTTGCCAATAATATTAAAAAAACTACCATTATTACAGGAGCTCCTAAAGGAGACAGCGTTTTAATTCCTAGCGTACCTATTATTTCAAACAACTTACCATTTTGCATCAAGAGGTTGCAATTTCCCTTAAAATTGGCTTTTGCAATGACAATCAATAAATCCCATGCCCAAACCTTAAAAGTGGCAGGCATTCATTTGGACACTCCATGCTTCATATACAGTCAATTATATGTTGGTTGTTCACGTGTTTTAAGTGCCCAAATCTTGCATGTGCTGACGGAAAATAATAAGTCATTTAATGTTGTACATAAAACGCTATTGGAATAAAAATACATTTTGAAATTTTCCCCTAGAACATTCAATGAGTTACAAGTTTCATGATTATATCATATGATAATCTATTTTCAACATCACCATAATGATACAGTTTGATAACATTTTACATTTTGATCAGACCGTTAGTTTTCACACATACACATAAAAATTTCCTAGCGAACGAAGTCGCGGGAAACAACAAGTAGTAAATACATTTTTATATAAAAAGCATTATGTTGAAGGAAAAAAAATTTACTTAAAATAACCGTTCGACAATGCGAAGAACAGATTACTTACACAGAAAAGCAACTCGTATTTGTTAAGAAAGAAATTGAATTATTTCTACACTATATTTATTTTCTTAATGGAACCTTCATTTGCAAATAATAATTGCAATAATCATATATTTTTAACAAGGCAATATGATTTCTGCAACATAAGTTTTTTTTAAATTTCATATTTGTTAAAATCTTTAAAGAAAAATGTAAGAAAAGTTTTACATTTTTGCTATAACTATTTTAAATTGTTTTACTTTGTTCCTCATCTTTTCGTAAACAAGTTTTAAGTTTTAATGGTTACTATTTTGATAATAATATAAAGATATTTTTCAAACTTCTTATTGCTTTTAGAGAAACCATTTTGGAAATATTTCTTTCATTCTTATATATATATATATATATATATATATATATAACTAAATTTTGAATTACACATCTCAAAGTTTGTGAAGAAGCCATTCTTTTGAAGTGAAACATCCAACTAAACTATGTTTCAAGTTTCAAGAAACGTATCACAGTAGTCTAATGTTATCCTATTTATGGTTCCAGTTCCAAACTACCGTAAACAGTTTTCAACATAACACACTTTTTAAGATATAATTTAATACGAATCGAGTAACGAGATAAACAGAAAAATGTTGAAAAGAAATTTCCTCCCTTTCGTTGCTGAAACTGAGGCTAGAAAAAAAATTTTAAGCTTTGTTAAAATTTTGCTTTGGTCTCTACTGTTTTTCCTGCCTTTCCCAGAAAATCTGAACGATTTTAGAATTTCTATGAAAATAAAGGTTACAAAAGGATTTTAAAAAAAACTTTTAATTTAAATAAAAAATATACTGATTTTACTGTGCCAGTGATATGCTTAAAAAGTTATCAGATTTTTCTATGAAAAATGTAAAATGAAATGATATTTACTGAAGCAATTTGCTGTCTTTATATTCAGTGGCTTAAATCTTATTAAACACACACACAAAATAAGGACAAAATAAATAAGACAAATATACAAAATATATATACAATACAAATATGCAAGGACAAAATAAATAAGAAAATTGTGAAATTGTATAGTTCGATATAATTAAACAAACCATTTCTCAAAATAAAACAGGAACAAAGAGGAAAACGCAAATGAATATTGTTATGAATTCATAAATTATTATTATGAAATCATTATAAAATTACTAGGAAATTCATAAATAATTTGATTAATATATTGATTTATAAGCAGAAATCAATATAAAAAGTGTAAATGACATCTAAACTAATTAAAAACTTATCTATTTTTTTTCTATTTCTTCGGTTTTAATTTTTTTTTTTTCAGTTGATCATTTTAATATTGAGAAATCTTTTTAAAAATATGTGCTCTTCAAAGTATAAAAAATACATTACGATATGTTCATTATTATATTAAAATCGGATCAAATGTGGTAATGCAAAAAACTATTCCATATTTTTTTACTCACATTTTCTTCATTTTTGCATCCAAATTTCACATTTGAAAAATTCACTTATTCCGTTTATGTTCTGTGTTATGCTTACCGGATTTCAAAGCCTTTTATAAACGATTTCAATTAGTTCCTAAAAGTCCATTAAAAAGTTCCTATTGCCAGTATTTTCAATGCAAACTATATCTTTTATTAGAATAAATTTTTTCCAATAATTACCTTTTTAACTTGTATATTTTTAACGAGATAACCGTAGATTTAAATCGCTCTTTTTTGTCAGTCTTTTTACCTTCTAAACTCAACATTTAATTTTATATGGTCATTCAAAACTTTTATAAAAAATTCCGTTTAAACAGATACATCTTATAGTAGTTCTTGTTCTGTGAATGAGCGGCATTAAATTTCAAAGGGAGTTTTTTTGGGGGGGTGGGTGGGTGGGGGATGCGTGTTATTGGTCCCTTATTCAAAGTACATATATCTCCGTATTTCAGGCAGAATAATTAGCTCTATAGATGCTATCTAATGCCTAGAATTTAATCCGAATGAAATAAGCATTTCATCAACAACTCATCGATTACGAAGAAATTTTGCAGCTTTACTATAACGGAAACCGCTGCATTACGAATATATGAAAATATAGGAGTAATAATTATTCCACTATTATTGTATGAATGAATTCGCCCATAAAAGATCATATAGTAATAACGATATATCAGGTAGATGATTTGCTATCGTTTCTGGTTATTTATGTAAATTTAAAGAATTTCTCAAAATTGTTGAGATTTCTATGAGTAGTTATCTGCAATGTCCCTCTAAGAATGGCAGCAATATTGAAATTGAGGGAAGGGGAAGGGTCAGGGGAAAAATGTATAACTTTTTTTTTTACTAACTTATATAACCGTTGCCTGTTTATGCTATTTATTAAGATACGGATATATTAAGATCAGTTTTGTAAATGTAAGAGGAGTCAGGTGATTCGTTACAGAATTCATAGATGTCTTTTAATCACCAAGTACCAAATGAAGTCACTTTGTGCAACAGTTTGATTGACTTAGATATAAACTTTTACAAATAATTATAGTGCAAAATAAAGCTTAATTTTGAAATACTTGAATGAAAATACCGATATTCAGATTAAAGGGAGGCATTGTGGTTTGGAAGAGATTTTAACCTTGATTGAATTTTTAAATTGCATACGACTAGAAGTCGACCATTATATATAGTTATTTTAGGAATAAAAAGCAATTTTTTTAAATTAGTCGCAATTTAGTTCAATAAGGCACAGTAAATTTTCACAGACCATTACATTATATAGTACAACACCATGTTGTTTATTGGCACTAGAGTCAAAAGAAAATTACTTCTTTCTTTAATAAATGACATTTTTAATTATTACTTTTTAAGGCTACATGTTTATCGTAAAACGTTATTAATAAGTTAATAAAATAAACATCATTATTACCTTTTTCGCAACCTAAATATTCATTAGATTTTTGTCTTTTATAAACATGATTATTTAAGAAAAAATAATAATAAAAATCATAAATATAAAAGGTTGGTTCAGACGATATGTTTTAAAACGGATACGACATTTCAGGCAATTTCTTTGCATTTTGGGATACTATAAAATACAACATGTTATTTGTCCTTAACTACAGCTTAGTGTCTTTCTGAGAAAAACTGAGTGCCATACTATTTGAATTTAATTGCACAGTAGACCTAACCATAATTAAATTATATCTCATTTATTATTCCCACCTTTACACTAAACATGAATAACAGTTGTTAATAAATGATAATACTTATTCAATTTAATTAATTTTATTAAATAATGTTATTATTTAAGCAAAATACTTATTTAGCATAAGATCATTTCTTTTAGTTTTTAGTTGTAGCTACACAAATCCATCAAAGAGGAATTCATTTATTTCATTACTTGAATGCATTATTTATTATTAGTAAAAATTATATTTTCTATTATTAATACGTCTATTTTTAATTAGAAAAAATATCCATTTGATTTGCAAGCTTATCATTATTTCTTTTGCTATATATTTTATCAATGCTTTCATTTGAATTTGCTGAGAAAATGTTACAATATTCCTTCGCATTACAACATTTCTTCAGAAAGTAGATTATTTGATGACTTTATTTATGGCAAACTCCAATTTGCCACCACAGATGATATAGAGTTTTGTAATTGGTCCCACCTGGGGTTCCCATTTTCCCTTTGGCATTATGTCAGAATGGGGAAATAAACCACTAAATGATTTTTTTACATCCACAATTACGAAATAACAAGGTCAGAGGTACATAAAGATATGGTTTAAGTTGTTGTCTTAAAAATTTTTATGATTCATTATTAAAGATCGTCTTGGTGTCATCATAAAATGGCCGATAGAAATGTCTACAAGTCATTGATTCTACTTTTTTAATAGAATAATTATACCATATAAGTTGGCACAATGAAGATAATCTCCTATTTTTCCTCAGTCATTGTCCTTAAAAAATAAACTTTAGAATACCTTAAAAATGGATAATAAATTAAGGTAAAAACCAAGTGTTTTAATGAATAAATTTTTTTCACATGAATTCCTTAATAGTTAGCTTCTTATAATTATGTTCTCTATAATCACTCAAAAATTTCCATTCATGCTCTATTTCATTTTCAATGAATTTGAAAATGAGTGAATAATTCAATAAGAAGCGTGTAAATCCCTTGATTTAAAATGTTGATATATTAAGATGTTACGTAAATTTCATTAGTTTGTCAGCAATTCCTTCGTTTCGGGAAATAGGTATTGTTGCATGGCAGTAGTATTTTTGTTTAGCAATTGGTAATTCGTGAATTGAATAATAAATTCCATCGGTAGCAAATGGTAGAATTGAATTCTCAAATACTCAGACCATCAAGTTCCTCATGGTTTGAGTATTTAATGCTATATAACATTTCCATCGCTCGTTCCCTGTTACAAACTCTGTGAATGAGCGTTCAACTGCAAATAAATAAATAATAATCCGCCCCGAGATTCCTTATGTTGTAACAGAGAGAGAATATGAAGAGTGATGAATAAGGTAAGATGCTGTCTTTATCATCAGTTTATGACATCCATCATAAGTTTTATAGTTCAAATAGCCTTCTGAATGGGGAGGTACTGGGTATTTAAAAACGTGATTCGGTTATTTAAAAAAACAAAATCACGATTTCAAAATTGAAATAATATTGTTAATTTTAGATTTGAAATAAAGACTTCAATATGCCTATGCAAATGAAATTGAAAATTAGGGTTTTGCAAAAAATACACAAGCCCGCTAATAAAAAAAAATATTTAAATAAGTGTTTAATATACATTCTCATGTCAAACATGTGCATAGGATTATCGATTTTTTGAGTATATGGAATAATTCACAAAGATATTCTAGCTAGAAATCTTGAAACATAGTTAATGCTTTGTGTCCTCAAATTTCTATATATTTTATAGTATTTATCGAAACATACAATTTTCGTATTAGAAATAATAAGGTCATTAGTTGTAATACGAGAATTTAGCAGAGAAATGCTGTATCTTAATCGGATTATTTGATAATGTCTTTTCCATTTTATACTCGTTCGATAGGGATTGAAATTGCTGAAACTTGGCTTATTGATATATGTTTAAAATTTTATTTATAAGCTGCTTTACTTTTTTCCGAATTTAATAAAAAATAAATATTGCATCTTTTTCTAAAGCAGATAAACATAACGAGATTTATATGTAACATAAATTTAGAGGAATTTGACATCATTCTATTGTTTTTTTCCTTAAATTAATATTCTTGCTTCTGGTTTGGTATGATTATTAATGAAGTTAAAAAAAAAGCTCAGTTGATATTAGTAAAATGTATTAATAAACAACTAATGATTGAATAATAAATAGAATAGAATTTCTTAAAAATTAGATAAAAATAATTTTAAGAGACATATTTTTCTTCTATTAAATATTTTCCAAAACACAAAGTGATTTACTACAATAAATGAATTTAAAAAAAATTCAAACTGGTTTTATTTCTTATAATATTCAGTATTGAAAATTTAAATAATAGATTTAGAATATGCTCTGATACTTTTTCTCATCAGATATGATCCTAAGCGAGCCTAATAATCTTGTATAAATGGTAGGTGATATATGAGATTATTAAGCACGTTTTAAGAGAGTTTTGAAATTGTTCATATCCTACATATTCTACATATTCTTTTTATAAACTTCTGCCTAATATAATTGCTAATTGCTTATAAAGTATATATATATATATATATACTTATAACTATTGCAAAATATTTTCCATTCAAATCTTATTTAACGAAACATAAATATGATATAGTTGTAAAATTATAACATGCATTCCTTCTAAGTGCACATTTTTTTTCATTCAAATACCTCTCTGAAATCCAGGTCTTTTGAAATCAACGATATAGATAGTTGACAGTAAATTGAAATCTAATTACGCGAAAATTATGTTTTATTTACCTTTTGACATTATCATAATTGTGGTTAAAAATTATATTTTAAGAATCATATAAAATGAAAACCCTCGTTGCTAAGAAATTATGCTGAGATATATGATATACCCATAAAACCCTTTGATTTCAGAAATTTTATATTATTAAATATTGTTATTTTATAAATAACGTAATTTCAGAAGATAATAATAATAATAATAATGTAATTTTATCGGTAATAAGGCTCTATTTTAGAAAGAATGTCGGAGATGATTATTTGAAATTTCTTATTTTTCTTACACTTTTTAAGTTTTTATGAGTATTAAAATCATAATTTTTCAATATTAATTAACAATAAAAATACAATTAAGAAGTAAATAAGTTTCTTTTAATGTTATTTAATAAGTTAAAAGAGATCTGCCCATTATAACTGAACTGGGAAAAATATATTGGCCCATACAAAAGATTATATAAAATTTAACTTCGATAGATAGTAAAATTTAACTTCCATTTACACTTAATTCCATTTCAAAAGAATTCATATAATTAATTTTCGAACTAGATTAACAGTTTCTAAAATAGACATAGTAAGCAGTGACATCTAAGCCAATTTGAAATCACTACTATTCAAGAAAGTATTGTGAAATTAGCGGAAAAATTTCCTATTTAAATTTGTTACTTGACGAAACAAATTGCATTCGCATCGAAAATGCATTCTCTTTCTAACTGTGTGAAAGTAAAATCATTTTATTCTGTTCTATTCTCATTTGGAAAATTGTTTACTTCAAGTGTTTTAAATAAATAATAATTCTTTTACAGAGCTTGTTTTAAAAGTAATAGTCAATAATATAACGGTATCATAATATTAATAAAGGCGGAAAACAACTGCTGGAATAGATACAAATTCTCTCATTCCTTTCCAAGTTTTAAAAATATCATTATAGTTACGAATTTAAAATAAATGCATTAAAATTCATGCATAGTAATTAAAAGTTTTGCATTTGAAAGAATCCTTGATTACTCGCTGATAATGATCCAGATGCTACTGGATGGCATCTACAAGAGACGTTAACAATCTTTTTTAAAAGTATCTCAACATTCTTGGAGCGTAGCATTTACAGACTCATCAACTTCTAATGAATCTACGCAATTTTTAAGATAAATATTATTGCCTCGAGCTATCTTTGAACGATTGCAGTTCCCCAGGCATCGGGGGAATAATGTGTTTGGAAGTGCTCGTAACAAGTTTGCTCGATTGACTTCAAATTCACACCTTGCTGAGGTTTCACTTCGATGTTTTCCTAATTGCATGAATTTCATTTCCTCGGGTTTCTAACAGTTTCTTTTCTTATAAATCCAATTTCGGAACCTCATGTGAGAGTTTTGCATCGATTTATGAGAGCACCGTTAGGGAGCATGTCCATGTCGAGAAAATTTCATATTCGACTTTGCATAAATTAAGACGGAAGTCGACATACACGAATAAACTTCTGTAGAAGAATAATTTTATAAATAAGGAATAAAAAAGAGATTTTTATGGGAATGAAACTTTAATCAAAATATATGCTGAACAATTACATTAATTACATAAATAAAAATTAATAAATCAAAACTAATTAATAACAGTTTAAATTAAACTGTTCTTTAATCTACTCATATACTTAAAGTACTTAATGAAAGGGAATCTAACGATATATTTATCATAAAATTGATTATCAGGAATAACTTTAAAATTATTTTAAAGGGAAAACATTTGAAATATTTTTTTTTAAACATAGCAATACTCAAACAGCCAAACATTTTTATAAAACATGCATATTAAGATGATGTTTTAACGTATTATCAGCATTTGTATAACAATCACTGATAAAAATTTCTCTGATTTCAGGTCTGACTATAATAATCAATTTCGTTAAAACTTTAAAAAAATCAAAAATTGAAAAAAAATTAGTTATTTTCAATACAATATTGAATTAATGCATAAAAGTTTAAATTTTAATAAGGTTTTAATTCATTATAGGTGGATATATATTATGCTTCATTTATTTTATTTTGATAACTTATGTTTGTTTATAAGCGTTAATCCATCACTTCCTAACTGTCGTAAACTTTGAAATTTTATATACCTGCGCGTTCCAGTGCACAGTAAACTTTTTTGCTAATTTACAGAATTCATTATCAATTGACGGAATTACGGAATTCCTTTTAAATGTCACCGAATTTAATATCAAGAAAATATCTTACTAGTTTATGGGATCCATTATCAATTAATTTAAGTAAGATTTAATCTCATACATGTGGCGACATCTAATATTGAATTTCATAAAAAATATTTCAAGATTCGAAATTAATAACAAAACTGAATTATTAGCTGAATACCGCGATATAGAAAATTTCTAAAATTAAGAATATAACTTTCTATTATTGTTTCAGCTTATTGACCTTTGCTACAATGCAGTGTAAAAAAGTTTACTTTATGATTTTTTTCACAAAAAAAATTAATTATGGGATTTTATACTTTATAAGAATATCAAAAAAATCTAAAAATCTATTATTGTAAAAGATTAATTTGCTTGACACAGAACTTTTTATTATTATTTTCTCTCTAATATCAACCGTCAAATAACCATCAAATAAATTGCAGTACAAACAAATCACCTGAAAAACAGATTGCAATAACAGTTATGGATTGCGGAAAACTTGCTTCTATCAAACGTTTAAACTCTCTTCCTGAATAAAAAATATTACTTAATTTAGAATACTGAGTTTTTCATGCGCGTATTTTAAACGTCAAATATTTATTTGATTAAGGCTGAGTTTGATTCAGTCATTATTAATAATTTCTTAATTCCGAAAAGTCAAATAAAAAGGTTTGATATTTGCATCTTATTCCGGTGCAGACAAAAGAAGCGGGGATATTTTTAACTATGCTTTAAGTTGCAGATTTTCTTGGACTATTATTTTATTGTTGCAAACTGTAGCTAATTACATATATATATGAAATAAAGATTTGTCTAATATCATACGTTTGAAATCGTTGATAAATTTCTTTATGAAGCTTCTAACATCTAAACCTTAGATTTTTAAAGTCTATATAATGTATTAGAAATCTTACTGACATTATTTAATACTGAAATTGCCTGTTATTGTATTACTGTTTTCCACATTCAATTTTAAGGATATTCAAACAAATGCAAGGTACTTCTTTAGCTAATCAGTTAAAAAATATCAAATCATTTAAAATCTAATTAACGGAAATATGTACGAATATAGCAAATTCATTCATTTTTAAATTTATTGATTTTTAAAGCTCAGATTTATATTGAAATTCTGGCTATTAATTTTTTTAACATTATCCAATACATTAAAGATATTATAACATTATTTTAAACAATACAATTAAAATGAAATGTTTCCTATAATTTATTTTCAAATTTATGCTGTTATTTTTAACTTTTCAAAAGTTTTCTTTAAGTCGTCTTCAAGGTCAAATCGGAGCAGAAATGAATGAATTATTGACTTAAGTATTGTATGTCTTGTAGTATTTAAAAATTTATTTTAAGGGTCTTTCCTCAGTCACCTCTTCCTGTATTAGACGTTTCTTTTATTGCTTATTCGTAGAGAATTTATCAATTTTTATTGGCATATATATAATTGGTATGCCATGAACTGTACTTGAGAAACAAGACAGTTTGACTGAAATTTGTTGTCAAGATAAATGCTTTTTTACGTATGATATATTTTTACGATGATGTCGGATATATTTCAAAATATATAAGCATTTGAAAGGTACAAAGAAAATGCAAAGTAATAATGCATTGAATGCACGAAATGTGTTCATTAGATATAAACCAGTAAGCAATTAGCATGAATATTTATGGAATCGTTTAAAATAATATTGATTGAATTTCTATGCAAAATTATGCTGACAAAAATGCATTACTCAGCAACTAAATGATACACCTAATGTAGAAATTATATGAAGGAAATGAAAAAAGCAAAAAAAAAAAAAAACACAACTAAAAGAATTGCATGCTAATAAAGAAATGGAAACACTTTAAACTTAAACTTCAGTATTATTGCTTAATAGTTATTTTTGTTAGTCCTTAGTAGCACACATATATTTTACAATTTTGTATAGCAACATACAATAATTAAAATATGGAATAATATTGTTGAGAACAGGATAATGTGATATATTATCACAGAATATCATGAAAAATTGTGTCTGTGCTATTTGGGATATAGCAAAAGCAACTTACGTGTTTACCTTAATAATATTAAAGTACAGAAAAAGAAGAGGAAGTATTTCATATATCTTTTTTAGAAAATTGTTTAGTTATTACATTAGGAAATATATTCTTTTATTTTTTATGTGTGACTTCTAAGTTAATTATTTTTATTTAATTGGGCATTACATTAATCTGTTAAACACAGAGTAACGTGATTTTATGCTGAACATTTGTTTGCAGTGAAAGGGATGTTCTACTATATATCCTATGAGCGCAAAACATTCCACATATCTACGATGCTGTCTGATTTTCTGAATACCATACAATACTGATAAAAAAATATTGTAAAAGATCTTACATTAATTGCATACTGTATACTAATGGAGTACTAATCATAAATGCTAATTGTGTAATTAGTAACATTTCAGAGATAGAATTAGAAATTTTTGTCCCCATACTTTGGCGATGGTCCCTCTTACGGATGGGCACCGGTAAAAGTGAAGAATCTGCCGGCAAGGCTGTTTAATTTTCAGACATGTCGTTAAATATGAAGTCAAGCGGAATAGAGAAATGAAATTTCTCTCCTCAACTTGAGCTGAGGGCCCCGATACTATGTCCTTCACTTCTCCTTTGCCGATATCTGTGAAGATTCTTAAGTTAACAGCGCGAATCACAACTTGCGAAAATGCTTCCTGTTCAGGGCTAGAATGTTATTGCACGAAAATACTTCTCGGATATCATTCGCAAAATAGTGATATTGATGTAATAAAAGTTTAATTTGAGTTCAGAGCAAAAGATGGGTTCTTCTTTTTTATTTTTATTACTTGTAGCAATAAATGCTGCATTACACGAATAAAATGGTACTCATTCCTTCAGAAGAAATATATTTATGCTCAAGTTGGATATGTTAGAAACGAAAATGCTACTTCAATGTTCGCTCGCATAAGAATGTAACTGCTTGAATATATTTATAGTGCTTGCTTGCATTGAATGTGTCTTGAAAGAAACAATTTGAGTATAAGAGGTTATTATCGTAACTTTATCATTCGTTTTAATGGGAGTGTGACTTCTGGGATACAGTACAAAAATGGGCTCATAGAACTAAAACATAGTTTTTGATTTTTTTTTTATTCGCATGTGATGAAAATAGTGAAAAAAAAGTGTCATTTACTGATTCTAAAACTTACATTTAACTTTTAATAGGAAAAGTAAGAAAAGCATCATTTACTGATCTAAGAAAGAAGCCTTTTCACATATCGACTTCTGAGCATTTTTTGATTCAACAACCTTTAATATAAAAATCATGAAATTACACATCAAATAGTAAAAATCCAATATACGTTACTATTATTTTCGAATTTTACTGACATTTCCCTATTTGATACATTTTACTACTTTAGCATTTTAGTATTTTAGAACATTTTTACTACTCTGGCGATAGCTTTCTAGGTGGAATTCTTTAAATTTATATTATATTGGCTATGAAGCGCAATTTATGCATAAAACAGATGAATAACATTTTCATTGCATCGCATTACTTGAAAATAAGAAAAAAACTATTGTCCATCGTGAAAGTTAATAAATAATTTTCTGAAATTTCACGGAAGAATGAATTAAAAATGTATTAAATCAAATAATAAATATACAAATATGACCAATAAAAAGATGAAGCAGTAATTCTTGCAAAATATACTTTATTTATGAGTAAGTTGCATGCATTAGATAGTCTTTGATTAATTGGTTCAATAAAATATTTTTTATATATTTTTTTAGTGTGAGTTGATATATATTTACGACTAACAGAGTTTTCCACTAAAAAGTTGATTTTTTTCCCTTGAAACTTTAAAACAATACTTTATATTTTTCAAATTAATAAAATAATATTTAAAGAAAAATGATTTCCTGTTTATTAATTTCCATTAATTTCATTTCTTACTTCGATATTAATATTTCGAAAATTATAGAACTATGGTGTTTTCAAAATATTTTGAAATTATATAAAGCATTCATTTTATCAGATTTTCATGTTTATGAATATAGATATTATTAGTATACCTAATTTAAATATCTAGTTTTACCAGTGTAGTCTTATTTGAAATAGTTTTAATGCATGCTTTTGATTTTTACATATTAAATAGATTGAAATCATAGTAATTTATATAACTTGAAAATTAAACTTTACGATTTTGAAATTTTGAAACATTTTTTCCTTAAGTGCTTCGAAGTGCTTCTTGCATTAAATAAGCAGGGTTAAATAAAGAAAAAAACGTATTTTTTTCTTTAAAAAATATTGAATTCATTTTATTGTAGTGGTTTGCCTAATTTGACATTTTAGCAGAATTTTGAAATTGAAACGCATTTCTAGATGGATTGCAAAGTATTCTCAATTTAATAAAAATAGATTTTCTGGAAATATCACCCATGTATTGAAGAAGTAGTAATCATTTTAATATTTTCTACACCTCATTGGAAGATTTAATGATAAAATCCAAATTATAAGTAGGAATGCATAGTAAATATTGAAAATCATTATTATTAATATTATGTGTCATTTCATAGTTATTACTATTCTCATAAATAAAGGTGCATATAAATAAAATTCCATTAAATCATTTATTTATTTCCTCAAGTTAATTTACTGATATAAATGTTTTTTTCTTAGAACAAAATTTTGCAAAAAGTACAAATTACAATACGGTTTACAAAAGGTTATAATATAAAAACAGAAGTAAATACTTGTAATAAATGTTTTCTGAAATGAATATACTACAATGACACAATAACTAACAAATGTAATTATAGTAAAACTTTTATATCGTCGAATATAAATCATTTTTCTCATCATTTTGATAACAGTGACAATTGCAAAATTTTAAATGCAAAAATGAGTGCTATTTATAAATGTAAAGATAATCAATTTATATTCTAATACTGTATAGAGAATATAAGAATAATAAATAAAGTTCTTAATCTCAAAGTTACTTTAAAATCTCACCAATTTCATTCTTTTAACATTTACAAGCAATATATAAGCATAATAATCGATATAAAATTTTAAAATGTAGCATTTCCTTACGCAGTCATATCTATAAAAGAATGCATAATATATTAATATGCTTATAAACAGTATTCTTCATTAAACGATGAATACGTGAGTTATTACATTAGTAAGTGAAATTTAAAAAGTATTTCTTACATATACAGAATTACAAATTTTTAAATTGTAAGTTTTAATAAAATGTCCGAATAGATAAATTGATTTCTTTTCAATTGTCTTAAAAATATAATCTATTTTTGAAATAAAACAAATGTTTCATTGCTCAAATTTTAATATGCAAATGTAACGTAGTTTTTGCATATGCAGTTACAAATATCAGCAAGTTTTATTAAATTTTTCCGCAATCACAAGAAGGATGTCTAAAACTAAAGAAATGTTTGTGATACATCAAGGGAGATACAGAGATTTTTAAATAAATAAAATCGTTATGATGTAACTGTTTATTTTTTCTTTTAGAAAATTTCAAACATTATATGTCTAATCTTCAAGGATTTTGAAAATCTTAATTTCTCTTTCTTTCACCCTTTGCATACCTTGAGTAAGTTAAACTTAGAACGCATTTATTACATATACATAATTACATATTTTGTAACTTGTACGAGTTAATAAAATTTCCGAATGGATAGATTGAATACAACTTTAATTTATCTAAAGACACTGTTATATAAATTCCTCAATCCAATTTAATTAAACATTATTCGTTATTTGAAGAAATAATATATTTTATCATATTTTCTATTAAATTTCTATAATTCTTTTCTATTGCTATGAAGCTAAAATAGATAAATTCATGTTGGTGGAGTATTTTATAAATTTGCATCAAATGATTTCAAAATTTTCCTTAACATTAATTATAATTCTTTCAAAATTTAATTTTTTTTCAAGATTTAGTTTTTTCAAATATTTTCTCGTCAAGCTAAAATAGATAATATAATTGTTTTGATTTTTTTTTCTTTTAAATCGCCTTGCATTACAAAATCTGAAATTATTTTAAATACGGTAAATGGCTTTTTCTTTTCTTTTTTAGTTTTAGCATTTTGCAGTTATATGCTAGATTTTAAAATAGGATAGTTCTGAAATTTATAAATAATCTAATAATCTAAAATGAATATTACACATTTTTTAAAAATATCTACATGAATGCAGATTTAAGTTTAGCTTTTAAATTTTATATCTACATGAATGCACTTTTTCTACATGAATATCTACATGAATGCTTTTAAAAATATCTAAATGAATGCATTTTTTTTTAAAGTTTAGCTTTTAAATTTTCGAGATTAATGAACTCATCACAATTATTACTTTTATAATATTTACCCTATTTATCAAAAATTATTATCTGAATTCATCTTTTAAAAAATTGGTCTTTTAATTAAATGCTCCTTCGTATTCTTTTAATAATCGTTCGTTCGTTGCATTAGCATCCCTGCAGATAAAATATAAAAATTGAATATTTTTTCAAATTATTTAAATTTGATTATTTGCATTTGATATTATTCCTTCTTATACCATGATGTTTATTTAAAATATTGCGTAAATTCACATTTCTAATGTTATATTATTACTTAATCTTGAGAAAGTGTTTTATCTATCAAATTATGAAGAAACAATATAAAAGAAAGTGTTCTTACTAAAACAAGTAAAATATTAAAAGAACGGAAAATTAAGAATAACTTCCAATTTTTGAAAAAAAGAATAAGAATCTTTGAAATTGCAGTTAAGTTATTTAATATTTAGATTGAGTCAAAAATCAAATACTATTATTTAAGCAATACTTTTTTGAATATTTTCAGAATAATAAAATACAGAGAAGAATCTTTCTTTTGAAATCTCTCATACATTTTACTCAGATTTTTCTTCCCTGTCACGTTACATTTTGAAATTGCTTTGAAATAAACATGAACTGCACATTATATTTTGATTATATCCAACATTCCTGAAAATGTCCGCAGTTATGGCATATTTTTCAAATATTACCTAAGACTTAATATATTATTATTGAATACAACTGCGCAATCTTTCAATTATTTTCAAAATATAATATTATAATTATATAATAATATTTTTTAATAATATAATATTTTAACTATTTTCAAAATATAATAATAATATTTAAAATATAACTTTATTATTTATATAAGGTTTAAAACTATAATAATATTTTTTTAAATATAATATTCATTATTTATATTATTACCTTTAACGCCACTGCATTTAGTTACCTTTAATTACGCAGCGCTTTATGAAACATACCAAATGTTATATTGTTTTAAACTTCTCTAAAGGTTGGTTAAATGTGGACACATTTCTTACTTTATTTATATAAACATATATCAATGTTGAGAAATTAGAAATCTGCGAAGTCTTAAAAATCAATCAAATCATTTAGTAATTATTTTATCAAATATGTTGTTTATAATCTATATTTATTCATTAAGGAGTTATAGTTAACCAGTTTTTAAAGAAAAACAACACCGCTAATTACTGCTTCATACTAATATTTTGTGAAATTCTACAAATAGAAAGTTTTGCATTATTCATTCCTCTTATTTGACTAGTTGCATTCTTTTAACGAGATTTCACCATAAACATACTTGTTTTGAAAGTGGATGCCTCTCAAGAACATCCTTGTAAATATTTATCTGGAATATACGACAACTTGAAATAAATCATCAAATATTTTGTTTAAATAATCGTATGGGTAATTATGCTCTATTTATAAATAGGTAATTCAAAGTAAATATAAGCAATTGTGAAATTTCGGTATCTAGAATTCCTGAAAATTTAACTCCAGTAAAAATGACATGATATCCTAATAGGATGTCATTTTTACTGGAATCAAATAGCATATCCTATCCAGGCGTCTACATTTTAGATATAGCTAAGTTAATACCATTTGTTTTTATGTATTTTTACGTTATCTCTCATATGAGTAGAAACTTAATTTCTGATGCTAACAATTCTTAATTATATAGTAGAAATATCTTTTTCACATTTTATTGATTATATTGCACTTCATTATCATGAAGAATTAGTCTTGTACTGGCAGCTGTAATTCTATA
The DNA here is from genome assembly GCA_026543865.1 of Argiope aurantia. Classification (NCBI taxonomy): domain Eukaryota; kingdom Metazoa; phylum Arthropoda; class Arachnida; order Araneae; family Araneidae; genus Argiope; species Argiope aurantia. The sequence goes on along the minus strand of JAPMOR010060770.1, from coordinate 143,609 downwards.
AATGTAGTTCGGGATCATTTTTATTTTCATATTTCTAACTATGTTCAAAGCATATGTTCAGTTCTGGACATATATTTCATTACATAGTTTTAGATATAATTAATAAAATTCTTTATTCATTTTGATGATAATAGGTAATTTTCACATAAAAAAAATCCATTTTCAATCTTTTTATTTGTGCACAAAGCTTAAAAATAAAACCTTAAAAAGATGGAATCGAGTATTTAATTTTTTTAGTTAGTTGAAAAAATTTCATTTTTTTTTTCAATATTTCAATGCATCCTTGAAAATAATAATCTAATCTTCATGAAACGATTTCTATGCCCTAGTAAATAGTTAAGAGTCAGTCCCATATTTCTTTGATAAATAAATTATTTAAGTAATGTTTTAAAAAATTATCAGTATTCAAATGACAGTTAAACTGACTGCAAATAATATATTATTATTAAATTAATATAAATTAATTATATTATTATTCAATAATACATTTTTAAATTGAATATAGAGCTTTAATTGCGTCTACAACTGCGAAGGCGGAGTTCATTTTTTTTATAAATAGTCAACTGTGAGCTGTAATTTAAATAGAAATGTAAATAAAAAATAATATTACATTATTCTCATCCCGATACGTCAAATTATTTTTCAACCGAGAAGAAAAACAAATACCGAACACTCATGTTTCCATCTGAACGCCAGAAGATATCGAATTCTTTGAATTTCATCTAACACCAGTCACTTCTTATTTTATTACCCTATTAGTCTTTAAAATAACAGATGTTTTTTATCAATCCAAATTTATAGCAATTTATTGGCTGAAGAAATACACTTTTCAATCCATGTTTATTCTCCTCCAGCGTTAAGCGTATGTTTATCGGAAAACAAAGCTCTCTCTCTCTCTCTCTCTTTCTCTTCTATCTTATGCGCGTGATCCAATCCTCTATTCTCTTCAAATTCCGATAACAGGGAGTACTCTTTTATTTATTTTTTATCACATTATTTTATTCTCTTCTATTGTTAAACTGGCAAATGCGCATAGTAAATGGCGCACGCCTTTCTTCAATTATCCTGCCTTTCTTGTGCCCGGTTTAAAGGAAATTCTTTCTCGGAAATAAGAAACAAAGGTACCTGTTAATTGGATTTCAAGCCCCCGCCTCTTACTCATCTTGGGCGCAATCACAGCATTCAGGAATCGATCTGGAAAAAGAGGAATGGCCCCGCATTACGGGAACTTCGGTTCGTCCGTGAAAATGGTCCTCACTTTACGGGAATTTCACCTCTTCAGGGAACGTATGCAAAAAGAATTACTTTCCATCCATCCCATTGCTTGTGGTTGGTATCTGTCGCTTGTAAATAAAATTCAGTTGTATCTTCCATTCCTTTAGAGGCAATGATTTTTATATCATGTTTAGAAACCAATCATAATAGAAACACATTTTTTTCAATATATATATATTTTTAATTTTATTGCATTGTTTTACCTACACGCTTGTACTGCAAATAAAAAAAACTGTATATAAATAAACATTTATAGATTTTAAAGTAAAAATTCTAGTTCAAAATGATGTAAACAAGTAGCATGCTATCACATGTGCATAGAAACTTTTTCCCATTTAAATTGAAGTATTTTTACTGTATTTAAATTTTTCAGGAATTATATGCAAATGAGTCTTGTGGTTTAGCAAGTCTTATGGTTCATATTTTTGCTTGCAAACACAAATAAGTTGTGCTTTACTCCAACAATTCTGGATAATTTAGCTTAGAGATAATGATTCTTATATACCATTTCTGATAACAAATTTATTTATTTCCAAGATTTGAATTTTCTATTACATTACATCTATTCATTGATACATTTATGCCATGAAGGAAGTATATACAAATGTAGTTAATCTCCATTTCATTGTTACTGAGAAAGATTTGAATTTTCTATTACATTACATCTATTCATTGATACATTTATGCCATGAAGGAAGTATATACAAATGTAGTTAATCTCCATTTCATTGTTACTGAGAAATAAATTTTTAACTATGGGGCATAGATAATTAATGTTTGATGCACATAAAATTTAAAAATAAATTAAAAATTATGTTCAAACTGACTAAAAGAAACATCATTCTCTCATAATGTTGGACATAAGCTTATGATAGTTGTAATTCTTGGGACAAGATCAAAAAATAATAACCTTCAACACAGTTATTTTTAATTGTAAATACGAATAAGCTATTTTTCTTTCAACATAGATGCAATGTTGTTTACACCATATTTAGAAAGCATTCCCTCTTCTAACAAATTTATTTGTCAAAAGTTTTGAATTTTTAATAATATTTATTTCCATAAGTAGAATTTTCAATAATATTGACTCTATTCATATATACATTTACGCCATGCAAGGAGTATATACAAAATGTTTTAATTTCCATCTGATTATTATTGACAAAAAAATTTCGAACTACAAAGGCATAGTTAATTAATGTTTTATGTGCATAAAAATTAAATACAATCTGACATAAAAAAGTACCATGCACACGAGAACTTGCATCATGCGCACGATCTGCATTTCTTGAGGGAACGTATATATATATATATAAAAAAAGAATTATCATCAATGTCGTTACTAGTAATTGTATTTGTTATCTTTAATTACAAATAAGATGTGCTTTGTTTCTCCTTTTATACAATGTATTTTATACCATATTTAGAAAACATTCTCCCAGCAAATATTTCAATTTTCAATAATAATGTTCTAATATTATTCATTCTCCAAATAGTATGAATTAAAAATCAAAATTAAAGTGTAACTGAAATTAAGCTTCCATTTGGGAGGTATTTCTTTTAATGGCATAATACCCATTTCATAGACTTATATTAAAAAATATTTTAGTACAAAAATAAAACATTTCAAGCTCTATAATAATGTGTTTGTTAATATTTTAAAAATAAGTTACATTTCCAGGCAGAGGAAATTAAAATTTTCTCATTTTTAATACAAATTGCATATATATTTTACAAACAAATTAGATTATTAAAATTAACTTTTCGTTTAATTTTTAGAGCCAAAAAATATGAAAACGGTTTTGTAATATATGAGATGTATAACCATTTATGACAAAAATAATGAAACTTGGTAGACTTACTTTGACAATCAAAATAACAATTCTTTAACAATCAAGACTTACTTTCTAGTGTTCCTTATTTCCTATTTGTGTATATACTAATTTTTAATTTATTTATTTAATTTTTAAAAAATATTTACGGTTTCAATTTAGTTTCTGTTGTTTTTGTAATATAAACTGATACTTTAGATTAACTCAATGCCTCCAACCGAAATCACTTACATTTCTTTTAATGCAGAAAGTATTACCAGCATCCCCTTATTCACTTTCAATTGCTAAATTCAAAATTCATATTATTGTACAAATTGCCAATTTTATAAAATCTCAAAAAATAAACAATATATATAGTTATTAATTTGATTAAACTATTTAAGTAAATAATTTCTTACCTAATTCATCTTAAGAAAATGAAGGAAATTGAATTGTGTCAAGAAGTGAAATCCCCCGTTTGAAAAGACATTGTTAATGAGATCTAAAAGTAACAAAAATATATCCACTTAACTATAAAACATAGAGATTATATTCTAATCGATAAAAGAATAAGGATCTAAATTGTTTTATCTAAGGAATCTAACAAGCTTTAAAGCTATTTTAGAATCATTTTAATATCATTCATTTGTATGCGATATGATTTTAAAATCAGGTCAGGAATTAAATGGTATATTCAGTGATATTGCTCATAACAAAGATTACACTGTTGGAAATAAGTGCAAGAATCAATAGAATAAATGAATGAACTTAAGAAAAACCTGACATCGTAGGGGTAAAACAGCAACCTACACATCCATACTTGTGGAGCTGAAAATAACTTTGATGCTTAATATGTTCTATAATACTTTGAAGTACATTATATCAAAACTTATGTGGGGCAAACTATAATTCAAAAATCGAGATAATACAATGATACATTGAATGTAAATATTATGGTTATCATCACATAAAAATCAAATTGTAATATTATTTAAAATAGCTGAGAAGAAGCGATTTATCTGAGGTGATGAATAACAGTCACTTGCTATGTACAGTGGAACCTCGCCTGACGAGTTTCATTCTATCCCAAATCTTACTCGCAATGTGAAACAATTTTTTCCATAGGAATATATGTAAGGTAGGACAATATTTTTCATTCTAAAAAAATACTCAAACAAATTTATAGTTATGTAGTTTATTATTTACTAGCCGCCTTTGGCGACCAGCCGGTTCGCCAGTATTACCGCTAGCTACAATTTTCAATTAAATATTTTCAGTAACTGGTCTCTTAAAGGATTCTCAAACAAAACAATTTTAATCTTCAAATTTTGATAGTCATACCAAACTTATACTGTTTAGATCGTTTCGTTCAATTTACTATATACATTTTGCTAATTTGTTGTCATTTCCGGCAAAACTTCAACTTTAATTTAAAATGTAAATGATGAAATTGCAATTAATATAAAGATATTTTTTTTAAAAACCAAGCGTTTTTATTTTATTTATCATCTTTATTGTTAATTATTAATTATTATTATTATTGAATGTGAGTATTGCAAACAGAATCGCTCGGTATTTAAGTCTTACGTTAACTACAAAATATTTTTCATAATTTATGTAATATCTCAAACAATAATTCAACAAAAATTTCTGAGATTCCGCATAAAATTCAGTTTTTAGTTTTGCTTTCAAAAGGATCGAAATGATATCAATAATAATATATGGTTCCTGCCTATAAATATATTTGAAAAATTATGAAATCTAAATTTAATGCAGTAAGGTATCATATTCTAAGAAATATTCTGGACACACCAAATTTTAAATAAATGAATGAATGTTTCTATTTTAAACGATGAACTAAGACTTATTTATGAAGTTTTGAATGTTAAAAATTTAGAAAAACTCAACATTTTCATAATCTTAGGCCAATTAATCTTGAGAAACCTGCGCGCAGATTGGCGTATTTTCTTTGAAACGATCAATGGAAAATTTAAAATTATCCTTTTTTTATTGAATAGTAATATTCAAATTTTCATAAATCAGTCAGTTTAAGTGGCTGGAAATTAACTCTTAAAAGTCAGTGATTTAGTTGATTGGAAATTAACTCTATGGCCACCATAATATCTGTGCTTTCTCTTGCGATGTATGCATTCTCCTTAATATCCGTTCGAATGAAACATCAAATACTAAAGTACTACATAGAACAAACACATCAAAAGTAAACATAACATTTCAATAGTTGCCAAAAACAAACGAGAGAAAAATGCAATTAATAAGCAGACGATATTTAGAAAAGTACAGATATTTAGACTGGAAAATGAAATGATCTGAAATTAACCACACGCACAGACGATATTTACAAAAGTAAAAATATTCAAACCTGAAAAGGAAAATATATGAGTTATTCCATCAATAAATGCCATAAGTTTGTTTATATCTTCATTATTTTATGAGTTATTAAACATTAAAATGGTTCCGGGACTAAATAAACACCCTGTATAGAGAGTGTAAAAGATCATAAAATAATTTTTCTTGAATTTATTGTTTAGAAAAAATAATATTTCATATTCCTACAAACATGTGCCGAAAATTATATTTTTGCAGATTTCATTTCCAAAAAGATTTAATTTATTTTTAATTGGAGCTTTAATCAATGTGATGGCAACACTTTGAAAAAAGCCAATTTTTTCCCATGAATGCGAAACGTGCTTAATTTTAATTTTTATTTTTTACGAAAAAAATTATTGAAAAACATAGTTAAAATATTTATTTAAAAATTCATTAAAAATAGAAATTTAATTTTAAAATTAAAACATTAGTATCATTTAAAAGATAAATTTTTGATCTTTAACGTCATGTAAATATCTTTTTTGTGCTGTAATATTTTCGAAAGTTATAGCAGAAACACTTCAAAATGGCCCTTAATTTTTAAATAAATAAAATTCTAGTTAAAAATTCGAAAAAATAACCCCCAGGTTCATATTCCCGGCCTCCAAGGTATACGCGTGCCAAATTTGGTAGCTGTAGGTTGAATGGTCTGGCCTGTAGAGTGCCAACACACACACACACACACATTGAGCTTTATTATAAGTACTAGCCGCCTTTGGCGACCAGCCGGTTAGCGCCAACATACACACACACATTGAGCTTTATTATAAGTATAGATAATGCATGTTTTGTTTTTGAAAAAAAAAGTCTAAAGACTTGGGGGGGGGGAGGCTAAACTTCAAAATTTGAAGACAATGTGATACATCATTACCTTTAAATAATTTTTATCGCTAATGCTATTGCTTTATCAGAGTGATGCTTCTTAACATAACTTCTCACGCTTGCAGTTTCTCCTTTATATCACTGGAAGGTTGTTCCTCTATAATTTCCCTTTGCTCTTGTCAAATCTCTTCCGCAGCCCTTTGCTGTTACATAGTTTTGGCTATATTCTTTCATTAGCACATCGATACCGTTGCTATCCCCATCTAGTTCCATAAACAAATTCATGTCGATTAAAATTCAACTAAACAGGCTCTTGTATATACCCCTCTTGTATATACCCCTTAAACTTCTAGCATGTAGTATAAGAGATCTCTCCAAACCAATGGTCGACACAGATTAATACAAATCAATCCTAAATATGATTTCATTAATATTAATTATTACCAGTAAATGTAATAAATCGAATTATCAGATTGACTGATTTTTAATATTATTATTCGGCTGTATAATAAACAGTCCCACTGTTTGCAACACATGCTCTTTAATATTACATTCGTAATACTGATAGTGTAAATGTTGCAATTCATTAATGCATTGACACTGTTATAATTTTTTATGAATATTAGTTTTCTATAATGAACGAAATTTTTATATAATATTTTTTCTCATTGAATTTTATCCCTGATTCAAAATATTTAGGTAATCACCAAAAATATGAATGATTTTGTCGCTTATATTTATATATTTTATTGTCTACGAGTCAACTCAACTGCAGTTACTATGGCATAATAAAAAAATATATATCTTATCCCAAATTTTATTTTTACTCTCATTTCTTCGACTTGGATGTTGTTTCATTGTTTTGAAGCATTACTAAGCATATTCTTAAAAAACAAATTCTTATCAAGTATTTATACATTTCTGTAAAAGTAATTCTAGATTCATATTGTACTCTTGATACTACATTTTTAGAGAATTTCAAAATAACGTTTTATTCAGAAGCATCTGATAAAAAATCTTGCATTCTTGGTTTAAAAGGAAACTGATTAAGGAGTCATAGTAATAGCAAGAGAATTCGCAATAAATATGCGCTTGTAAAAATGTATTAAATTAATTATTGTAATTTATTATCAAATTATATCGATGTAATACTCGAGTATAAGATAATAAATCACTTAGAAGTATTAATGTAGCATATCTAAGACTTAAAAAATTTGAATCTCAAAGTTAAACTTTGATATTTAACTTTTACATGCAAATCTAAAATTGAAATTAAAAATAACATGAAAATACATTAAATATCAAAGTAAATTCATATGCAAATTTCAAATTTTATGTGTGGGATGCTGCGTTTTATGTAAATGGATTCATTCAATCTTTTAAATCAATACGTTTACATTTGTGACAGAAGTAGTCATGGATCTCGTCCTTAATATATGGGAAATTATATTTATGAGTTGAGCATGTTTGTAATATCTATCCCAGGAGGAAAGTTTGTCATTCCCTTGAAACAGATTTAATACGTCAAATTTTAAGCTGAGGAACACAATTACAACGTTTGCAACTGACTGATTCGCCTGAATTTTATCAGTGAAACCCATTACCTTTATTATTCATGATTTTCTACAAATTTAAAGCTGCCGTATTACAAAGCTTCGGTTACAATTTCATTGCTTTAACCGAATTCTGAAATAGATACAAGTGAATTTACTATGTTTCACCGTGAATAGAAAATATAGAAAAAAGGTTTTTTCAAACTTCATATTTATATATAGAAAATTCATGAGATCTTACACATGTAGTAAAACATTGTTAAATGAAATATTTCTCTCTTTATTTTCTTGTTTTATATCATATGAAAATAGACAGAAATAAGAGAATATTATGTAAAAAATTGTATACTACAATTTTAGAAGCTAAGCTAGAATTCCACAACATGTAATTTATGCTCATAATAAAGTCAGTTATAATTCAGAAGCAATTAAAAATGAAAATTGAAACTATTTGTAACATCAAAAGTTTATACAGTATTCATGTCACATATATGTTCAATTCGAACGGTGTTATGCAAATAAAACAATGATGTAATCAAAATTATGAAGGTATAACTTTAAAATATTCATTATTGATGGATTAAAAATGATGGTATTTTTTAAATCAAAATTATTATAGAAGTATTTAAATAGCATTCATTGATTTGGGTGCTAAAATCCATCCAGTATATTTCACATGTCATCTCTGAAGCCGGATACCGATATACTACGAGTAACACGATTCCTTGCTTGATATATGAGATTAATCTCGCTGTCTAAATCTTATATGATCTTACTCTGAGTTCTCTGAATCTCAACAAATCACGAGGGGTCTTCTGGCATCAGCGTTTGTGTTTCTTGAACATTGACACAAATCACGTGATTGTATGAATAGCATTGCTGATTTCTGTTTCCTATTATGATTGATACTTCTGTATTAAGCAAACATTCTGTGTTATTTAAAATTGACCAAACGGTACATGAGAAAAACTATTAAAAATTACATAAAATGGTTATAACTATTTGATACAGCATATATTATTAAAAGGTTTTATGCCCAATATCTAATATCTGAGTGTTGAAATAAAACTTTAAATCAAATATTTACTAAAAATTTAGAAGTAATTCAAAATATTCCATCCACTTTTAGAAGTTTTACCATAAATTTTGTATTGTATTCTGTTTCCGGTATTTTAAATATTTTACTGCATTTAAAATACAAGAAAATAATAGAAAATGAAATATAGAGCTAATAATAGCATATATATCGACACTGTTTCACATATATATAAACATTATTTTCGTAAATTTCATTTACGTTGGTCAGATAATTTGCAATAACTAGTCTCTAATTTTAATTTTCTAAAAGCACCGTGAATAAATTTAAAAGTATTATAAAATTAATATTATTTGCATGCAAATAGTTAAAATACAAATAATAATCTTCCTTTACTATAATATTAAAAATGAGCGGCTTACTTAGATATAAGTACTATTAATTCTAATATGCACTATTAATTATCATTTTCAACTGTTGCACTATTTTATAAATATGAATTCTGAATCTATTTTTTAAAAAATTACTATAAATATTATAATATTAAATTGAACTATGAACATTAAAGAATCTATTTATACAAGCTCTCCAAACCAAATAAATGAATCAAAAGTAATAAAAGTTCAACAAATAAACAAAAAATACATAATTTTGATGCGCATTGAATGCAATATTAGAGTTGGGAAAGAAATTGCTGACTTCACATTATTTAAATGTCTAAAAATTTAAAAGATTTAAATAATATTTATAAAACATTTACCAGGAAATGCCAACGTTAGTTTGAGATAATAACTTGCTTTAAATATAATATTATTATTTCAAAATATTTCCGTAGAAGACGTATGCATTTTTCCTATATATTTCTTTTGAAATTTGTTTTCAATTTTGATAAAATTTTCAAATAAATTTAGTCATCTTAAGTAAATAGTTTCGTTATCACCCATCCAAATTCGATGTATACCATCTTTATGATTCTTTGTCTACAAAAGTAACTTGCAAATATTTTAATGACAATATTATTTTAATGAGGATTTTAATAATAACTTGGAAATATTTTAATAAAATATTAGTTTTTCAGTGTTTTAAAATTTTATTCATACTTGTGAGAAAATTGTGATTTGTTGTATTTTCATTCGTCTTAGATAAATCAGAATAATTTTATTCTATAAATTCCAATTTCAGTAGCAATCATATTTAATTGCATTAATAGGAACAAAATATGATTTAAATTATATTAAAAATTATATTATTTTCTTTGATTTTTTCTATATAAAAATTTTAATTTTTGTTAATGCTAAGTTGCATCAGTATACTTCTAATTTATATTTAAATAATGAAATAAAATAAATATATATATAGATAAATAGATAGAATTACTCATGTGTATTCAAGTAAAACTTAATAGCTCGAATCAAAATTTTTTGTCACCGCACACAAAATAACTTGGAGAATTGTTAATCATATGTCAGTTTCTCGCTGAATGCATCCATCTATGCAACTCGTGTCTTTTTGTGGACACTTTTGTTATTATTTTTATAACCCAAAAGGAACAATCAGATAACTTTAAAAAATGGTACGAAATTCAACACATTCACTTCCAGGACATTGCAGATGATGCTTACAATTTATAGCGACCCTGCTTCCAATCCTTAAATATATATGCAGGACTTAAAATTTCAGTAGCCACAGAATATCAGTGAATGACCATAATTCCGTCCCCACAATCCAAAGAGAATCACAGAATATACTTGACATGTTTGCAGATGTGGATTTTCTTGGCACATTCCAGAATTGGCAAGAACACTAGAACAGTATTGTCATGCGGAGAGTGTCCTATAAAAATAATTTATTTTATGAATCCAGAACTAATCTCGAAGTTTTGTTTCCAATCATGCGCACCATATCATATTTCTTGCAACCCTAAAGCAAATTTTCATAATCTCTTCGGAAGTTTTTTTTTTTCAAGGTCAACGACCAAATATTACCCTGATGAGAATGCTGAAGAAGCTACTAGATTTTTTCACTTTTCTGAGAATATCATAAATAAATTAATTGTGTGCAAGGCGGAGGAAGTATCATTGGCAGTCTAAATTACATAATATAGATATATATCATGTAATTTAGAATCTATTGAGTTTTCTGAGGTAAATATAAGCTGCAATTTGTTTTTCTGATATGCAATAATTCCTGTACTGAAACTAAATTCCATAAAATATAATGTGCTTGTTATGACAACTATTTTACCCTTGTATATGTACCTTGTACTAAAACCCTCCTTTCTTTTTACTTTATTGTATACAAAATACAGATAAAGTATAGTAATTGTAAAAAAAATTCGAAAGATATATTGACGGATCTCCTTGTTTTAAACCTCCCTGATATCAAAAAACACATTTTTGGAAAATGTTTGTCTGTCTGTGACAGACAAAGATAACTCAAAACCGCTTCGAGCTATACGGATGAAATGTGATATATAGGTATAAACCAATCATTTAGATTTCCATAAAACTTCGGATAAAAATAGGTGCATATACATAACATCTTTAGTATAGACGGCTACTAAATTTTGAAGGAAATTCTACAAGGGTTGATTGTTTGTTGGTCTTTACTTTCAGAAATAAATAAACGCGATAGCTCAACAGAACCATGATTTAAATATATCAAATTTGATTTGTGGTTTGTGACCTTAAGTGTTGTTTTATGTAAAACTTGTGTTTCAATTAAATAGGAAGAACGTGTCTCCAACCCATATTCAATTTTCGGACACTTTTAATAGCAATTCAAGGATTAATCACTAAAACACTCGCCAAGGATAACATGATAGATTCACTAACATTCTAATTTCAGGTCAAAAGTTAATATTTATTAACTATAGTACGCCAATGACATGCAAGGTGTTCTACGGGATAACAACTTTATTAGAGAGTATGCTAGAAAGTTTGGGTAAGATCACTCCAGCTGGTGTTTTTCTAGGAAATGCATAATTGGACATGTTAGTTCTTTGATTTTTTGGTAGTTTGTTTATTAGTTATTCATCAAATATCTCCTTGGTAACATGTGATATACTAGAAGTAAAATGCATTTTACTTAAAAAAGAGATTCTTATAATTTTATGGATAATTATTTACTGCTTCCTCTAACCAGATTCTCAATATTTTTAAGGCATGCCATTTTGGACTGTTAATGCATTTTATTATCTGACAGTGGTATTTTTTTGTGTATCCTGAAGAGTTAACCTGTTGCTTCAGACATGAATTTCCTCACTCATGTAATCAAAATGGCCCAATTATATTTATAATTTTCGATTGTGTCTTTTGTAAACAGTATTGGAATTTATTTTGGAAACACAATACATTCTGGAAATCATGGTTACCATAAATATAAACATAGTAATATTAAAAATGTTAACTGCTATAATAGTAAATGTTAAATGATGTAAAAAAATTAAACAATCGCTTAATGATTTACTTTGTTTAGGTATTACTAAATTACACTAATGATAATAACTTTTAAAATTTTACAAACAAGAATGAATAATACAGCATTTTAAAATAGTATTTTTTTAATACTTCTTTCTTTTTTTTCAATTATTGAAATTAAAAGCAGTTTCAGAAATATGGAGTCAATAACTACATAAATAACAAAAACCTTGAAAAAAGAATAACTTGGTTATACGCACGCGTTCATTGGCTTAGACTTTCTGTCAACATACTAATGAAAGAACAATTTGAAGATACAAAGGAGATTGTTGTATTCGTCAAAATACCATGTGATACTCAGAGATAATGAACAACGTGGAGTCATTTTGATTACCATCTACACGGGTTAATTTATATTCAATTGCAGCATTTTGCAATTGCAGCATTTATATTTAGAAATAATGTGCTAAAAATTCGAAAGAATAACATACATTTAATTCTTAAGGTGATGTTTTTCAGGAAATATATAACTTAAAAATTGCTAATTTCCAAACAAAACAATGAGGAAAGAAGCATTTTTCCAAAATCCGTCATCAGTTACCAAAGACCAACAAATGGTCAGAAGCAGAGGAGTACTTTTTTTATGAAATTAACTTCTTTATTTTATCCAATACTTCTTTAATGCAGACGACGAATAAGTTCATCGAGTCCTGAATTCGATTCAGCCATGTATAAAAAAGATATCTTTCTCCCCTTGGGAGACAAGCTAACAAAGGGTAAAAATCAATTATCGCAGTTTGGAGTTCTTTCTTTGGTATATTCAGTTCCCAAAGCCATGGGATATTTGTCTTAATAACACGAAAAAAGAGAGCGGGCACTGAGCATGAGGGCTTCAAAAATGGAAAAATTTTGTTCTTTTCAAGAAGGAAATATAATCGAGTAATTCTTTTTGTAGGAGAGAAAACAAAGCACGATAAATTGATTTGCATAAAATATTGCATTCACCCTCTCCGTCCTTTCCCTCTTTTCTTCCGTATATTTTCTCTGTTTATTTTAAATGCCTTTGATTAAACATTTCGTCTCGAAAAACAATCAAATTGAATTGAAATGCGAAACAGAAAATTTCACTCTGTGTTCGAAATAATTGAATAAATCCAAGATTCGACTGCTGCTCGAAGCTGAAAAAGATATCGCATATGTATTTATTTATTTCCATTTCCCAAGGGAATAATGTTTTTCAAGATCGAGATTAAAAGTTTAGTTTCAAAAAATGGAATTGAAAATGTCAGTTATAATAAGGGAGGTAATGCAAAATTAATAATAATATCAACGGAATTCTATCTTTATTAGGAAAAAATTTCGTATTTATTCGTATTCTCAGTTAAAATTTATTGCACCCTCGGGCCTAAAAGTATATTTGCAAAATTCAGAAGTGGAAAGGAAATTTACTGCAGAAAGTTTTTGAAAAAAAGCTGAGAAATAGAAAAGAAGTAAAAAGTTGCCCTCTTTGAGAAAGATAATTTATGTAGTTATTTAGACTGTGAACATATAGTTTAAATAGTGAAGTTGAGGAATATTTATGGCAAAAAAATTCAATATGATCAGCACATTATTGTTTTTTGAATAAAAATATTTCTGAGAATAAGAAAGATAACTTTATATTTAAATTTATTTTAATGGGTTTGAATTCAATTATATCTTAATGTAATGCTGAAGTCCATGATTATATCAAATATTTCTGTACATGAATATCTAGAGAAATATATATATATATATATACGTAATTTTCTACAATCATTCTAATTTCTAATTGTGCAGTTATAAACAGCACTTTATAACTGCACATGGATTTAAGTGCAATAATTTCAAAAATTCCAGTAAGTTAGAGGGCTGAGTTTTAACAGGGAATTCTTACAATGATTATGGATTAATGTAAAATGTAATTATGGATTAATGTATTATGGATTAATGTAAAAGGAAAAATAATTAGGTAATGTGAGAAGTTATTTTATTCAATTTCAGATCTTTTCTCGGTGCTATAAAATTTTAAAATATAAAATTGCTTAAAATATAAATTTTTAAAATTTTTTAACAACGTTTTGATGTTGTCATTTTCGGCAAAACAATATATTGCATTATTTTCTAAATAATATCCATGGCTTATATGATCCCATTATGCTACTCATGTTCAACAAAAATTTTACATATGAATACGCTCTATCAACATTCAAAGGTCTCAAATGCATGTTTAACGAGCATGATGCAGGCACCTGAAATGTTTGAATATCACTGCAATATGATTCAATGAATAACCGTTGCATACACTTTGTTGTTCAGAAAAGATGATCCAGATGGGGTTTGAAGACAAGGAGACTTCTGAGAACTCTAAAAAGATATCCGAGAATACATTTGCTTAGTAACCAACGGCTAAGCAATGCTTTCTTTTGTATATCATCCCCTTAAGAACATGAGCTGTCACTGAGGATTTTGAAATAGAAAAGAATGTTCCTTGTTTTTAAAAGAAGAACTGAGGTTCCCCGATGTTCCGTGGCACTTGAACTTGAGTGATCTTAGAAATGAAAAGGTTATATGATATGCTTCTATTTCAATAAAAATAAATCTTTTAAATAAGAATATTATTGTAATACCTATATATGCATTCATTTTTTTGAACAAAAACATTAATAAGGATGTTTAGAAAATAAATCGTTGTTATAAGTAGGCATGCTGAGCATTTATTTCAAATCGAGGATTTCATGTCACAAATCAGATCATTCAATGAACTAGTAAAATTTCACTACTAAAAAGAAAGCAGCTCTTATTGTAATTGGTACATCTTTGCCAATTGTAAAACCCATCGAATTTCAATTCCCAATCTTACCAGTTGTGTACCATCAGACACCTCTCCATCAAGATAACACTATGAAACTGTTTATTAACATTTGTTTAGTTGTATTAATATTTGATCAATGTGAAACATCTATTAATCACTTTTAATAGATATTATTGATAACAAACCATTAATCATATTATTCAAAAAATAAATATTTATATTCTGAGATTTCATCGTGATAAATACAGGTTATATGTTCTGAAATTGCAGATCAAAGCCATACATACGTAAAAAAAGCAGATTAAACAGTGTTAATTTACACACAATAAAATTGTTCTTCCAAAAAAAATGAAACACAACTTTCAGTAATGCCACAATGCAACTTTGTACTATTCCAAAATAAAAAAGTGGTGATTAATTAAAGAATATTTCATTGGAATTTAATACTTAAAAATGCTCTATAAGAATTTTTAACAAAAAAAATTGCTAACCTGTTAGAATTTACTACTAAGAAGTTGGTTACCTAAGACATTCACTGACATTCAAACATCAAAATTTTTTGCAATAAAAATCTGTATCATCAATTTTATAAATTTTAATTTTAAAAATATATTATTGAATTTATATATTTTTGGGAGTAAGTAATTGGATTATGTAAATATAAGAGTTAAAATTTCAGCGAGTTTGGCCTTTATGCGATATGCTTTTATAGACAATATGGATTTAATACACAATTTAATAATTTTTTCCAATTTTTTAGTTAAAATTTATTTTAATAAAATTTCAAATACTAAATAAGTTATTTTTTGAATTATTTTTAACCATTCTTGGAATACGCATGCAGGCGATGTAAATATGCAACTTTCTGTCGGATATACAGTAAATGTTGAATTTACTTCAAAACAAAAACCCCTATTTTATCAGCGAGTTATTCTGTGAATATCCCCTAACTGTTTTCTGAAAGTAATCATCAAGCAAGCGATAAAAACAACTACTCTCTTCCATAAAAATGAAATACTAGCACTAGACATTCTTATCAGACTTCAACAGGATGAATGACAAAATTGGTCATTAAACCACGTTTAAGTGTATGTATTATGTGACTGGAGGGTATAACATCACTCAAAATAATGTATGAAACAAAAATAGTTTAGTAGAACAGCATGCAACGTTAATGAGAAAGGTATTTCAACAACATTGTCGCATCCCGAGGAAAAATAGTAGCTTTTATTTTCCCACAGCAAGAAATTGGAGCTTTTATAGTTATAAAACAAATTGCTTTAGTTTTTGCTTATTCATAATTTAAGTTTTCGTTTTAGCAGAGTTTGAAAGAAGGAAGAATCAATTATTATAATTTCATTCAGTCACATTTATTTTATTTTGAAGAATGATAAACGCAATATTTGTTCAGCTTATTTTTTTGAAAAATTTTACAATAAGTGTAAATAGTTTTTAACTTCTAGACTATTTTATACACAAAAAGTAGTTACACTTTCTTAGAACGGTTTTGATAGATAATTTCAAAAAGCAATTGTTTTGAAGTAAATAAATCTTACAAAACCATCGCATGCAAATTAACTGTGAATATCTCATTTTACGAAGAGAAATATCCATACTCTATAGTTAAAAATGTTGGGAAATGCGTTGTATTAAAATTTATACTGAAAATTAGCAGCGTTATTTGTCAGAAAGAGAGAAAAAAAATTCAGTCATTATTTCTACATGTAAAAAAACCAGCAAACGAACATTCGAAAAACTGTTTGAAATGTTTCTAAACTCGTCGGTGTAATTTCCGATTCTGAAATCAATTGCAGAGTTTTTAAATACTTCTACAGCAAAAGCACATAAAATAATATACTGAGATTAGCATCTAAAAAATGCTAAAATATGTAACATGCAGAACTGACATGTGACTTAAACAGAACAGATTGAAAAACCCTGTATAAAAACTGTTTAATAGGACATAAATAGAAATAAAGATGAAACATTTGTTTATCTAAATGACTGATTAAAAATAGGTTTATTTATATCGAAACGAATTAATGGTAGTAATATCTGTAAGGTGGTAAATTCTGAGTAATATGAACATAAAATGGATTTTCCTGGGTGGCTCATCATCTTGCTTCTACATGTCTGACCATGTAACTTCCCACAAACTAAATTGTGTTCATCTTTTTGATAATGGAGATTTTGATAAACAAGAAATAAAATATAAGCATATAATAAAAATGAAGAAAAAAAACTAATATAAAAATGAAAACAAATTCTACAACTATATCAAAAGGTCTGAATAAAATCCATATGAAAACATTTGATAATCATTATATTTTAAAAGAATATTTTAGTAAAAATTCATTGCAATTAAGGCATATAATTAAGGCATAGAAATTAAATTCTAAATTCTTAGGACAAAAGTATCAAATATATTATGAATACATCTACTTTCCTTGAATAATCTAAAATACTGTAATTTAAGTTCATTAAAATATCTAATGCATACCTTGATGTACATTTGTAAGTTATTTTTAAATTATTCTTACAAAGTATTTTTAGGCAGCAAATTGTGGCAGATATTAAGATCTTATAAATTCAATCGCTTTACACTTAATCTATTTATTGTGCACATGGGCATCCCTAATAAAATTAATAAAACATTGAAAAACTTAAATGCCTGGGAATGTATTTCAAATTGCATATTGTCTTTTGTGGTAATTCAATCTGAATTTGTATGTAAAAATTAAGGTAATATGTAAATCCTTTTTGAAAAGAAATATATTATTGAAAGTCATAAAAATATATTTTTTAAAAAAACAATTATTATAATAGCTCGACAGTTGAGTGTATATCCAGTTTTTTTAAATAGTATAGAAATAAATTTTGTGCTTTAATATTTTAGGACATACAACAGAAAATTTCCAAAATATTGTTTCGTCTTTAAATAGTTCACTCAAATTCAAATTTCAAAAGAAATCTTTCTGAATTTCTCATTTATACTCTCAATTTTTTCTTCTTTTTTTACTAGGCTTAAATAGGCTCTCCTATACAGTTACAGCACATTTTTTTCTTTATTATTAATGGAAATGAAAATCTCATTTTCTGCTTCCAATTTTGTGTAAGAAATAAATTTCATGATATTCAAATCAGTCTGTATTGGTTTATAAAAGAAACTAAAGAATTGCCTTCTCATGCAGTCTAAAATGGAAAATAGCGAAGAAATTCTGAAAAGAACTTCTTTGTTTTGGGAAACTAACAAAATGTAATTAAGATCTAGACTTTAAGCGTACCTTCGGTAATTTTTACTTACACTCTGACCAGAGTAAATGGAAATTTTGTTACTCTCTGTTAGTCTTCAGCACGATTGCCATAAAATTTTCAACTCCTCTTGCTTAGAAAATTAAAAACTCTTCTTTCAGGTGACTTAAACTAATCACAAATGTGAGGTACCTTGTAGTAAAGAAGGTTTGTCTGTATTTTTAGCAACAAACAGAGTGTTGCGTAACTATTTTCTTACAATCTGCAGACAAGGATCTTTTCCATTAGCGCATAATTACTTGTAAACTTCGCTTGCTACTGTTTATTTTCTAAAAACAAATGTTGCATTATCTTGTAAATTTTTAGGTCATTCTTGAAATTGTGTGTTTTTCTCTTTTGATTGTATAAAATAAGGAATTTTAAGGAATGACACATTTATTTTATTGAAGATACATCTAAAGAATTTTCTATAGAAACCCAAGCTTTGTAAGTCTTGTATTATATACAATTGTAAGATATTTTATTTTTTGACTTTCATAGAATAATTTTTATAACTGTTAAAGTCAGCTCTCATTTGAATTTTCTTTCAACTGATATACTTACACTTGAACAAAATCTATAAGTGCCGTTGCAGGTAAACTGCATTAAATATTCTATTTTTTACAACAATCCTCTTTATAGAAATATGGATTCTACAATTCTTAAATCTTATTTTGCATGTCTTAGTTTTTTTTTTTTAATTCTCCTCAAAAAAACAACTTTTTTTACTTTTTTGTCTGTGAAGCTATTTTGTTTCAAACTAGTATGATAATCCAGTAGTTTACAATCGGCATAAAATTGCAATCTTTTTTTTTGGGGGGGGGTGCTATATTATAAAATATTTCTTTTTCGCTACCAAATTTTTTTTACTTAACTAAGATTTATTCAGAATTTAATAAATGTTAACTCTTCCAATTTAATTCTTTTAATTATTAATGCTGGAATTATTAAAACTGTCATAATTTTAATTCTTCCATTGAATTTAACTCTTTTTCATTCCGTATGTTTATAATCATTATTCCTACAAAAATGACTCCATGAATTAAAGTACTGTACAAGAAGATATTTATGATTCAAGGTTTGTAGTTCAAAATTCAGGATGTACTAAAATACCTTGACATATTTTAAATAAACAATCAATAAAGAACTAGCAAAGACTAAATAAATTCTTATGGCAAGTATTTAAAGTTAAATTTCTGTAAATGTATGGTGAAATTATTCCTTCAAATAAAAATAAATTATTTTCGATTTTTTCTCATAGACGACATTGTACCATAAAAACTGTATAAAACTCATAGCATAAAAAAAAATCTATTTCTGGATTACAATAAGGTTCTAAACATTTGCTTTGTACAATTTTATACAAGATTTTAATGTTTTGAACACAAAATAGATTATTTCAATTATTCACATTGCTTCAATTCAATTTAATTCACGTATTCAATAGAATGAACTGTAGATGAAACTGGATAGCATGCAAAATGTGTGCAATTCGAGTTTACTTTGAAAATACACTTACTGTATATATATATATACTGCTGAATTATATACTGTATATATACTGATATATATACTGCTGAATTATATATCCATGCCATGCCTATAATCTTTCTCTTGGATATATTATCGGATAGCAGATGGAAGGATGACGAATATTGAAGTACCGAACTTTAGCAGGCGAATGAAATAAGCTATTTATCTGAGAAAAAAATAATTAAAGTGGTTTACACATTGAAAATGCTTATAAGATGAGCTATAGAGCTTTATTAAAGTAATTTTAGATCAGGATCACATTTTTAAAAAGTGCAAGTTCAAAATATATTTATTATTACTATTTAAATTTAAACGAAATTTTTAAAGACCAACTTAAGTACTTTTAAAATAGAAAAAATAATTGTTTAAATTTAAGATTGATATTGGCATAATATTTTTTTTCAAAAATATGAATTTTTGAAAGTAAAGAACGTCGTGTAAAAATGCTTACAAGATTTTTTTTTTATCAATAGGAATTTCGCAATCAAAAAATAGCTCCTGATCTTGAAACGTAATTATACAATTTCAAGTGGTATCCTAAAGGCTGAGTTTTCAAATAATTCTGATGAAAGTCAACGTTGATAAAAGAAGAAAAAAATAATTTTTAAGGATTTACTCTCGAAAAATTTCAAATAGTTTTATTCATGAGCATATGGATCAACAGAAAATGTATTTAAGATTAATAGTTGAGAAAAATATTCATTTCATGCTTTATTTTTCCACTTGTTCGTTAAAAATAAATACTTATGATATCATTTGAAACCGTAAAATTTCAAAACTTTCCTCTTAATTTAATAGCTTTTTATTTAAACACGAAAAATTGTGTTTCAACAATTTCCTCCAACCCACCATTCAATTCTCCATATACGGGTGTTAACTATGTCGCAACACTTTTAAATTAAAACCAATTAAGGAAAAAAGATTACATTATTTCAATAAACTTAAATTAGTTCATATTATTTAAACAAAGTACTTTTCTTCTAAATGAAATTTTCTTAATTTCTTGATATAGATTAGAAGATAAGCATTTTCAAATGATTTTTTTAAATACTCTGTAATTTCAAAGGATTGGATATGTTAATTATTAAAAAAAATCGTATTACATTTGAATATATCTGCAAGCAATACATATGAAATTACTTAATTTACAAATCAAAAACGAATCAGTCTGAAAAAATATATTGAATTTCAGAAACAGAAAAATAAAGTACATCATTCATCATCATATTTTCTAGATGTATTAAAATTAAATCTTCAAACCTACAAAACTATAAAGCTGAATATTTTATTTTAAAAATTATGTAGCGAACAAATATCATACGCATCAATCATGATCTCTAAACCATTAGAAGCATTTAATATTTCTTTTTTACAAAATACAGCTCCGAAGTAATTTGCAAATTTTACCTAAGTATAAAATAATTTAAAATTTCAGGACATTATTCTCGTAATTCTAAAGAAATAAAATGTACTTTTAAAATACATTTTATTTCTTTAGAATTACCAGAATAATGTCCTGAAATTTTAAATTATAATAAAATTATAATTTATAATAAATTATATTAAATTATAATTTATAATAAAAATATTATATATTTTATAGAAAAAGGTATTATTTTCAATTGCTTTTAGATGTTTCAAATGTGAGGCAATGAACATCCAATGGCTTTTAACTAATGCATAATTTTATTATTATTATTATTATTATTATTTCAAAAGACTTGTAACGGATTTTTCAAAGCTACTTAAGTTTGATTTGCCTAAGCATGACTAGCTGAATGACAATCGAATTACAGTCTGAATGTATTTTGTTCATTTTATCGTCATTTTGTAAAATAGATATAATGAAACTAATCACAGCATACGAAATAAAGGAAGGTAAATTTTAATCCAAAAGATCGCACTTTATTCAATTTATTCCAAATGCAAGCTTTAAAAAATATCGAAAAGGTCAATCAAAATTTATAAGAACATTTGATAAAATATTAAAAGATTTCAGTTACTCCATTCAATTTTTTTTCTGCTTTATACAATTTTCCATCTTTTTAATAGAATATTTATTACTTATGAAGTAATTAATTTCTTCTTTATATAAAAAAGACCATTTTAAATTATATTTTACAAAATTTAGAATTAATAAAAATACATGTGTTTAACTAAACATTGGAAATGTAACATAAATAAATGTAACATTTAAGAATCCTGCATGTAAATATTAAAATTTAATTCGAGTTATGATATATAGCAAAAAAGTATAAAATTATAGCAGTATGAGATAGCTTTAGTGAAGTGCATATATCGTGAATTTTTGCTAAAGCTTAAATTGTCACAGATGTTCATGAGGCCAAATTGTGGGAATTTGACTAGCTGGATCAACTATGGCATAAATATCCTAGCTTTTAGGCATTTCTAGAAGCACGATATATAATGCTATGTCAGTGTATACACAGAGCACAGCAAGAAAAATTCCACAAAGCAAAACAGTGGACAGAAGGATAAACTAGATTAAAAAGTCCGATGGTTATTGAAGAGGATTGTGAGATTTCTTAAAAGGAAACAGCGGTAGCCAAATTGACTACAGAGAAGTCAACCAGCCACTAGGTTATCCAATATCAATAATTAAAATTGGAAAACCCCTTCATAAACAAGATATTTTAGGCAGAAAAACATTTACCAAACTTGGCATGGATGTAATTACCAAACTTCGTCTATAGTGATGTCATAACAGCAAAACTTGGTCGATTGGTAAATGGAAGTAATATGATCAAACACACAATTTTCCCTACAAAAGGACTGGCCCACATTTAGACAACACCTGCACCAGTATATGATCGTCATTTTTTTTCTCAACTGTCAGCCATGGAAGTGGACGTGGCATATGGGGGACGTGTATGAGAAGTCTTGCCATAATTTTCTGCTGGCCTAATCTTTGGAAAGAATGTAGAGAAGTTTTAGTTGGCCGAATTCATACTATGATACAAACTTTGTTCCCTGCATTTTAAAAGATGATAATTATCCTATTCGTACATCCTATTCGTGGTTTGATGAACACGAGACTGAACTGAAACATCTCTCTTGTGCCCTAAAATCCTCCGATCTTAATATAAACGAACCGTTATGCTCTATTTTAGAGCGTTCAATCCGAAATCGATATCCTTTACCAGCATATCTCCCAGAACGTTTACATTATCGGCACGAAGGATGATGTCATAATCATCTAAACAATATTCATCATTTGTATGATTCGATTCCAAGACGAACCCAAGTTACATTATATGCAAAAATTGCCCAACGCATTATTAATACAAATTCTTGTAGTAGTTTGTGTTGTTTCCATAATTTTGATTACTACTTATAAATGGTTATTATTAAAAGAAGAATAAGCGCGGTTTCATTCGATTAACGTTATTCATTACTTTGAAATGAAACTAAACTAACTTAATTTATACTTTCAAGTAAACTTCAAAACAAAGATAAAATAAATAAATTGCTATTTCAAATTTAATTGGATTTCCTGTTAATGATTTTTTAAGCTTTTAATTTTCATTGCAAATAAGTGTCTGGGACTTGGGTCTTCAAGTAATTATTTTCACGCAAAAGATTTATAAAAAGCTCTTCCAATAAATGCTCCTTTATTTACCACTTCCCTGCCAAATATTTGCCACCTGCCAGTTCTCGTATCTTGTCCAATATTACATGCACTTTGGCGAATCCTGCCGACATATGCAGAGAAATTTCGCTCTACAGCAAAATGACTTTGCGGTCGATTTTAATTATAAGTTGAAGCGCTTCCCAACTCTGCACGCAATCCTCTACTCTGGGATGTTTAGTCGTTGATCGCTGATGAGAAAAGAGGCAGCGCGAATGTTTATTATGAGTAATAGTTGAAATTCTCAGGTAGGATTTAATCATTTAAAAGATACCACAGAAGCAATGCGGTCCCTTGGAAGAAAAAGGGGAAAATATCTGTCTGACTTTTAAATTTCTTAAAGATTTTTCCTAGCGTTAAATTTAGTTGGAATGAAAAATTATCGAAGCATTCCGGAATTCATCCGAAATTAAACAGAGAAACGTTTCTTTTAGAATGATTTTTCTATCGTTTTAATTTCAGATTTTGAATTAAAAGAAAGAAATTCTCAAATAATCAAATTAAATACTTGATTTCCAAAATAAGAGATATTTCATTTTTAGGAATACTAATAAGCAAACAGTTTTAGTAATTACCTAAGCATGTAATCTTGTTTTATTTTCTTTAAAAATATTACCTTCTGATGCTTTAATTAAGAAATAGTTTTAAAATATCACATATATTTATAATATTAATGTCTTGAATGGATATTTCTGTGGCTAAATTTTTTAATGGCTTAATTACTGATATTATAGACAAACATTAAATATAGCATATTAAGTTTAAATTAGAGATGATTTGGCTTTACAAGTTTGAACTGCCTTAATTTGTTCATATAAACATTTTGGTAAGAGATTATGTTAGTTTATTTCTTCATTTATTGCACTGATTTTAACAAACTTTAATTTGTAAATCTGTAATTAATTTAAGTTCAAGAGTAATAATCTGTTTAAAGCTCATTTAATAGCTGCTCAAAATAAGACAAAAAATATTTAAAATGATTTTTGAATACAAAATTAAGTAAATTTACTCTCATTATATTGTTTCCATTAATTTTAACATCATTTTTTTGAGAAATAAGTTCAGTTGTATTTTTTTCCTAGCTATGATATATTGCCTTGTTTCTTTTATAAAATAAATACTCCTTGTATTTCTTGATTCCGTTATTAAATACCGAAAACTGTAACATTTACGAAAAAATTGTAATCGGTTATTTTAATGCTGAAAACATTCCGCTTTGACTCTTTACCGGTTTAATGTATAGGAAATAAATATTCGGAGTTTTAAGTTAGGATATGTGTGTAAAAATCTCATAAATGCATTGACATATGTGGACTAAATTTATGAAATAATTTATTTATGTTAAAAAATTAGGTATAATAAAATCAGTTTTCAAAAACACAACATGTTTAATACTTCATTAAAAATTTTATATAATATTGATGTTAATATTGTTCTATTCCTCATTATTCAAATTTTAATTCCTTTTTATAAATATTGTTGAAGGTATATATTTTTTTTCTTAAATTCATAATAAACAGAGCATAAAATTAATTTTGATATACATTAAATTAATAGATGATTAAGTTCCGAAACCTTAGGAAGTAAGCATTGCCATCAGTAAACACATATGGATTTCAAAACTTTTGCAAATCAGATATTGGATAAAATATCGATTGCCAAATTACATCAATTTAAAAAAACTTGGAAATATATTGACCTAAATAAAAGTGTCTATAATATTTCTATACATCATCTAGAAAATGGCTCACCAGAACCACATGTTACTTAAATTTTCTATTTATTCTTTTGTATATAATTATGCCAAATTATCGTTCCTCTACTTTATTATCAAATGTTGATTGTGATGGTGGTAGTATTATTTTTGAAACCATTTATAATTACGTTTATTTTCCTATACTTGCATTTTTACTGTATCTGGCACTTGTTCATTGTGTTTAATATCCTCTACTTCAATAACAACAAAAAAATTAGCTTACCACAACAAGAAAGCAAAACGTCAAACTGGCAGACACATAATAATATAAAGATATTAAAAATAAGGAATATTTAAAAACATTCATTATTACATAGTTCAGAATGTAAATGCTAGCTATTATTGTTCTAGTATTTAAAATTTTAACAAAAAACATTCTATAAACTGAAAACATTACAATATGAAAATTAAAGTCGATTTTTTTTTTTACTTTGATGTCAAACAATGAAAAAAAAAATGACATATTTACAATTGGTGTTTCATTTACAACATTAAAAATATAGTTAAATTATCAGTAAAAATCTCTTTAAAAGTTAATAAAAAATATATTAAATAAAATCTATATAAAAATTATATTAAATTAA
>JAPMOR010060770.1:95602-117241 GCA_026543865.1 Argiope aurantia | reverse complement strand
CTGAATTATATTGCAGGATATATTATATAAATGCTTTATGAGAGTTATAAATATAATAATTTTATTTTAAATTGGTGAAAAATTATAAATTTAATATTATACATATGATGAACATATTACCTTGAGCATTATTTAGAGGAACCTATTTCTTCTAAGATATAAAGTTATGAAACAAAAATTGGTATATCATGCAAATCATCACTTAACACATGCTAAATAGTCTATAATTTTAACTATTGCAAAAAATTAAACTGAAATAAAATTTCATTGTTTTTGTCAAATGAAAATAATGAGAATTATTGGGTGGAAACCAAATAATTTTTATTTTTTCTTGTTCCTTTCTAAGCCAAATAAATAATTACTTAGCTTAGGAAGGTAGCATTTTTAATAAATAGAAACGATCTTGAATTAAATTTTCTCAATATATATTATAATAATTTTCAATATTATACTTTTAGTACAATAAATATACATTATGTTAATAATAAGTAAATTGAAAAGTCTTTAACAACTGTTTATTAATTTAGCTATATGACAATCATTAAAATAATTTTTTAAATGCATATTTCAAAAATGTGTAGCTGAAAAAAGTTCCGCTTATTAATTTGCTCTTATAAAATCACGATAAAACAAATATATATCAAGCAAAAGATAATATTTTAGACTTCGCCTTTATATACAACTGCAATACTCTTTCATATTCTTAAAACTAAATCGAAGAAAAGGCCTTTTCTATTTATTTTACAAAAGTGGATAATTCGTATTTATATGTATATTTTGTTTAACTTCCTTGAATAAGTACTATTAATACCTCAAGGAAGGATTAAATAGGAAACGATCTGTCAATATATTAAAAACTTATTTCTCTACCTTAAATCCCTAATATTAAAATGAATAGATGCTTATAGAGAGCAAAGAATTAAAAAAAACCCACATAAACCACTCATCGTATTAACAAAATTTAAATCCACAAAATAATTTACCAGCTTTAACTCAGTGTTGAATTTTTTTTTTACTTCAGTGATTTTGAACTATTTGTTTTTACCTTATTATTCTTACTGCCGCACAATTCTTAAAGTGCAAACAATTTATATCTTTATTTTAGTTTTAAAATCTCATTTTATCTGAAAACAGATTTTTATGATCTATAACTTATTTTTAGAGGAAACCAGAATCTCAATTCTTATTTCTAACCAATAATCACTACATTTCCGTTATTATGCCTCGAAGACAAAAACACCTCTCCTTGGAGTAGATTTTATAGGATTGTCATTATGGCTCAAAATAGTAATAACCTAATACTTAATACAAGCATTAAAACTCTATTTACCACTTACCCTAAGTCTTTACCCTTTAAGTTAATGGGTTTACTAAAAGATAGTCACTTTGAATCGCTGTTATCTCGTTTGGTTCATTGGTCCCATGTCGCCAATAATTCTGAGCTCTCTAATCGCTACCATCCTCTGCAATTCCTCAGGGTGTTGTTTTATGGTTTTAAATCTTTCCTTTAAGCACTGAATGAGT
This sequence comes from Argiope aurantia, assembly GCA_026543865.1. Taxonomy (NCBI): domain Eukaryota; kingdom Metazoa; phylum Arthropoda; class Arachnida; order Araneae; family Araneidae; genus Argiope; species Argiope aurantia. The sequence goes on along the minus strand of JAPMOR010060770.1, from coordinate 115,717 downwards.
AGAAGAATTAACATCGATGCATTTAGAGTAAAAGATGCGCTCCAGTCATCCGTTGATTTATGGACGCTAGTATTTTTCGACTCATTGCGTTTTCCAAGAATTTGATCATTAATTCTCCGAACAAATGCACAATTCCCATAGCACATTATAAAATATGAAATTTGTAAAATAAATCTATTTTGATACAGAATTAACTTAAATTTATTTTCTTTGGTATTGTTTATTAAGGCTCTAAAGAGGTTAGTTATAATATTTAAAATTTGAAATTTTTGATGGGTACTTGATATTATTTTGTGAAAACTATAGTATTGACTTTAAGTATACAGCATTTTAAGATTCATTAATAAAGCAGATGAAACTTATTTTAATGCTTTATAAAAAATAAAGTTTCAGTATTCCTGAACCGAAATTTTATTTGTTTTAATATTTAGTGTTGTCAAGAAATTATTAAAAATGGTTGCTTTTAATGTTTTATTTGAACAATTGTGTTATCTTTTTAACATTCGTGTTTGGGCTTTAAAATCGCAGAAACGAAAGTTAGGTAATTTATTATTAATAGAAATTTTTTTTTGCAATTGTGAATTATGTGATAATAGATGAAACTGAAATTTCGTGTCAAGTTTTTTTTAATTATGGAAGATAAAGATATTTTGTAATTTATATAACAATTAAAGTTATTTGAATAATTTATGCTAAAAGCAATGCTATTAATGTTAATTGAATTTTTTTAAAACATAGTATCATTCCAAAATTTTCCGTAATAATTTTTCTAATTTATTATCATCAGCAGTTCTTAAGCGTATAGAAACTCAAGAAACCAACATAAATTTTGCTCAAATAAATAATATAATTTCAGAAATAAGCCATAAAACCTTAAAAAATTATATTTTAAAAGTCTAAATTGTATTTTCTAATGAATAATTCGATTGTCAATACACTTCACATAAAAAAAGAAATATATTACATTTGGTAATTTACATAGTATACTCGTGATGACAAAATAGGCAATATTAGGTATTTCAATCTCTAATTTATTACGTAACTACAATAATGTATATCTCAATTATAATTGTAATATTATTTTTACTTGAGTCTTTCTATTATCAAATTTCGAAATATCGAACAAAAAAAATATTACGCCTTTGGAAAATAATAATTTTCTTGCTATTCCTTTAAATATATTTCAATAAATAGTAATATATTTCATTCCGTGACATTATTATATTATTTTTAGTTGATTCTAAACAGATAAAGAACTGATAACAATATGCTGCTAAATATTATTATATAAGTTAGCATATATTTGTATTTATTTATATTATTTTATATTTTATTAAAAGTTAAATTTTTATTGATTAATCTAATTTTTTTCAGAATTCTTTTTCAGTACCGAAAGATATATTAAATCATATTTTAGAAACATTAAAGGCAGATTCAGTAAATTAAAATTTTATCCTTGGAGACCCGTAAATTTTTATTGGAAATCAAATAAAAAGGATTAATTATTACTTGTCAATCATTGTTATATAAAAATACTGATATCATTAATTGTAAATAATTCCGTATGTATATAATCATTTAATTTTTTTAAATAAATAAATCTGTTAAATTAGTATTTCTAGGAACTGCCGTTTTTAAACTATCATTATTTTCTCTCATTATAAGAAAATCAATAAAAGATTTGATGGATTTGCTTATCTGCAAATAAAAGGAGTCCTTTTTCTAAAAGTAATTTTTCTACTTTTTTTCCATTAACTACGAATAAATCCTAACATTTTTCTTGTATTAAAGAAGATGCCCATATTCTTTTTTTTTTATTTACACGAAGTTTATAAGCCGTCAGTAAGTGGTTAAATTCTTGAATAAGTCAGTTCAAATATTTCAATTTTGGAAATCATTGACAAATACTTTGAGTGTACTCTCTAGAAGAGAGTGAAATGTTCAGAACTTTTTTTTAGAAGTTTCTTAGAAAAACCTTTCTTTTTTTTTCTAAATATGCAAGACAAGAAATGCCATTAATGCAAAGTAAATTGTACTTTTTTCGGAAAATGTAAGGAAATGTTAAAATTCATATTTATTTAATAAGCATTTCTCTTTTTTTCCACAACTGCAATATTCATTACATTTCCATGATAAAATCTTGTTTTCTTATTAAAAAAACAAGCTTTTAATATTAATAGTATGAAATGTTTATTGATATAATATATGTCATCATTCTTTTAATCTTCATGAGCTTGCGTCTTTTTAATTGTAAGCCAAATTTTTCCAGCTTGCACATAACACGAGATAATACAAGAATAACAGTATACACGAATTTAATATTTGCATCTAATTCGTTTAAATGAATCGGACAATATATCACGATAATAGAAACGAAATGAAAATCTTAAAATACATAGCAAAAATAAAATCAGAAACAGAAGAAATATAATATAGCTTTCCACACATACATAAAAAAAATAATAATAAAACGAGTCATTCCACACTCATCGAAAAATATAAATGAAATTTCTCTGGACAATTCTACAGTACTAATCTGTTATAGACACAAACAACAATCAGTAATTAATTACAATCATTAATTTTGATAAAATGCATCTGTTTTTCATTCGAATGTATAAAATGATAAGAGTTAAATGTTTTTATATCTATTAAAGTAATTTCCGAAATAATTTTACAACATGATGAACACCAAAAGAATTATTTTGGCATTCAATTCTACTCACTGTTTAAAAGTTTCGTTTGATACAATTAGATCGCCATAGACATTGAAAATCTTTTTTGTTCAATATGCTAGAAACTGTATGTAACTTGAATTTTTAATTTCGAGAGAATATGGAATGAAAAAAAATCTCTCGTAAATGATTCTCTCAACAGAAAATATGTCAAATAAATAGAGAAATTATTAGCAGACATTGACTTTGCTAAGATGGGTACTATTTCTAGACAATTTTGAGGCTTTTAAATAAATTAGGAATCAGAGAAAACCATGATAGCTGATGAGTTACAATATACAATGCTTTGTCTCCAGAATAATTTTCGGAGCAATCAAAATCAAATTTAATTGCCAAAAGGCAATTTAACTTAATTTTCTCCAGGTAATCAAAAAAGGTTTCATTTCACTCTCATCATTTGCAATTAATCTCGTCTGAACTATACTTTAGTTGCGTCTGCGACACAACAGCGATCGCATCAATCTATTTTCTTGGAAATCTAAATTACAGTAATATAATTTATAATTCATTCTAGGAACGGAAGACAGTAACATTAAATACGGCATGGAAAATTAAGAAACTTCAGAATATATGATTGCAAAATTTTGGATCTCTAGAAATGGGAACAATTAAGAATTGTTTAGCTTCATTTTTATAAACAATTCTCAATAATCCTTAAATAACGATGATTTTGATCATTTTATTTATCAAATATTTTCAGTAATAGGCAAATTAATTTACACATAAATGAACAAATTTTAACATTAAATTAGAAAAAAATCTAAATTATCTTTTCGCACCGAATAGATAAATTCAACTTGAAATATGTCAGTAAATATTTCATTGTATTGAAAATATGCTTCATGTATTACAAGTTAACAGTTTATGCTACTTAATTTTCAAAAAAATAAAAAGTCGATCTAGTTGAATTATCCCTTATTATAACAATTTCAGCAATATGTATTAGTGAATGCACAGTAAATGCATTTCTGTTCAAAAGAATGATATCAAGAGTAACAATGATATAATTTCTTGAAACATTATATTCAATTTTAATGAAAATATGTATAAAATAATTAATGCATGTTACAATTAATTTATATTAAAAACAAAAGAAATACAGAGATCGAAGTTCTAATTTTGAAACTTTATTGGAAATTTTGTTATCTATTCAAGAAATGTACAAAATATTAATATTGTCTATAAAAATAACAGTAAAATCATATTAAAAATATAGATATAAATATTTAAAATATATTTTCGGTTTCTGAGCTAATATTTAGATTTCCAGTTTCGATCGCTGGAACTATGATTTTATTTCTTAACTTTCTTGAAAGAAATTCTAGTTTAAATATTAAAACTCAGCTGAGTTTTTAGATTTGATTTTTTTATTTTTAAATTAAATGGTATTGTTTAGAAGTAAAAAATTCTAAAGTAATTCATTTTTCTATGGTTACTTTTTTTTTTTTTGAAAATATGCAGATATTTAGACAATATACCAACAATCGTTGCGAAATTACTTTAGTAAAATACTTTCTTATTAACCTTACCCAAATCTGTATTTTATTTGTTCAAAAATTGAAATGAAACAAATCAATGAGCAAAATATCAACATGCTTTAAGAGTTGGTCTGTTGAAGCTCGTAAAATCTAAAAAAAAAATCGAATAAAAATTTCTATTATTATATGTTGGTAAACTTAGTTTATCCCATATATGTACAGCATTTGTGTATTAGTTTCTTAAAAGATTTGATACGACGTAATTACTATAAATATATCGATTAAATGATGATTAAGAATATTAAAGAATATTAAGTTAGGTGATGATCTGATTCTTTAATTACAGTATTAGCATATTTTAAAGATATTTCATGTTTTATAAAAAGAACCAAGCAAAAAGTATTTTAAATGTCAGAACCTCCATTCGAATTTTATATTACAACTGACAGTGCATGAACAATATTAATTGTATAAAACATGCAAAGATTCATAATTTTATTTATAAAAATTCTCCAATAGTATAAGAAAAATTATATTTAATAATTATTCACCTTCATTATTTCACTCACTTCACTGCTATGTAAAATGTAACTTATAATGATGGCATTTGATTAAAATTCACAGTATATTTCTTACGCAATCAAACCCTATTTTGGAGTCCATAAATAACTTCTATATGCATGATATTCTCTATAAATAATAAAGAACAGAGTGCGTTATGTATTTCTTTATTTTTCTAAAGGAAAGTTAGGATAGACCGTTTGACCAAGACATTTCTATTTGTACACATATATGTTTTTGGTTCGGTAATTAGATGCTTGGAGTGATTCATTTTAAGATTTTATTTGAAATTTGGATCAATTAAAAATTAAGCAAGACTTTGCAGATGTTTGATGGCAAATATCAAAAATATTTCATAAAACTGATTTTTACACCATTTTAGAAATAAAATATTATCTTCTGACACTATATAAATTCGGGTCCAAAGACATCTAAAAAACTTTAGTTTCAATTGGCTAATTAGATTTTAATTTCTTAATACTAGCAAGAATGAGGAAAACTGTTTGTAATATAAAATATTATTACTGAATATAAGTGTCATGACAGAAATACATGTATGCAGTAGGTAATGCTCCATGAAATATTTTAGTCATCATGAATTCAATTCGAATTCTAAAAAAAAATTATTCGTAAATAAAAAAGGTGTTCTTTTCTGTTATTTAACAATAAAGGGAATAAATTCATTGTTTAAAACTTGACACAAAATCAAAGAGTTATTGTTAAATGAACGCTTGTCAAATTTCATACAAATATACACTTAGCGATTTTGAGTTAGACTGCTCCAATATAAAGGTATTGATGGAAAATTAATAACATTCTTTTTTCTCTCTTAAACACTTGTAAAATGTCAAATTCATCAGAATCTTGAAGTACATTTTTGTTTACATTTCTATATATTCTCGTCACTGTTCGTTTATTCATCGTTCGTTTATTCGCCGTCATCTATTTTTCACAGATACGCTATATATTCTTTATATTTCGTTTATGTACGATGAAAGGAGATGATAAATTTAACAAGTTAAGACGAGAAAAAGAATATAATATCTAGTACATATTCAAAGGACTGTCATTTCAACTGCTCTCAAACTATGCTATAACATATTATCCAGAATCCAACAATGAGCGTAGATATTATCCAGATGAAAAACACCACAAGGGCCATTAGTGACAGATATAAGTAGGAAGCAAAGTACTTAAGCGTTTCGTACTTTTATAAGCTATGCGTATCTAATAACTTAGGAAATAGAATTCTGGGTCTATTTTCACCAACGCAATGTGTGCGATTATTCAAAACCTCTTAATTTAAATGCTATTGGTAATTAAAAGTACATTATTTAGCACAGGAATTTCAACAGGGTGTATAATTTTAGTTGCACTGTAAAATAGAAGCCATGAAAAAATATTTAAAGGGAATTTGATTTTGTGTCCCGAAAAATGATAACTTAATTATGCGAATCATGCGACATCAAATTTTGCTCTTAATTATATAGAAGCGATAACGTGTGCATAAAACTTTATTGAAATACATTTTTAAAGACCTATTAAATATTTAGAAAAGTTTAATATGAAAATAAATGTGATATAATAGTATAGAAAATTTCTGAAAATTTAATATGAGTGAAAATGCTTTTATATTTTCTTGTTATTCAGAAAGCAACAATCAGAAAAAAAAAATATTGCCTAATGTTTACTAAAGATTTCAATTTGAAATTTAGAAAACATTTTCATAGAAAGCAACTAATGCCAGGATGTAACATAGACCAAAGTTGGAAGCGTTAGGTCGAACGAATTACTTCGTTTTCTGTAACATATTAAGTCATTATCATAAAGTTTTTAGACATTCGTGAAATCGACAAAAAGTTTTACAGATAAAAAAAATTGAGATATTACGGCTTAGGATGCAAAAAATATAGGTATTATTTATGATAATTTTTTTTGTACAATTTACAACCACGCTGAAATATTATTCTGTTTTATTATCTATATTGTAAAATATAATCTAGAAAACTATATTAAGAAATGAAATTAATTTCCTTTAAAAAAATCTTGATTTCATAAAATAAATTGCAGCTTCTTTAAAATAATTACATACACATGTAATTCTCTACAATCAGAGAAAGTAAGCATTATATAAGTAATTTAATTTTATCAATGCGCATTATCTAATTACATCAAAACATTGAACTCTTAAGAAATGCATATTATTTAAGATTTCATAAATTAAAAATATTAAATCAATCTTTTCAACGTTTTCCTCATAATGTATTTAATAGTGTAGAAGTTTAAGAAAATCCATAAGTTTATTCAATTTCTTTATCTTCATTAATATCCTCTAATAAATAGCAAAAATCCACCAGGTTAGCTTGATTGTATAATCAGGCGATTAATGAAAAACGAGGAAATATTTATGAAAATTGTGCCTTATAACGGTATTCGATCATATTAAGCAAAGGTTTTAATCTGTTTTCAAGGTAAAATATTATCTTCTAATTCAAAAATAATTTCACTACATTAAGTAACAATTTTTATTTTTGATTCAAGAGATTTCATTTAAATCTCGGAGCCTTTTGAAAATTCGAATAAAGACTATTATCCACTATTTTTAACAGTAATCTCATTGTAGTGAGAAAAAAAACTAATTTTTAATAAATAGTAACGAAATTACTTTAAATAAAAAGTGCAATCATAATATGAGAAGACTTTTTTTTAGAATAAAAAAACTCTTCTTTTAAAAAAATTACAATAGTTGTTGTTTTTTTCTTCATTGAAATGCTGGCTTTATTTCTTAACGCCAAAATTGTTAACCATGAATGATGTCGAATTTCTTAACATGTTTCTTTTTTTAACAAAATATACTAAGCCTCCTTTGACATCAACTTTTTTTTTACTATAAGATAATGATAACGCCTACTTTCAGCTGTAAGTAATTGCATTTCCCTGAAGTCATTAGCATTTCTAAAAGCTGGATGTTGTGTCATTTAAATATGATACTTCTACTTAATACTACTTTTTACATTGTTACAATTCTTAGAAATTGGATATAATAGATAATGCTTTATACATTAGCTTTTATACATGCACAAAGTAAGAGAGGGCATTTTATTACATTAGATTAATATCTTATGTCAAAGAAAATAATGCTAAGGAATTTAATATAATTAGTTCAATGAAATCTGAGAAAAAATTTAATCCAGGTTATGACAGTTATAAATATATTACTTGATAAAAGTCTCATTTTATTTAAATTATTCTCAGCGAAGCGACATTGTAATAATTAAGAAAATATATTTCAAAATGAATTGCCAATTTCACCTAAGCTAAGCAGATAAATAGTTCTTGTTATAGCTGGAATAAAACAAATTAAAAGATTTCTATAGTTTACTTATAAAAAAATTTAGTTACTAAAATTGCAACAAATGTCATTGAGAATTAGGATTTAAGTGTGGTTTACTTAGGAAGAAGTAAGCAATTGTTTTTTTTAATTCATTAAATTGTGTTTTTCCTTTGAATATCTGCCATAAATTAATGAACACACATTTTAATCTTTATTTGTTAAAACGAATTTAAATTGATTTTTTAATGAATTATTATATTTAATAACATAATATTTTAAACGTTATTCATTATTCCTGACGTTATTTGCTATGAATTTCACGACTTTCAAATTGTTCTAGCAGTTGATTTCTGTCATAAAAGATGTATTTTAAAGTTCTTTTTTCTTTGTTCGAATATACAAATATTTAAAATTAAGATATCGGTAGAAATTAATAAAAATCTACTAGCATCATAAGTGGCAAGTACTAATTTTTTTTGTGAGAGAAGGTGAAATGGATAAGAGGAATAATAAACGAAAAAAAATATAGAGAAAACGGTGAATCGTATTCATATGCATTTAACTTGTAATTAGAAAATTTTATTAAATTAAAAAGGAGAGAAAATAAATATTTTTATACTCTAAAAAATGTTCAACTCATTTCAATAAGTTAGATAATTTAAATGGAGAGTTTTAAAAACACTTTTACAATGAAAAGTAATAAATAACTTAAATTCTGTTATAAAAAGTATTAATTTTATTTCAATACAATCATAGTAAATAAGGTCTTCAAATATTTTTCAAATTTTACAAACATTTTCTTATTTTATTTTATTTTCTGAAAATAAATTTATTTTCTAATGAAATATGAATTTTAATTCCACCGATTTTCCACAGCAGTGATTGCAAATGAGTAAAGAACATATATTAAAATTTGTTTCAGAGAAGCAATTTTATATACAAAAGCATTTGAAATGTTACGGAAAAACCTTTAAAGATAAATATAAATGATAAATTCATTTCAAAAACAAATTATTTTAATTTTGAGCTGAATAAAACATCTTAAACAGAAGAGAATCTGTCATGAACGAATCATATTTGGAAGAAAATCCACTTATTATCAACATGACGACTAGATCAGAGAAATGACACTTAGCGATCTCCTTTTAGCAATCAAAGGTATTATGTAACAAGTTCTGATAAGAAAAAAAGTACAAAACAACAAAAACTTGAAAGAAATAACTCAAATAGAATGCGTCTTTACAAAGTGTCATCATTATTCATTAACGTTTGACAAAAAATTATCAAATATGACTCTACAAGCTCTGTATTCACACCTGATATTGCACTGAATGATTTTTCTTTATTTTCACAGTTGGAATTGCCTCTTCATGGGCACAGTTATGAGCCTATTAGATTAATAAAATGAAATTTATTTGTGGGGGTTACATAAACGATTTGGACATAATTTGATAATTAGAAAAATGCTAGTAGAAGGAGATGTTGTAATTATTAACAACATTATTGATACCTTATGTCATCATTCCAGGTTCTTTTTGATCATAATAATACTTCGGATTATCTGAACTGTTGATTATCCTTTTTCTTTTTTTTTTATCTTTTGGTACAAAAGTTGAACCCTGCCGTTATGCATGCTTGGAAAACAATCGAAACTTTCAATTATCCCTAATTTAATTTTCAGACACAAGTGGGTCCTTTGGTGGGTTTTTTTTGGCTCCCATAGCAATTTATATGTGATGAATAAGTTTATTGCCTGTTTTAAAAACAAAAATCCCACAATCACTCAAAAAAACTTCAGTCAGCCGCAAAACATTGGTAAGAAATTATTTCAAGAGAAAGGAAGAACAAGTTATTTATTTTAAAAAATGCTTTAAAGAAATATGCTTGATATTTTAGAAATATTTCATATTTGTTATATCTTTAAAACCTTTATATTTCTTTTATCCTGCAGCCATTACATAAATCAACCTCTATTCCCTTAGGTACGAGATAAACAAAATGGGACAACAAGTGTGGAGACAGTGACAAAAATGGTGAGAGAAATGAGATTGTTTTGACGGCTGTGGCAATGACGTCTGTTGTTTTCTGATTCACAAGGAATAATCCGAATAGATTATTCGGAGAAGGGAAAACAATTGCGAAAAGAATATTTCATCGCATTTCTGGTCACGAACAGGAAAAGGAAATAAAACAAATATTACTTGCAATGAATTGTCTCACAAAAATATTCTGTCTCAACTGTACATTGGTCTATAAAATTGATTTCACTTTGTAAAAAAACGTCGAAAGGATCTTAGGTTGTTAGACCAATGCAGTACAATCCCCTTATACGTTAAAAAACTTATTTCATGGTTACAAAAATTTGAAATAAAAAGAAAAAAATCTTATCCTAGTGGGTTGAACATGATTTCATTTTATTTACATTCAAAAACTTCTGCAAAGAAACGACAAAAATAAACATTTCAAATAAAATATTTTCAATTTCAAATGAGTAGTATTTTGATTATATTTGCAAATAAATCCGAAAATATCCTACTTTAATTTGTAAACAATCCAATGTAATCATGCAGTCTAACTCGATATTTTTGTCGTGAAATATAAGAATTGATCGCAAATTAAAATATTATATTGAATTTTCTTTTATACTCTGGAAGACCCATTAAGTTGTCCGGCATTAATTATACTCTTGAAATGCCATCCTGACACAACTTAGAACATTTGTTGAAGACAATTAATATTAGTTTATAGAAGATTTTTTTAGAAAACATTTTAGTATTAATCACAAATATTATTTTAACTCCTAATTTTCTGCAGATTATTAATATTTCAAGAAAGAAAGATTTCATACCTTTTCTTATTATTTTTTTGCCTCTGTATTTTGCTACAGTCTTTATTTCCATTTGCTGATTTCTGCTTCTTTTGTGTAAGTTAGTAATGAAGATTTTTCACTTTTCTCGTATACAAAGTGAAATTTTGCAAACGCCAAAAAATTTGACTCCGATATTTTGACGAATCTCGACTTTCATACTTCCTGACACATTTTTAGTATTACATATAGCTGTCTGTGAATAAAATAACTCAAAAATGCTTTGACTTAGACGAATGGAATTTGATACTGATACTTATGACCAATTTTGTAGATTTTCCTATCAAATTATTGAATGAAATATATTCCCAGGAAGTCTATTGATTTGTAATCAAACAGACAGGCATCTGCTGATATGATTAAAAATGAACTCAATAAATTCAAAATGAAAGAGCTAAATATATAAAAGTCAGCGCATAGATTAAAAGTCTAAAATATAGATTCTTATCAAATTTTGAACCAAATAGCTATAGGAAATATACAATGTACAGAAAAGGAATTATACACAATTTCTTTTATGTTTTAGCAATAAAAATTGTGCTCAAAAAATTGATAGACATACAGTATGGAACTCATGGAAAATAATTCTTGCATTTTTTTTTCTTATATCATGTACAATATGTGGGTACTTCTGCAACCCAAGGTAGATTTCTTCCAAAATTCCTTTGTTTTTCCACGTCTTTGAAGATTTTCATCTGAAAAAATATTATATTCCTTTCATATGATTGAATTGAGACTAATTACCGAATATTGTACAATATTGTGAGATAGCATATTATTCAATATTCAGAAATATTATACAATATTACGAATATATTTTATATTTTACAACATTGAAGAATATATGTGTGTTACTGGAAGAATTTCTTCCAACAAGGAATGTTATATTATGGTCAAACTGTATAATAACTTCCGTTATAGTTGCTATTTACCGTTAAATAAAACATATTTTTCGTTTCTTTACGAAACGTTTTATCCCATCTGTTAATATTAGTTAGTGAATAAAATTGCGAAAAATACAGTTTTGACAATTTCCACATTATGCATTAGAAATTAAATATTGCAGAAATAAATTTAGGCAGAATTTCTTTGAAATTACTTAATGTTACCCCAATAATTAAAAAAAAATATTAATGAAATTCAAATTTCATCTATTTTTTTTCAACATAAATATCATGTCGGTTTCCGAATTATAAGATTTTTTAAAAGCAAACAATATAGTTTTAACTTATGAAAATAAAATTACATTTATTTAGAAAGAACGGCAACTAATATTTTGATCGAAACTTAATTCATCACAAAATATATAAATTTCCCTATAAATTTTTTAAAAACACTCACTTCCATATTTTCGTAAAGGACTTTTATTTAGAAATGCCATTGATGTATTTCAAAGATCTTAATAACTTATTTGAAGTAATTTTCACAAAAATTTCTAAATAAAGGCAATTATTTTATAATATTTTTCTTTGAAAGTAGTAAGAGCGTAATGATTTTAAATATACCAATCATAGAATTATTTTATTGATACCAATCATAGAATTATTTTATCACAAAGAATTAGATATTCATTGAATAATACACATTACGGTAAAATTCCTCGCAAGGCATCTTTTTCTTAAACCTCATTTTGCATTCTTATTTTCTGAGAATTCCCAGCATTTTTTACAAAATTATGCGATTTCTTAACTAGATTAATTAGCATTCTTTATGTTTTAAGTATTCTATTAAGCATGATTTCGGAAGGATTCAGGGAATAGCAAGTTTTCTTTATTGTTGCTATAGAACATTTCAATTCGTTTTGCCTGTAAAGTTATTTCAAGCAATTTTTAAACAAAGCCATTCAAAGCTAATTTACATTACTTTTGTGAAGTTTCAAAATTTGAAAGCACAAGTATTTTACTAAAAAACCTGCAACACAATGAAAATAAATTTATAAATTAGCATTGAACTTTTGAAAATGACTGCAGTATCACAAACATTATTAGGTTTATCTCTAAATGATAAAAATCTTTTACACTTTGAAATTATAAATGATAAGTTTTATTTCATATAGTAACTCTTGAATAAGTAAGGAATAACTTTAATATATACTTCCTACGTTTAATTTATTTGGCTGAATTGCTTTTTTATCTAATCTAAGAAATGATCCAAAGAGAAATTTGCGAAATTTTGATTTTATATGATAAGTTTTTACGTCTTTACCTTTTGTCCCAGATGATGAAAGAGCAGTTGGGTTGAAAAGATGAATTCTCTTCAAAATTATTTGTAACTCGGGGTTGATATCAAAGATAAAACGATCGAAGGCATATATTAATATTAGACTTAATTTTCAATGCATCATTGATTTTAATTTTCTTAGTTTTCAGGTGTTTCCAATTTAGTAAGAAAATTAATTCTTCTAAACTCAAGTTTACTATTTAACCTGGTGAAAAATATATCAGATATTCTAAAGGGATTAAGGCTGTATTAAAATACCTCCACTTGAATGTGGACTAAAACTTCTATTTTTGACTTAAACACTGTAATTATTTAATATCAAGCATTTTATTATTCCCGTTGAGGCTTTCACGTTCAATTCTTCTAGTTAAAAAAATTTAAATCACATTTAAAATTTCATTTTCTATTGAGATTTTATGTTTTTAAAAGTTTTAATTGATTTTAAGTACACATGAATTGCCTTTTTGATAATCGTGCAATGGTATATATTTAAATGTATCACTATTCAGAGCTATGATTTTAGTTATTTTATTTTATTTCAATTCGAAGAAAAATGTAGTGATTTTTTTATTTTATTTTGATCTTAATTTTGATAAACGGGGCAATTTAAACCAATGATAAAAAAATAAACAAAATATCCTTTGTTTTTCCTATTTCTTTCTTTCTGTAATTTATCTATTTTCCTTATTCTTTGCAATTAATTAGAAAAATTATTTGGGAAATCTGTTCTGTTTCATTATCAATGCATATTAATGGCTGAAAACTTAAGAAAAATTATTATTATGGAAACATTTTTAATAATGTTTGTTCAGATTGAACAAACATTATTATTAATATTAGATTAATTATAGATTATAATTAATCTAATAGATTATATATGATATTTATATTTTGCAACAAATATTTGACAAAATAAAGTATAAAATATTATATCACATATTCTTATTAATAAATCTCAACCCACTGTAAATTTGTATAACTATAGAATTTTGACAATATCGAATAGGAAAAATATATTATACAAACAACACCAGGGATTGTTAAATTTCAATTTATATCTTTATTTAATGAATATATTTTACTTAGGACCTTTTTTATTTGATATGAGATTAACATAACAATCAAATAGAAATTACAATTTACAATATAAATTTAATTAAAAGATACAATCTTCTAAATGCAAAATAATTTGAGTCATAAATTTACCGAGTATTCCCATGCATTGAAAAAATGATTCTGGAAATAAATTCTACCTATAATGAAGGATAGTTTATACATGTTTGTCTACACATGTGCTGACAATCAATAAATAAAAATGTTTCCATTTTAGTTACTAAATTTGGTAAAAACTATTTTCTTCCTTTTTCCAAACATTACAGACTGTTACAGATCAAGACTGACTATTTATTTTTTCCTTATCCCAGTCAATCCGGGGAAATAGCCTAATACCCCCACCGGTTCCTATGGAATTCATATTTTTTTTCAACGCTATCCAGCCATATAGTGGGTGGCCTTTCTCTATTTTTTCCTCTTATCTGGAATTTTTTTTTGCTAATTTTGAGAATGCAACAACATAATTATATACGTTACCCAACTATTTACAAGGAGATGCTACGATTATTTTGATAATATCGTTCAAAATATATATTAGTTATATTTTTATATATATATATTTCGCAATTGCATATAACTAACTGTTCCCCTATTATTTTGTTTAATTAATTCAAAGAATCTTCCTTAAGATTTTTTTTTCCAAAATCGATAGCAAGCCTTCATCTTTATTAAATGTTCAGTAATCACTTCCCTAAAAGATAGAAGCTCTTATAGAGAATTAATTTAGTTTTTAAGTTGATTAATTTTGATTTCAGTTAAATTCTAAAACTATGGAAACATCTATAAAACAAGGATAACCTAGTTTTTATTTAGGAACTTATTCCGCCTTATTCTATTTTACATATATCTATCATTGTGCCGAGGTATTTAAATTATTTAAAAATTTCGAAGGTATAACTCTTGATCTTCAAAAGACACATCTACATATTTTAATTTGTTACTATCATAAATTCAGTTTTTTCTTCACTAATGATTCCTTAATTGATTTCATTTCATAAGTTCATCTTATGTGCAGATATTGAAGCGAGATAAAATCTCCGATAACATTCTGTTCAATTCTTACAATGATACAGATATATTTTAGAGGTTGGAAACTCAGAACTCAGAGCGATTCCTTGAAAAATTAATTGTTGAAAACTTGCCATTCCTTTAAGGTTATTCTTGGAAATATTATTGCACAGAACTGATTTTACACTGCTTTAAAATCTATGTAGTTGTTCTTTTAATGATAACAATTTACTTACAACAGTGTTTTTCTGGATTTTGACAATTTCTTAAAAACATATTTGTAATGATTTTAACAGTAAATTTTCCCTTATTGCAATAAAATTCAAATCTTTCTCGATATTTCATGATATATTTAGTCGATTGACTTTCTTCATTTTTTTAAAGTCGAGGAAGAAAATTCTACTGATTATTAGCTTATCCCGCTGGAGAAATAAGAAAAAAAAACTGAAGGAAAAGAAAATAAAATTATGCGGAACATAACGTAAGTTAAAAGATGCATTATTTTGAAGGATAAGATTTAATAGCATATTGATGTCATTACCCTCAATTCCATATGAAAGATTTCATTTGTATAATAAGCATAATGTGTACAATTCTATTAAAGTAGAATATTTATAAGTTATGCCACAATCTGATATTTGAAGGAATCATGAAAATAAAACAGCATTTAAAAGATTGAACTCAAATTAAGGTCGGGATAGCCGTGAAAGTTATTTTCAATCGTCTCATCAGTGATTTCTTCATCGATGATTTCGAGTTTCAACAAGAAAATATAATTTTACTGTCTTACAAAATTTATATTTAAATAATTCATTTACTTTTCTTTATGTCTTAAATCACTATCAATGGAAAATTGAAGAATTGCAGCAATAACCATCATGCAAACGAGCTTGCAACTTCATGCTACTGATTGCTTAATTTAGCATGACTCGAAGACGCAACGCGCATTTCAGAGCAATTGAAAATCAGAAGCAACGTTTCCATTTCAAATCCAATTCATCAGCAGCGATGATCCTTGTAATTAAGGGGTTGAACGATTCTCGGTATGTCATCCAACAAAGTTGGAGAGTAATTTTCGCGTAACTCGACAACGTATCGCCGCAATAATTTCTGCCCCATTCCGGAACGTCACTCAAGGGACTTCCCCTGATTAACTCGCAGTTGCCGAGTCAGTTGCGATGGGGATTCCAAATTAGTAGACACAGGTCTTGATATAATTATAGTGCACTCCCACTGTTCAACGATCGAGCATCTCCGGATTGCGAAATTATATCTCAGCTCTTGTCAGATCCAATATTTCCCTATGAAAATCTCGAATTGTGCATCCGGTGATGCGTTCCGAGGGTGTTTTAACGTTTAACGATTTATCAAATGAATTCCCGTAATGATTCTTTAATGAAAACTTCGTAATGAAGGAGGTATGTAATTACCTGATGTTAGTGTTGCATTTTAAAACTCGGAATCAGCAGCCTAGAGTTGGTAGATTAGTAGTAATGTCGAGACATGTTAGAATTGTACAAATGAAGGATACGTGTATAGTATGAATCATTTAGTATGTTTTTCTTCTTTTAAAATCTAAGAAGTAGGGAAACGAATTGGAAGATTATGCTTATATTACTGAATCAGTTTCGAACTTCATTATTTTGCATTCTATAGAAATTTATAAAGGTAACCAAATCACGTGAGAGGAAATTTAATTTTGAAAATTCAGATTATTAAAATAATAAAAAACAGAACATTTATTGAAATCTGTATTAATAATAAAGGTGAATATGTGTTGATGCGTGTGAACTTCGGCACTCTACACACTAGACCGTTTAACCTGCAGTCTCCAAACTTTACGCAAGTATGCATTGGAGAATGAACATGCGTACCTGGTAACGAGGGCTTCTAATATTTACTTCATAAAGTATTGATCAAACTTTTAGCGTATTTTTGTGATTATTGTTGACTATTTTTTGGCAAAATGTTTTATTTGCATTATCTTAAAATTCAACAAATAATTTTTTTCAACAATCTATTCTTAACGTGCAATTTTGTTTCTATTTTTAATCAATTTAAAAATATATATATTTTGAGTTTATGTAATATCGCTTTTATTGTCACTATTAATATTTCACCTTGGTTTTTATTTTATTTATGATGCTCAAGATATGAAAATTCAGTTTAATTTTTCATGATGAATAGGTTTCAGTACAAAGTGTTCTTGGAATAAAATTCCCAAATTTGCTTGCATTTACAATCAAAGTTAAATTTCAAAATAAAACCACGATGAAAAATGCTAATGCCCGTGGAGTTAAAACATTGTAGCTATTTTTTATGTCACACTTGAATGTATAAAAATATAAGTTGAACATTAATAAAATACTTAACTCAATGAAAAGAGCAGAGTAAGATTTCTAAAATAGTTAATGTTATATACTGATTAAAATTTGAATTAGGTACATCTTGCAGGAGAGGCCATTAAAACATTGTTATGTAAAATATTTAATTGAAGTTTATAACAACTGTTAATCGCAGAAAACCAACTGATCACCAATGAATGTTTTCTAATAATTAGCATAACTGGGCATTAAAGCTTGTAATATAAAAAGTATGATACAAATCAAAGGAAATCTCAAAGCTTTCCTAATCTTAAAGCTTTCAAATTAATACCAGGAGGAAGACATTCTTGTAAATAAATTAGGCGGAAGAATGCTTGCTTCAATATTTGCCGTGAAAGGCCTCTATAATAGAATTGCACTATTTATGAATTTCTGATGCAAGTAAAGATGCGTTAATAGTTTTTAACTATCAAACCTTTTAATGTTTTTAAAATTTACACAGAACATTATAGCTTCGTGGGTATGGAAACCAGCTGTTATTTTCTTAAGGAAATGAAGCAGGGAATTTTCTTCATACCTACAAGAATTTTCGGCATGATCTGAGGAGACAAAAAAAAAGAATTTTCATTAAATGCGTGAATTTATTTGTACAATTGATTTTTCTTTGAATGTATGTTATCTAATATTTTAGTTTTTAGAAGAATGAGCTTCGAAGATAATTAGCAGTAATACTGATCATTTTCTGCTTCTATAAGATTTTCCTGCTGTTTCTTCTGTTATCATTACTTAGGTGATTTAATTTGTGTCTTTTATTACTTGGTTTTTATTATTCTTTTCTTTTTGTCTTTTTGTCTGAAAATTTATCTACTTACCTGAAAAATAATGGAGCAATTTTAAAAATCCTAAACCAAGTTTTTAAATTGATTCCAAAGAAAGTTGTTGTTTTCTCTTCTGCTGAATGAACGTTACTTCTAGACTAAAATGTTTACAGTTTCACATAAGCCTTGATATAAGATAGCTT
The DNA here is from genome assembly GCA_026543865.1 of Argiope aurantia. NCBI lineage: Eukaryota > Metazoa > Arthropoda > Arachnida > Araneae > Araneidae > Argiope > Argiope aurantia. The sequence continues at coordinate 97,057 of JAPMOR010060770.1, read as the reverse complement.
GATAACTTGTAAAATGATAAACAAGTCGAATTTATAAAAATTAAATCATTTTTCCTTAGCAACGTCGAAACTAAGATGAATGACAAAATATGAATTTAAAAAAAGTCATACTAAGCTGCATCAAAATATAAACTAACTAATATAAACAATTAATATAATCAAAATATAAACAAACTAAAACTATAATTCTGAAATTTGTTAAAAATTATGTAGATTTCTATTTTTATGTAATGTTTTATTTTTTTTAATTATAATTTTTTTTCTTAGATAAAAACAATGGATTAAGAAAATTGCTTTAATTTGTAAGAATAAATGCACAAAAGTGAATATGGTTTCACATTAAAATTTCAAATCAAAATTGAAACCATCTAATTTCAAAACATTTTTTCTATCTCTTAATTACAAATTTTTTAATAATATTAATAGTAAATGATATTATATTTCTATTACATCCTTTGCCAGTGTTTTCTCTTAAAATTAATAAGAAAATAGTAATAAAGAAAACATATAGAATTAAATAAAGGAAACATATAAACACCTTTAGAATAAACGGCAGTAATTTTTTTACCATGAATACTCATCTAAATAAAATTGTTTGTTGCCATAGTTTATAATTTACCTTTTTTCTGTTATACGTTGCAACAATGTGTATTGTCTACACTTTAAATGCTAAAATTCTGAATCAATCTTCATTTACTTAAATTGTTACGGTTATGAATCATCGCATTCACATATGGAGAAATAACAGACAGATGGAAGTCAACAGTTTGATATATGTGGTCTCAATTTAGATAAAACCTTGAACTTTGGATGTTAATTCTGAGCACCAGATTTTATGTATATATAACCCTTAAAGTATTTAGTAGCTTTTACAATTACGTTATCGAATTCTTCTGTACAAGGCAGACTCCCTATGAATGGATTTTGTTCAAGATTCGACAAAAATTACAAATTTGGTGTAGAGACCATATGCCAAATTAAGACCATTGCTGAAAGTATTTTTAAGTTAGCATGTTTATGCAGATATAATTCCAAAAACGTGTTTTTCAAAATTAAAAATAGTCAAAATCTTGAAATTCATTTTTTTTTATGATTGCAGTAATTTATATTTCTGTACACTTGTATTAGAAAGTGTAAATATCCCCTTAAGAATTAAATTTGATTGATTCTTTTAAACCAACTCAATTTTCCGAAATTTCTTTTCTTTTTTTTTAATTTCAGACAAAAAATGAAGACACTTACAATATTTTATTTAAGTTGAAAAAGTGATAATATTTAGCATGTTATTAGACAATATTGATAAAAAAATTCATTTAATTTACCTAGAGAAAGATCATCAAAATAATAAAATAAAACCAAAAACATGCAATGTACATTTTATATATTGACTGTTATTGCAATGACACTATACCTTAATAAAAAAGATATTACCTTGGAGATATTGGATAATATTAT
>JAPMOR010060770.1:57360-95202 GCA_026543865.1 Argiope aurantia | reverse complement strand
ATATATATATATGTTACTGCCAAAGCCCGAAGTACGGCCAGTTTGCGAATTGGCTGCTGAATTCGCGAACTGGCCAAGAGGTTTGGCCAAAGTCCGAAATACTTGCTATCAATATTGTATTTTCTACTTTGGCTGGCCATTTCGTGAAGTGGCCGGGAATCCTTGGCCAAACCCCGATGTGATAATCTATATTTATAAATAAAGCTCAATGTGTGTGTGTGTGTTTGCGTGTGTGTGTGTTTGGCGCTGTACAGTTCAAACCGTTTGACATACAATTATCAAGTTTGGCATATACCTTGGAGGTAGATAAATGTACACCGTCGAGTGATTTTTTAAAATTTTTAAAAATTAAATTTTAATTAAAAATTAAGCGTAATTTCAGCGTTTTGTAGCTATAGCCAGAAAATAATACAGCACAAAATCGATTTTTGTATCAAATTAAAGCTGCAAAAATCATCTTTTTAATGATGCCAATATTTTAATTTATAAATTATGCTTAGATTCTTAAGAATTTTTAAAGAAATATTTTAACCATATTTTTCAATAATATACTTCGCCCAAAATAAAAATAAAATTTTATCTGCACGAGCACGTCAATTTAAAAAAAAAGGCGTTTTTCAACCAGATGCCATCACATTGATAGAAGTTTAAATTAAAAAATAAATCAACTATTATTGCAAATGAAATGAAAAAAAAAATTGAATGTGTAAATTTTTTGTGAATTTTCCAATCTTTTACAATACATGAAATTTAAATCGTTTTCAATGTTTCATCAACTGTTTTAAAGTTTGAATTTCTGCATTTTTGAAAACTTAGAATGATAACTGATGTTTATTATCTATATAATTTTTTCAAGAATTAATAAACTGAATTCCCGTACCACGAATTTGAAAAAAAGATTATTCGAACATTTTGGGCAATTCAGTTTTTATTGGTATTATGGTGTCTTAGGAATTACGGAACGTTCTTACACTTATTAAGAAAAGTAGGTGAAAGGTTATAAAAATAAAATGATTTTTGAATGCAACTTCTTTGCTTAAGAAATTTTTGCTGTGGTAATCATGGGTATCAAGTTATGTATAACAGATTTAATTGAAATTAGACACAAACAATATTCATGGCAAACCAGATAGCTGAAAAATATATCTATTTATCTAGATATAGCGTATATTTTTTTATATATTTACAATAACAAATATAATGCTTTACTACGAATATCGAATGAGAATTTTAAATAATTTATAAAATTTTGTATTGACATTCTTTTTAATGGATTCTTCCTTTAGAATAATGTTGCTGAATTTATTTAATTTCCCTTTATTTTCATGACAATAAATTCATTACTTCACCATCTGCGAATTCCAATCAGAACAATAACAAATTCATCAGTGTTGCATGTTGTAATCATTATTATATGCATTTGCTCTGTGAGCAAAACAAACAATGATATATCTTAATAAAGAATGAAGAATTGCGATGCACAGAATGAACATTTCCCTGTTACATAATAGCATTATTAATCACTGCTCCTCACAAGCATGCGCTTTTCAATCACTTGCCAAGTAATTCAAAGGTTCGATTTAATTAAGTAACGCTTTTCACTTTGATTTCAGAATGCATTGCTCTTCATTAATAATACACACTGTTACTGAAACTTAAAACTTCTCTTCTCTATGCGAGATGTTAAGTCAAGTAAATATTCATTAATTCATAGGTAGAGAACGGAATACATTTACAGCCTCTTTGAGGAAACTTAAATCGGAGGTAAGTAGCTACAACAAAAAGGATCTTTTGTAAAATGAACTAAATAATAAGTCAATGTAATGGAAGAATTAAGAATCTTGAAGTAAAATATAGATTTTTTAAATTTATTTTTAGATAAATCAATTAACTATTCAGTTATTTTTTACTATATATTCTTTAATATTTTTTACTTTATATATGTTATACATCCTTTTTATTATTAATTGAAAGCATATTATATCATATTTTTCTTGTTTGATAATAAATTGTTGAATGTATTTAATAAATAATTAATAAAAACTTGAACTTTCTATAAGTAAAACATAATTTTTCTTTGAAATTTTAAAATATATGAATGATATAATTTTAGTTTATGGTTTAAAAAAAAATATTTTGACATTTGAATGAAATGTATATACATGTACAAAATAATTATATGACTTAGAAAATCGTTCATGGTAAGTTACCTTAATAATTTTTAATAGTTACCTTATTTCATATTTTTTTTTATTATTATGGAGTGAAAAATTCATCAGCGTTGAATGCACTAATACAAGAATTTCATTATTTATTTTTCTTATTAGATAAAAAAAATGAAATTATAACCTAAAGAAGACAAGTTTTTTAGAGTATACATTTTAATTTGAAAAATTAAATTTAAGATTATTTGTTGGTTCACAGTGTAGAACGAGTTTTGATATGAAGAATTCGAATCTCTTTTTTTAGGCACTGATATTCATTAATGTAATGTCAAAATACATTATTCTTCTTATAAGTTGAAAACTGTCTCAATTTAGAATAATGGACCTTTTCGTTGAAATAGAAATATTTTTTTGATTAATCCTCCAAGTTATTACACAAACTATGAAATTTTTTCTGTGTTTCACATGAAACTTCAATACTGAAAGAGTTTCCTTATTCTTATAGTTCTTATATTTCAAATAAAAATGTTTAGTTTCATCAAGAAATATTTTATATTAAGTTCAAAAAATTTGCTTTTCCAAAATAAAATTCACATTTTAGTTGGAATGACAGAAGCAAAGGAAGACGCATATTATAATTAATGAAACTTTGTAAGGGCTTTTAAATTAAAAAGCTTTACATATTTATCAAATTCAAAGCTTAGAAATAGCTCAGGATGTCTTCAGGAACAAGCTAGAAAAATATTTAATTGACCTTTTTTGGTAAATATAAATTCCATCATGCCGTTTGGTCGCCATACATCCTTTTGATAATCTTACACTACAAGTATTAGTACAGGGTGGGCAAAAAGTTGGCAAAAACTTTACAAATTTATAAAACCTAGAAAATTAAGCATGATAAACAAAAGGTTTATAGATTTAGCATCGATAAGTTAAGGGATTTTTTTTTGTATAAGAAAAAAATTACTAAAAAACAGCCGAGATAGGGAGTTTTGTACATAAGATAGGCAAGGAGATAGATAAATAGGAAGAAAAGATAGACAAATAACAAAATTAATGATGCAAATAATGTATTATAGCAATTACAATAGTGTTCCACATTTAGATTATGACGCTAATGTTTCCATTTCGGCTGCAACAAGAGCTGAACATGGTCTGCCTTAGACTCACACGATCTTCAAGCGATCCACTTTTGTCGAATCGCTGAATAAGCATGTCACTTTTAAAGGCCTGTCACTGTTAAAGACCCTTTTCCTGTCTTCACAATTTTCTGAAGTTGGAATTTACTCAGTGCAACAGTCACTGATTCCTGGTTCATGCAAAACAGCTTCATCAGCAAAGATATATCTTTTCCACTCAGCATCATTTTTCACATACATGGCATGCAATGGAGAACTGGTTCTGGATCAAGAACGTAAATATTTATAATCGTCGGTCTCATTTGCATAGATCCAACTAAGTCGTTCGAATCAGCGCCATCTGTCGCCTGTTTTTCTTAACTTAAAATTCTTTGACCTATTAAGGCTGAACCTGCAAACCGTTTTTTATTTGAGTATTTTAAATTTTAAAAGTTTATACAGAATTTTTGCCCACTCTGTAGCATAACATAACATACATTTAAGAAAGTTTATTTTGATGGTTTAAACGTTATTAGATAATAAAGTCATTAATGTTTTATATTTTTGTACAACTTTATCTCGAAACACGAACTATGGTTAAATTTGACTAAGATAAAATTTTAATTAAGTATGAACGACTGATGCTGAGGGTTATTCAATAATCAAGTAGAGCTAAATAAATGTTTGAAGAATTTTAATGATTGAGATAAAATGTGAAAACCAATAAATAAAAATTTTCTGCAGTCATTAATCATTCTTTGTTCAATTATGAAATATAAAGAGAAACAAGAATGACACTTATCCATGAAGCTTATGTAATCGAATTCTACCATGCTTATAACAATTAAACGATGTCTAATAGTTTAGATGTGCATTGAAAATAAATTTAATTATATCAGTAACTGGAAGCATTTACCCTTTATCCACTAAAAAAATCATCCAATTTACTTAATGCTTATTTCCATAAAAATATCTATCTATACCTAATAGCGATTCAAGGAGAGAAAACATAAGAATAGCTTTAGCAATGATTAAAATAGCATTCAATCGAATTTACCGAAAATGGATCCGACACATTCTTATCCTAACCCTATAAAATCCCAGCAGTCATTTATCAACGTCAAAACAACGTTTTAATTGGACACACTGAATAATATCGTATAACGAAGGTGGTAAATGGGTTATGTATATATTTCCTAGTTTCCTTACTCATAATAAATTAGTCATTATTACCTCCTACTCATGATGCTTAAAATCTATTAATAAACGTAAGTTGAAAAATGTGTCACATCAATGATAATATTTTCTTTGCTGATTACACTTGATAAATATTCTATTATTAGGTAAATCTGCAGATATATTATTGATTAACATTCTTTCTGAGTAAATTTTAAAAATTATTATAGATGCTTTGTTTGCAAATAAGTTCAAATATTTTTCAAACAAAGTGAACTAATACTATATGTTATAAGATAATAATACGATATAATACAAATCTGTAATCGTAAAAATAAACATTTAAACTGCGAAAAACGATGGATTCATTAGAAAATGGACTTACTGACAATCCGCGGAAATCGTGGGACAAACATCTGGAGAGTTAAAATTGTTTAAGAACATATTGGTACATGCATGCATATATAGTTACTATTTATTAATAGTTTTTTACTCTTCTTCCATTTGAAAAATAATGAATTTATGAAAGCAGTTTTTGAAAACACATTTTAAATAATGCGCTAAAAGGAAGAATTAATTTAATCTAGTCATCTTCTACTTTTAATTTTTAATTTATTATTCCTTTCTTTAGATATTATAATGCATATGTTTTTCTTCATTTCATTATATGTGACCACTCATATGGAAAAACTACAGTAATTAAATACTTACTAATTGATAAACAGTTAAATTATAATTGCAGTAAAATATTATTTTGAGAACTGAGAACAAACAAAAGTATAAAACTTGAATACCTACTCTAACAACGAAAGAAATAAGTGACCTATAACAAAATGTCGTCTTACAAAAATGAATTAGGTAATTATAAAAATCATAAAATTAAAATTACAAACAATAGAATGGAATAAAAACGGGAAAAAATGAATAACAAATGAATAGAGTGAAATAACATCCTAGTCTTTAATATTTCTTCTGAAAATACTAACTTGTATGCAGAATTTTTAAATTAATATTTTTAAGTTCTGAATTCGCCTTCAAAGAAATACCAGAGAAAATCATAATATACATTGAAAATCCAATACTTTGTAGTTACTTGCAAAAATAAAGAATCTGAGAACATTTGAAGCTCTTTGATTAAATATTCAGAATATGTAGTTTTAAACTTAAATATTCTAAATATTAATATCAGAATATTTTTTTATTATTCGGATAATTTTTTCTATCTGTTGACATAAAGAAATGCCACCTTAATAAAGAACTAATTTTGGCAATAACTGTCCTTCCAAGTGGAACATCTTTTGTATTATCCAAGAAATAAAATGATATATGCGAGTCTTAAGGCATTTACTTCATTTCGAAAAATGTCAAAGTTATTAAGATTTGGATGTTTAACCATTAACCATTTTTAACCATCATTAGAATTCTGTTATAATTAAGAACTAAATAAAATTTTATTTTTTAAAATATCAAACGCAACTGTCAAGAATAATTAATAATCAAACTGATTATAATCTCTTTTAATTACATTGATCTGGTATCATTATCAAAACTTGAATGCTTAAAAATTTATTACTTGCAATTATTATAAAACTGCAATGTCGTTATCGTTTTATGCATATCAATTGTCTGAGGTCTAGGATATCGTAGTTCATAAATTCCAATAAAATTAATGAATCTAAATTTTATAATTTTGTCTCTTTGTATCAAAAATATACACATAAACATGACAAAAAAAATTCTATCACAAATTATTACAGTAATCATCTAGACAAAATACCGCATGTCAAAAGCCTTTGATTCATTCGCATATCATGTGGAAAAACACAGAAGTATTTAAGGGAAATGCACAGAGGAAAATATTTAAATTGAAATGTCTAAATTTTCTTTTGTTTCTTTTCTTTCTTTTATATATATTTATATTTTTAATTTCTTTAATTTTTCTTCTTTTTTTTATATATATAATAGCACAAAGTTTTGAAATAAAAATTCTTGTGAAATATATGTTATACTGATGTGGATATTGTCTAAAAATTCCTGATTAATATCACCGTTATTTAACAAAAATTTGTATTTTTTTTCTAAAAAAAAATCGTTTTGAAAAAAAATATGTATTTTTTAAATTCCTGGAAATAAAATAAAGATAAAATATTGTACAGTTTCAATTGTTGTCAATTTCAAAGTACAACTAATATGGGTTCATTAATGGGACGAGAACAACAACTGTAGATTTCTCCGAGAGAAGAATAAAAGCATTTCAAACATGTTCGTACACATCTTTCTCTGGAACAAGTCTATAATCCTAAAACTAGTACTATAGGAAATTGCCATAAGAAAAAGGACTGACGGACGAGCTGCGAGTCAGATATCCTTTCTGAAAACTTTATGACTTATGCATAGAATGTTACAACTGACAATACAGATAAATCGAACCTAAAATATTATCAGACGATGATACTTTTGACTAGAATTGACAGGAATGCGATATTTTCGCCACGTGAATTTGGGCTGATTGAAAATATTTATAAGAATTTTTCGGCGAGATCTTTTTTGCTGGAAAAAAAATTACATTTCTCAAAATTAATGCAGAAACTAAGATTAAATGTTTGTTAAATATTTATGTCCTATATATCACACATTTTAGCATAATTTCACAATTTTTATTCTTATTTTAAAAATTAAATTGTTTTTCCAATTTCAATTTTTATTTACTTTTGAATTGATTGACCGATCTAAATTTCCGATTGTTTAATTTATAATTTTTTAATAAATACGTATGGCAGTTTTATCAATTGCTTTTATTTCAGATTGAAAGACTTTCTGTTAAAACATTTAAGACCAAATTTCCAGCTTCTTTTCGCCCACAACCTCCTTAATCCCGTAAGTTATGCATCTGCATAATTCTGATGGCATACTTTGTATGATTATTCTAGTAAATTAAATCATTATAAATGTATATTTTTTGTAGTTACAACACATCAAATCACCATTAAATTGAATTCAGCATAAATCCATTTATTTGCAAACAACTTCAAAACAAGTGTTTAGAATCAGTGTTTAGATTCCTTAGTGATTTTCTAAAAATCCTAGTTCTTTGAGAAGAAATCAAATTAAGACGTTAATTATAAAACACTATCATCTTTGTAGGAGATACTATTAAAAAATATTTATTTAAATTGATCAAAATCTAAAAAGAATATTATCTTACATCATATAATTATATCAGAAATAATGTAATAAGAAATATGAGTTTCTTATTTTCGTATAAATTCTATAAAGAAACAACTTTTGTAAAAATACTCTGATTTTCAAAAGCAGATCATTCTATTGAAAGTCAAATACGAATCACAAATGTCGAATCTCAGGTTTGGAAACTGAGATTTGCTATTTATCTTTCAATGTTCAATTCATTTTCTCATTTTTTTAAAAATTTTCCTCCATTTCGAAAATGATTATAAAATCTAAATAATGTATAGTAGTGTAATATTAAGTAGTCTAATTATGGTCGTTTAAAAAATAATATTCTATATTAAGATTTGTCTGAATATTCTCTTAATTTTTAGGTTTGCATATATTTTCTTTTTAAGATAGTTATTCTCAGAATTGATTGGCGCATTATCAAAGAAATGTTTATATTGTTTCGAAATAATTTTCTTTTCAACATAAATTTATTAAACTGAATTTCGTTTAATTAATCAAATTTTAATAAGCTTTTGTCAAAAATACGAACTTACAATTGATAATATTTTACTTTTTAGTGTAGATACATATAAACAGAAAAGCCGTATTTCCAATTATCCATTAATATAAAGTTCCATTAAAAATTCTGATGAAATTGTAAAGAAATCTTCAAATAACACAGAGTCTTTAAAGATAAAATATGCTTTGAAAATTCAAAATCATGTCAGAAACGGAAAATAGATTTTCGATTCGGTCGAAAATCGTAAAAAAAAAAAAAAAAAAAAAAAAAAAAAAAAACCGTTGAAACAACTTAACATTTTTGTAAACTTTAAATTACAAAAATCCTATCAATCCTCAAATCCTCTGTCCAAAAATATGTTATGCATTTTATAAAATATTGAAAGTAATTGAAGAAAGAGCATTTCAAAACCTAAAAACGTCGCTTTGACAGTTTTTTTTTTTTTTTTTTTTTTTTTTTGTAAAGCGAAAAAAAAGAATTTATTAGGTCTACATGTTTTGGGCTTATTAAAAACATTTATTGAAGGAAATATATCATACTTTAAGCATTATACTAAAGAAATTAGTGTTTGCTTGCCAAGAAGAACTATCAATTCAGAGCAATTAACTGATTAGACAATCCAAGTACAAAGACGATTACATCAAACTCTGAGGATAGTTCTAATAATAAAGTCGCAGTAAGTCAAAGTATATGGCTTGACTCTTTCAAAAATATTGAAAGGGCTTTGAAATAGTTTAGCAAGGCAAACGTATGTGGGCACGTTTCTTCAATAAAAATATATAAATGCGATAGGTAACATAATTATACTATAAATTTGGCAAAGGTTAAAAATTTATCATTTAACATCGAGATTACAAGTAGAGGATCCGTTAACACAGGGGTGTCGAAAATTAAATCAAAATTTCTTGATAAAAAATAAGAAATGCTGATGTATAATGTATGTACAACATAATAACGGAAAAACTCATTTCTGCGATTTAAATTAAATCGCAGATGTCTCGCATCTAGGATTCTCCATTCCATACAATGATTGCAACATAAGGCATTATATATATTAATAGAATGTGTTAAATACGTATATAATGATTTAAGCTCAGATATGCTTTGTAACTGATATTTTGATAAAATTTTGGTAGAATTACAATTTTATAGGAATCATTTATGTTGAATGAAGGAGAAAATTCTGATAAAAATCATCCTATTAATATGGTTAAAATCCATGGTGATGGATAGTTTTTGACAAATATAACATGTTTCAAGAATACCCTGATGGAAACTAGATCCCCTTTCAGTCACAATAATTTTGTATTTTATGAATATACACTATCAATAAACATAATCTACTTAACTGAAATTGCAATTTCATCTAAACATACAACATACAATCGGAGAGAAATAAGTAAAAATATATACCATATTTACGGACATTTTATGAATCTAGAATAATGTGTTTATTAATATAAGTGTTTTACAACAATACATGTAACCATAATAACATTTAAAAACAAAAGTTTTAATTTAAAATTGTACCTAGATGTCCTATTCAAAACATGTTTTCTCCTTTCACTACTCGAACTGAATTAGTTCTTCAGGTATTTTAATTCAAGTCTCTAATCCTGCTTGCAGATTAGTTTATAATCATGTTTGTCATTAAAGATTTTCACTACCTGATGTCCATTAAACAAGATTTGCGGAAGTGGTAAGCTTTTAAAAGCAGAATAAATGCCGCAGAAAGTCAATTAGCTTATTCCGTCCCATTTTAATCACAGGTAAATAGAAATGTTTATAATGTACTTCAAACTCAAAAATAAATTTACTCTCAAATGCATTTGAGCATGTGATTACAATTAAAATAAAAACAAGATAATTATTAGAATAGGAATAAAACGAATAATTCCAGTGTTAAACCAAAATTAGAAATGATTATTAAGGTTAAATGCAAAAATGAATAAAAAACAATAAAAAGAAATAAATGATGAATCCGGCCTGAAGACTGCACTAATTATTGAACTAAAGAGTATTATGGGCTACAATAATAGAATTAATTTTTCTTCATAAAAGCTTTTGGAGTATTTACTTTCAACTGGTTTTTTCTTTTTTATCTTATCATTAGTTTTTTATTTTATGGTTTATAAATGGTTTTATAGTAGTTTGGTTTGATTCAATTTGGTTATGTCTTCTTTAGATTTGTATTTTGATATAATATTTTGATTATTAATATTGTGTAATTTAATATCTTTGATTTATTGATATTGATTCTTATCTTCAGAAACCTCAATTTCTTGGGATTTTTCGGGTCACGAGGAGTCAATACTTGGATGAAAGTCAGACTACTCACAGAAAATATCCCTGGTTTGAATCCCTGCTTCAGGATGACCCTTGAAAAAGTTTTCAGGCCAGATTCAATTTTTCTTTCTTTTATTGCATTTTATTAATTTTTGCATTTGAAATTAATAATTGTTTTTTAATTTGGTTAAGTTTATTTGTGTTTTAGATGTAGAAAAAGTAGTGCGCTCTAAATACAATAAATCGTTCTTTCATTAGTTTTGACTCAAGAAATATTTATTATTAAGATATTTTCGTAAAGACTTTATATTTTATGGTTGATAGTTCTCAGTCTGTAAAGTAACTTTTTAAGTATACTTTTAAAAATTTGAAATTCTGTATTATTTCAGAAGCACATAGAGTTTTAAATCTATTTTTCTTCGGAGATAAACAATAATATTTAATATTAATAAACTCGTTTTGTATTTTATAAATGAACATTTTTAAATAATTTCAAAGACTAATTGAATATTTTATGTATTTATTTATTACTATGTCATTGCGTAATAAGTTCCTTATTGGGTAATAAATGTCTTAAAATCTAGAAATGGAAAAAAAGTTACCTTCTCAGATTTTTACATAATTCCTGTTTTTTTTTATTTATGACTATGTGACATCCTTCAGAATTTGCATATTTATTAATAAATACCGTATTAAAATAAGGAAAAGGGAAGAAAATTAGCAATTAGTGCAACAAAAATATAAAACTGAACGCTTTGTCTCACATTTTTATATAATTCCTGTTTTTCATATTTTTGATTAAATCTTCAAAAAAAGGCGAATATTAGTTTCTAAATATGTAATCATTTAATGATTCGAAGATTTTTCTTAATACACCTTTCAATTTTATTTAAAATTTGTTACTTGAATATATATCCAAATTTAGTTAATTTAACCCTCTGAATCTTAATTTCTTTCAAGATATAATTGTTAGAATTTAAACAGAATTCGACTGCATCCCTTTTATAAACAAATACCATATTATACTATATTTCTGGATTCAGGATGCATTTTAATACACTTTGATTAATAGTTAAATAAAATAGTTTGAATTTTTAGTATGAATTTAAAAGGTAAATCATATTTTTAGGGAAAAATAAAAATTATCTGCTCAAAAAATGCAAAATTATATATGTGTAAAAAACATGATTTTAACCAATTTTTAGTAAATTGTAATTGCAAAAGCTGTAAACAAATGCTTCAATATATACTAAAGGGGCGATATAAAAATATTATAAATCAACAATTATAGTTCTAAAAATACATATAAATATCAGAATAAATAGTTAATAAAGGATAAATATTTTTACAAGTTACTTCTTATAATTTTCAATTCAATTTACTAGTTACTTTGTATATTTATCGTACAAGTGTTGAAAAGTTTTACTTTTCTCAAAATATTTGTATTTTTAATACTGTGGCGATTGATAATGCGCGAGGATAGAACCTGGGACCTTGTGGTATGCAATCCAGTAATATGACCACGATACAAAAGCAATTGCTCGTGTAGCGAAGATGTTAACTGGTTTATAAGCTATTCACCACAATACCATCAGAGTGAAGGGGTTGATATAGAATCTATTAAGATATTTTCTTACACAAGTAAAATGCAAAAGACATTTTAATACCTAATTCCAGCAGATAAGTAGCAATAATTTTAATATTTGTGTTCAGAATATATATATTTTTTTAGAATGCATATTCCATTTCACATCCATTTTGCGAAGTAAAATGCTATTACAAATAGGCATTAAATTATATAATTCCAATTCATATGAGATTTTTATGGCAAATCAAACAGTGTTTTTTAAAGCGTTTGTTATTCACCTGCAAATCACTGAGTTATTCATTAATGGACACACAGAAATTATTCAAGTAAAACATTTTATTTTCGATGGTGATTCCAGTCCTGCCTTTTTTTTTCTATTCGTCTGGTAGATATTTTAAATTTAATAGAAATCAGCACTAACACTAATAAGGTAGAAAATTTGAAATTTATTCAAATGAACCTCAACCTCATTGACGTTCATTTTGAAATTCTTCAGAATTCGTAACAAGTTAAGTGTTATCTTAAGAGCATTTCAGTACAAGAATATGAATATGTTTCTTCAGGCTATTTCAAGGCATACAACAATTTACTCGCCACAAGAAACTGATACTTGCTGATCTGTATGAAAAATTGATGAATTACAATATGGAGTTTTAATGCCTGCAAATGTCTTTCAGTCGGCCCTAATGATCATTGCACTCCTTCTAAACGAATATCGTTTTTACTCTTTTCATATTTAGATGGATTTTAAGTTATTTTAGATCAATGACTAATGTAAAACTGGCAATATATCTGTTATTTAAATGTACTCAGAAGACAAACTAATTCTGCGATCGAGAATAAAGATGTACCCTACCTCTGGGTATTAGGAACTCTTGAAATTCAAACTGTGCAAGAAAGAGTTATATGTAAACATATAATAAAAATTCTGAAGCTGTTCTAGGCATCCAGTTGACAGTATATTTATAATTTAATCGCCATGGCAAAAATACAAGACTATTTCATAAGGTAATTACGATGTTGTCTTGCAATAATTGAAGTTTGCAGAAAATATTCAAAAACATAGATATTCTAAGCATTCCTATAAAATTTAAACAAGATTATATTAAAAGTATTAAATTGAAATTCCTCGAGAACTAAGTCAGAATTTCATAGTTTATCTAATCATTCGGATGTCAACCTATTAGGCTTCGGAAATTAAAATATTATGAAATAGTTTGGGGCCTTAACTAGGTTTTATAAGAGCTAAATTTGAGTGAAGAAGAAAAAAATATATTGAAAAATATGGGGTTTAGATATGAAAAAAAAATGAAAGGAAAACATAACAATTTAAAGTTATTTTAATTTATAGATTTTCATGTTTGCCATTTATTTTGAAAACACAGTCATTTTCATTTATCAGATAGGCTTCCAAAATTAGCAACTAAGATCTCCGGCCTTTACCCCTTGGCAGAGTTTATTATTGCTGTATCATACATTTGCTTTCAAGTAGTCAAAGTAATTTTTAGAAAAGTTTTTGCCTGGTCATTTAATATTTCATCATTGATAAATATAACAAATTGAAAATTTAAGGGAATAGAATAATGAGATGAAATTAGCTTATTTATTTTCTTTTGTTTTAACTCTATACAGGATCATAGAACAATAACACCATAACGCTATTCAGCTTGAATGGAGGATCCAAATCTTCAGAAAATACCAATTTCAATCATACTTTAGAAATACCTCTCTACGCATTACCATCACGGTAATGGTTTTGTCTAGAAACTAAGAACCTTGAGCAAGTTCAACCGGAGAATTTTCATTACAGGATGTTTAATGGGATAATCTCGACTGTTTAATTCAGAAGTGGAACTTTTTTACACCTCACACTCAGCGAAAGTCAAAAATACAAACATTATATAATGTGGAATTACATTTCATCATAATCTTTTCACATGTTCAATACGCATAACAGTATTCTTGGAGTCAGAAATTTGACTTGTAATTTCTGAAAAACGCATGCCAAAGCATTGATTAATACGTCTTAAAACTCCCAATAAAATAGAAAGAGTTATAGAATACTGAATACACTTTCTTCAAAATGAGTGCTTCCGTGAGAAAATTTCAACTTTTAATGCTTTTAATGCTTTTACTTATCATACATCATATCACTTTATATCACTTGAGTGTCAGAGTTCTGTTTAGAAACATATTTTGACGCTACCATGAAGCCATGAAATATGCTATTCATGGTTTCCTACCATTTAGACTCTCTAAGTCTCATTCTCGATAAAAGCTCACCTCAGTTAATATATTAATAATTGCGTTTCCTTTTTCACAAGATTTTATTTCTCAAGTCTATTATATATACATGATCCAAACTTCTGAAAGCTACTTACATTTCACTCTTCTTCCGACTTGGCATATTGAACGTGTTTCAGATGTAATGATGTATGTACTTTGAATGCGTTGCAGAAATTGTCAATCAAAATGGAAGAATAATTTATAAATTGATAATGTTACCATTTTCTGCACTGTCAGCACAAAATTCAATTTTCTTTGAAATAGCTTATCTTCAACTGAAGTTAAAGATAGATATGCCATAAAAAAAAGTTTTATAGTTTATCTTCAACTGAGGTTGAAGATAAGTTATTTTTCGATTTCTGCCATACTATTAGAGATATAAAATAAAAATGCATTATTAGAAGAGCACTTTGAAATATGATTTTCCCCCACTTTACAAAAGTAATGTGGAAAACTGATGAAAGAAAGGGAGGAACAGCTCCCCAATGATCACCCAAGTCAACCATCTCAAGCGGGTAAATTTATTGAAAACCATGAAAGCCTTAAAATAATTGTTACATTCAGGTGTAATATTTAGAAAACATAATTTGACTCACTTGAGTGGGAATAATATAAAAAACCAAATGTAGAAAAAATGTAGATGTCCTGTCCAGGGCCCGACTGGTTTGGACCCGGAGCTAAAATTTCTTTCCCGGAGCTAAAATTTCTTCCCTCTACTTTACTACTTCAGTAATGAAGAACCGAACTTTATGGTGGTATTTAAATTTTTCACCTCATTATCGATATATAACAAGGAAATTGACTAGAATCGAATATAGCTATAAAGTCTTCCCCTCCTCTCCAATGGGCAGACGAAATATCGTTCTCAATTCCGCTAGAAAGCCATGGATTTACGAAATATAGATTTTTTTTGTGTTCATGCGATAGATTAATGAAGAAACTAACATAAACAGACGGATTTTACACTAAAATAAATTTTCTATTCAATTTGGGGACCTCCCACTGATGTGGGGATCCAGAGCAGATGCATGCGACAATATACCTCTTCCTTAGTCAGGCTCTAGTCCCGTCAGGGATTCATACAATAAAATATTTAAATATATATTTTTTAACCCTTAACTGGGAACGTCCGGTCAGTGAGAACCGCTGGTGAGGGATTTTCGGTCACCCCTATTCTATTTTTAGCTCAATTGAATGGATTGACCCTGTAGCTTCCTGTTTTGTGACCTTCAATACATGTGAACTTTTTCAACCGATTTCAGCGGATGCTTTTTTAAATAATTCAGTTATTTCTTTAAGCGCGGTCTCTAAGACCGCACCTCTCTGTTAGTGTCCCAGTGATAAACCAGGCTGAGCCCCGAAATATCATCCAATTTACTGATCCTATTATGAAACAGTGATCCAGACACTTTCAAATGAAGCAGAAAGTGATTTTAGCGATAAAGATAATACAGAAGAGTTTATCGATGAAAGTTGGCATTCAACTAATTCTGATATGTATGTTCAAACATAATTAATATTTCAAGTTATAATGTATTTTGAAAAAAATTATAAGATATATTAATATACCAAGAGATATATATACAGAATTTATAGGTTGATTTTTATACTAGATCTTAATCTGTATGTTTAAAATGCCCAAGAAAACAGTGCTATGAAAGTCACACAAGCTGATAAAAAAAAGGCCAATTTTACCCATTGTCTTTTTTTTTTAATTTTTCATATAATTGTTGAATTTTGCATTATATTGTCTTCTATATACCTTCATATACTGTAAAATTAAATATGATTTAAAAAGTAAAATGTTTTTCAAGAATATTATTTATTGTAACATGTAATTTGAGAAGAAAATGTATGTTCCAACACATTTACTATTTTCAGTGATAATATATTTTGAAAAATTTCTAAAACATATCTATACATCAAGAAAAATGTCTGCAAAATATATTGACAGTTTTTCATACTAATTAATTCATTAGAAAATTTAATTTGAGTATAAATGAAATGCGGTCTCGTAGATCGTACCGCCCCGGTTAAGTCCTAAAATTTCACCTCCCCAGTTAAGGGTTAAGAACAAATAAAACCGATCCAGTAGTTAAGTAAATATAGAGGCAGGAACACCACCGACAGCGAAACACCCACAAATACAGATAAATGGTTAAATATAAGTTAGATTTAGAAATAATCTTGGTTTTAATTTGATTTCCTGCAGTTGTGTTGTATTACTCTAATCCATCAACTTTCAGGTGGAACTGGACCAATGATGAAGCAAGAAGCACTAGTATTGATTAATGTGCATTACTTCCTATTTATTATTAATCATTTTCTGACGGCTCCTAATTATTCAACCGATTAATCAACTCATCTGTCATCATAACCCTTCAGGTAAAATCTTGTTTTATTTTTTAATGTAATGATTTAGTACTTTCTTATTCTTAAAAGAAGTCCCAAAGCACGAATAGTGATTGGTATTTTAAAATTATTAGTAATTGCGTAAAATCAAAAGCTCACAAGAAATCTAAAAAAACAATACATCAACAGGATGATTAGTGGTGGTCAGGTTGAGGGTAATATTTTTTGAAAGATTATTTGTTCATTATCTCTGTAAATAAAAATAACAATATTCTAGATAAAAATCTAACTAAAATAATAAATTAAATTATCATTTTAATTAGAATACGATACCAATATACGTGACGTGACATGACGATACCAATATACATGATATTCTTAATTAAAATGGAAAGGACATGAAAACCACCATCTGAAAAAAATAAGGTAGGAATTAAATGGAAATAGGTTTATCACCTTAACAACTGTCGTTTAGTACGACCGATATTGCCACTTCGCCATATCTTAACTGCTTCGAGGAGAGTTTAGCTGAATCAATTAATTGGTTTGACAAACCATGATATCAGAAAATACTTGACCGAGCCATCTTGGATGAAATCTGAAAACTTTCAACTTTCCTACTTTTTTCCTATCTTGAATTATAGTCACTTATTCCACGATTATAAAAATTATAACAAAGAAATACTAACGCTTGCTCATTTCTTCATAAACAAGAAATGTATCCCCAAAAATAGTATAAGATTCACTAATATATACTGAATAACTGTGGGAAAATTAGTCTTAGAAGTAATTCTGCCATCTGAAATCATTCAACAAGGCAGACGACAAATTTCTTCAGCCCAAGAAGGAGATGTATTTCTGCTTGGAAACAACGCCCCGAATTGTTTCTAATGAGACAAAATGATCAGACACTGTGATGGTACAGTTAAATTATGCATATTACGAAATTGCTAGGAAAGCGATAACTCGTCTTCTTTACTTGGTCATACCTCTGGTGGATGATCAGAGTTTGAAGTATATTCGAATCAATTTCATGTGAGGGTAATTAGCGAATGCTGACTTTTATTTTCTAGATTTATAATGACTGTAAATTTAAAAATGCAATAATCTGACGTTTTTATATGTTAAATGATTACTTACTTTCTTCTTCTTTTCTTCTCTTTTTTTTATATATATCCAGGGTATCAAAAAGAAATAAATTTCTCTGATATCAAATACGCCTGCCTCTATCAAAAAATCGCTGTACGATAGTTCGCTTAGCACATCAAAATGTTGCGCGTTTGAATTCCCTTTGAAGTTACAAGAGAAATAAAAAAATAACAGATATCGATTAAAATAGTGTAAATATTCTCCTTTCCTGACAGTTATTTAAATTTTGTTTGGAATATGGATAATAATAGAAACAACGAAATAGGATTTGAATTTGATATTAAACAAAATAAGAACAAAATGTTGAATGATTTAACAAAATATTTGTACTTCAACTTGTTCCAATATTGGAAAATAAACAATGCAACATATTTCTTTAAATTTTAATACATCGTAAAACAGAATTGTTCTGATTTTTTCTGAATCCAATTGCACAGTATCTGCATAATCATTGAGGGGTTTTTTTTGTATTTCATTTATATTTTTTTTCCAATTTAAATCATATTTATCTGCATTCGTCCGACGATTTAGGTAAATTTTGGAAATAGCCCTATCCTCTCTTAAATTTCAGATTTTGTAGATAAACTGAAATAAAGAAAAATCTAATTATAACAAGAATATTTATACATTTTGTTTTATTTTCTCTCAGATTGATCAGTTTCAATAATTATCACATTTTTTTTCGGGGGGGGGGGGCTGACTATGAAAATCACTTAATGAATTACAATATAACTTCAATGGATCTACTTTTTTGGTTCGTCGTGAATATCCCCCATTAATAATCTTCTGTGAAACATTTCTTCACTATGTCAAAAAAATTGATAATAAATAATTACAATAACAGTTTTTCTTTCACGTAATAATAATTCTCTGATAAAATAAAGTTACTTTTACTCTATTGCAATTTGTTAATCGCTAGTAAATTGGCTCAAACATAAGGTAGTACAATGAAAACATTCTTTTATTTAAGTTATTCAGGTTTCTTATGAATAACGAGAATTTATTTGGGCCTTTAAGTAATAAATATCTTATGAATTTTTAAAAATAAATTATAATCTTTATGGAATGAGCTCAGTTAAAAAAAAAAACTAAGCATTAAATTTATTCCTAATCCTTAATCCTTAATAACATGAGATGTTATTTAAAAATAAAATTCCCATTATGAGAACGATTGCATTTAAATATTTATAATATGCATTCGATACATACTTTAATCTTCCTACTAGTATCTATACCTATAAAGAAGATAAAAAGAAAGTCTAAGGCCATTATAAATAACTCAGAAAAGTTATTCCACTCTCTGTTAATCCATTGCTTTCATCTTATAAAAAGAAAAATATAAGAAACTTTAGAAAAAGGAATAAAAACGGTATTATCCTTTTTTTTCTGAGTAACTAAGTATTTTGAAGAAGAGCCATGCCTTTATCCATTTTTCATTAAGCAAGGAGCACAATGCGTGTTCCAATAGTTCGAACTCACTAAGAATTTCTTCAATGGTCGAAGAATGTTGGCGAAAATAAACTTTCAGTTTAAGTTAATGCAACATTAATTTAAAAGAACAGAATGGACTGTTAAAAAAGGATAAAAATGGAGAACGTAAAAATAATGGGTGCGCAAAAAGCTCTCTCTATTTTAATTCAGGGGGCTATATAAAAATGCAATCACAAATATAACTTGAAGTTAAACAGAGCTAGAGTTTATATATAAATGGATCCCGAAATAGAATATGTAAACTATTTAAATTATATCCGTTTTTATTCCACTCAGTGTCTTAATACTCAAATGTGTTTTCCAGTATAATATTTAATTACTTTTGAAGATCAAAGTACATAAATTGGCCCGCAATATAAAATATTGAGGGAAACTTTAATGTTTCTAATAAAAATTCAAATTTAGTTGAACATCTAAAAAGCATACTAGTTTATATTTTCCGATTGTAAAATAATATTCTTTAAATTTCTACAGCTTCTAAGAATTTTTTTGAATTTATTTATTTTGAAAATCAATAATGCACCATTTTCACAGAAAAATAGAAGAGCTATTTTATTTTTGTCATACATGGAATTATACTTTAAAAATATTACAGATTAAAAATTAGAAAATAATATAAATAGTTGCAAATTGAATGCTTGTAGCTAATACTATTCGTTTAGTATATTATAATTTTTTCAAATACATGATAAAAATTATCATACATTATTGATATATTATACGACATTTAATTTATTTTGTAATTAATATTTGTTATAATATTTATAATCATATAACAAAGTATACGAAGCAACACATTATACAAATGCTATAAAGAAAATGTCCGAATGTATTAATAAAATTATTATACTTTCATATGTCGTTACTTAAAAATGAAAATTTTTCAAGTTATAAACACTAATTAAGAAATTTCAAATTCTTTTTACGAACATTCCATGATTCAACAGAAAATTTAAGCGAAATTTTAACAATATATTTATGATAGATTTTCAATAAAACTCTGTAATTCCTGATGTATTGATTTGAATGCATACGTAGGGTTATAATATATAAATAGTGAGGAATATGTTCACAATTTTAATGTTTTTTTTTCGATGTCGTGTACAGTTTTAATTTCTTTTCTTATTGCCAACATTTATTCGTTTTTATATGTTTTCTTTCATGTTCTTTATAATTAGAATTTCCATTATTAATTTGAATATTTTTACATATTGAGCATAACAATGAAAAAAGATATAAAGTTTATAAATTCATTTATACTCACAGAGATAAATAAATTTAAAAAGCGTTTTATTGGTTATTAAAAAAATGGCAATTTTTTATTCAATACAAATTAGATTTTAAAAACATCAAATGCATTATCGTCAGTTATTACAATTTTTTAATAACCTTCCAATAATTTATCTATATTTTGCACTTTGTAGAATTACAGAATTTGAAATGATTAATATTATCTTCTGGACAGATAACTGTGATTTAACAAATGGCAATTAAGTTTTTTGTGACATTTAACTGTAATTGAGTTGACAAAATTTGGCTACTGTAATTTGTCAAATTTTTAGTTCATGTCATACAATATCTTTGAGTCTTTTTGAGTTTCCTTGAGACTGAATTTGGAAATGATCTATACAATGGATTAAATCATAATAAAAAAACTGGTTCATCTTATCAAAATCCGACAATTTTTTTAAATCTCATAAATAATTTAATTAAACTTGTATATTGTTACTGAAAATTATCCAAATTATTAGGTATAGTGCTGTGGGAATACAGTTAAACAGTCAACAGGCTCCATAAAAGATGCTTTATTTTCCACGAAAACAAAAACGCACAGACAACAAAACAGACAAAATCAACAACAACACTTTCAATAAATAGCAAATCTCAAGTAACAAATCGGTAATAGATAACTGTACAGACGCAAAGCGCTCAAACAGTATTTGTTGGTACAGTATTTTTATTTTGCTTCTGTTGTAAATTAAAAAGTGAAAGAATGAAATGAATTAAATTGACGTTCTAAAAGATAATGACAATATATTTTCCTGGATAATGATATGCGTAAATGCAACATAATAATAAATGCTATAAGTTAACAATATTTCTATGAATAATTTATACAGATTAATAAAATAAACAAAAATATTAAAGCCTTGTCACAAAGTAATGCCATAAAACAAACCTGTTTACTTTTTTGCATCCCATCTAAAATTTAAACTGATGAATCACTGTACGACAGAATTCGGCTGGAGAAAGCACAGAAATTACATTTTGAGAACCATCACTTCTTTACAAAACGGAACATAAAATATGAGAAAGTATTTCGCTAGCGTTACGCATGTAAACTGCATCACTAGAAAGAAAAATGTTTCTCCCATAGCAATTTGGGTGGAATACGGAGTAAAATAGAGTTATTTTCTTGCAAGAATAAATAATATTTCAGAAAATGAAACATCGTCCACTTTTCTTGGTAGAAATTTAGAGCGTTATTTCTAAACATAATGAAAACTTGTTAGAAGATATTAGTAACAGGCATAAGAATGATGTCGCAACATTTAGTAAAGTAATTATAATATTTATACTTTTATTAATTTATACATTTATTAATTTATACTTTTTTAAATTGTTCGCATTAATTTTAGAAAATTGGATCTTATGAGGAATAAATTAAAACCTATCGTGTTTATCCATTTTAAAATATATCTTTCATTTCCTTTAAAAAAAAACTATTGAATGTCAGATTTAAAATAAATTTATTAATTTCCCATCAGCTATGAAAACGAAATCTTTGAAATAATATATCTTAGAAGATACTTAATTTTCAGGATATTTTATTTGTTGGCCATTCTTCCAGCTGTATTTAATCTCCTTAAGCATTAATACTTATTCTACTTTCTCTCAAACATTTCCAGATAAAATAAAGAAGCTGATTTAAAGCTATATATTAGAACTACATCGGATTATTAGATCACAATATAGAATGTTCATACTGAAACGGAATATCTTTTGTTTACATCTTTAGTATTACATTCTTAGTAAACAAGCAAATTCGATATTTTTTGTATTCAGTTTATTCCAGTAATATGTCTAAGGGATGTAAAAGTTTCAATATAATTTATAGATACGCCATGAGAGGACGAAGCGAGTGCTCAAATAATATTAATCTATCTCTCCAACACCTTGCCGGCTTCCTGACTTAGGGGTAGAGCGTTTTCCTCGTAATCTGGGAGCTGCTGGTACGAGTCCTGTTTTGGTAATAGTTGTTCTTCCTCCTGTGTTCTATCCGTGAGGTGTGTGAAAGTGCCCCCCTCCCTCTGTAAATAGGGGCTGTGCAAGAGAGTGTGTGTGTTATCTTCATATGAGCTAGAAAGTCGGACTTCTGCCCCAGGATGCTCAAGGGTCTTTACCCTCAGAAGCTACTGCACCCTCCCCGCTTTCCTCTGTAACGTGGACACATCATCATCATCATCTCCAACACCTTCCGATAAAATAAAGGAGTCGATTTAAAGCTATGTATTGGAACAACAATGGATTATTGGTTCACGAGATATAATGCGCATATCGAAATAGAATCTCTTCATCTGTTTATATCTATGGTATTACTACTTTAGTAAGCATGCCAATTAGATATCTTTTCATTCTATTTATTCCGGGCCGTGGTGGCCTGGTGGTAAGGTCTCGGCTTCGGAACCAGAGAGTTTCAGGTTCGTGACCCGATTCCACCGACGAACCGTCATGTAAGGGGGTCTGTTGCACGTTAAATCCGCCATGACCAAACGTCCTCCCGCTGGTGTAGTGTGGAGAGGGGGGAGGGTGCCAGCTCAGGTGTCGTCCTCGTCATCTGACCGTGATTCAAAATTACGAGGTCCGTCCCCAAATAGCCCTAGTGTTGCTTCAAACGGGACGTTAATATAACCAAACCAAACCATTCTATTTATTCCGGTGAGTGATATGTTTAAGGGATGTAAAAGTCTCTACATAATATTTAGATAAAAGGAGATAAGAGCTCAAATTTAATTCTCTGAAAGAAGAAATTTAATTCAAATTTGACAAATTATTGTCTCAAAATTATTAATAGATATTTTAGGCTTATAGAAAATTTAAATAATTCATAAATTATGAGGGAATAGAAAAAGTTTCTACTGAATATTTTAATTTCGAATCTACCTAAATAATAATACCTATATTTATATAATGGTCAAAACTGAGTATGAAAAAAAATGGGGGAAAAGGCGTTTGATGAGAGCTTCCGAGGTTTCAAACGAGGTATCATAATCTTTGGTTATAAATAGACTTGGGAGCTGTAAATCCTTTTTCAGCCCCTAAATTCTAATGAATTGTAATAATCAAGTTTTAACATGCAGTATTTTCTCTAGGTCACATATAAAGAAGTCGACCAATTCGAATTATTTTTCTTTCTTGAAGAGGAAGAGTGATAAGGGGAAATTAAAATGTCACCCTCCAAACTATACTTTTTATCCTGTATGATATTTACTCTAAAACGGCTGAAATACTCCAATACCACACCTCCTACAACATTTTACTTGACTTTTAATTCGAATCAAGATTTAAGAGAGAGTGCACTTCATTGCTTCATAGATTTAATTTCCAACACACATTGCATGCTGATTTGTGTTTATCTTCTTGTATTCGTTTATCTTGTTGTATTCTATTACAATCCTACATAACTACAATGGGCTTTGAAAAATTTTGTACACACACATCTATATATATATATATATATATATATATATATATATAACTCATAGAAGCCCAATTCACATCACATATCTTTTTTAAGGAATTTTATATAGATCATTAGAAAGCTTTAATTATAAAATTCTTTCAAGCAACTGTTGATATAATGGAATAGTTTTTGTGAGATAGTTTTTAGCGTTATAATGAGATAGGTGAACAATGTGAAGACACATTATATTATTTTAGACAATAAATCATTAAAATCTATAAGATCAACATGTTTAGCACATTCATACGGTTTTTACAGATATAGTGAACATTAATTCTGTGAAATTCCAAACTTATATAAAGTGTTTCGCTGACTAAAATTTTATACTTATCCTCACAAATAATTCATTATCTTTACAAATTAAAATTGCAATCCCAGTTAGTACATTTACATTGTTCTAAGGAAGACAGGGTACTTAACCAAATGAGGGAAAATACGATTTATTGTATTTTACCTTAGATGTTTAATAACAGAATTTATAAATCAATCCATTAGATTTTTTTTCCATTTTTATTTAAAAATTACAATAAAGAGCTCAGTTAATACGGATGGATGTATACGTTTTACATATATTTTGCAATTTAACATGGCAAAATATGTACAAAACGATATCTTGTGCTTTTTATTAATATAAAGATATTTATACATTCAAGGCTTATTTTTGAAATAATTTAATTCTAAGACTCAACTTTAAATTAAACACGGTAAAGCAAATCACACAATGAAAATTAAAGCAACAATCAAGCGAAAAGATTGCAGGTTTTAAAATTTAAACGGCAGAAATCTTTTATAAATTCTCTGCCTGGGTTTCTAATTAAAGGAAATGTATGTTTAATACTTCGTTCGGGGGGGGGGCTTTTAAAATAGAATCAGTATTTATGTTCATGAAAAGGGAGCTTGCCTATTGAAGCGATGCTGAATTGCACAGCTTCTCGAACAATAATTCCAGTTACGAGTGCAAAAATTTAAATTTCCCTTTTCATGGTCCTCTTTATTTCACCATCAACAGTTGCTTACTACTGGTAACTTTTCTCTTTTTATTTTATGCTTTTTGAAATTGTCAGTACTGAGACCTTAAAAATGCGAGTGAATTTTCTGAAACTTTAACTCTACAGTTTCTTTATTTTACTTTTATATTTAATGAAGACTATAAAATATCAAGACGATATTCAACACGAGACGAGCAAAGACTATAAAATTTCATTCTATTCCATAGGAAAAAGGTAAAATATAAACTATTTTTAAAAAGAGCCATATTTTTATTTTATAGCCATCATTTATTTTGCAGCTGCTGGAAATCAAGAAGATATATACTGCTGTTTTTGATATTTAATAACCACATTAAATCTCAACTTTCTGAAAGTGAAACTGAAATCACAGAATGAGAGATTTGGACGTTTCTTGATCACCAGACTGGGAAAAGGCTCCTTAAAGTAGGGAGATTTATGTGTGATTTTCTTCAAAATACATCAGTGAAACCTATTGTAGCAGGAAGGGCAATCGTTTAGATTTTCTTTAAAGACTATGTTATATAAGAAATTCTATAAAGGTTTTATTACTTCCATCGCATCCTTTTAATATGTATTTTTATTTGTCTTTAAAATTGTTTAATTCTGAAAAATTTAAAATGAATTAAAATAAAATGAATAATCTAAACGAATGAACATGTATTCAGTGTGTTAGATTTTGAAAAAAAAACAAAAAAAAACCGATTAAAATATCTTTATTCAGGATTTATGTTACCTTGTATAAGAAAATATAACATTATCGAATGATTTTTTAATAAGAATTGGTTCTAATACATATTCATATGCACATTTCATTCTCAAATTTTATATCCTATAATACTCAAATCTTTTCATAGATAGTTCGAAAATCTCGAATCTTTTCTAAATGTAATAAAAGAGCATTTTTATTCTCTATTTATGTAATTAAGTGGTATAAAAATTTGCCATTTTAAGATTAAATTTAAGATATGCCTTTTTGAAACAATATGATTAAGACAAACTTTGTCTTGATTCAAAAAATAATGATTTGAATTGTAAATTAAAAAAAAATGTTTGATTTCTTAAAGCAAATATTTTAGATATTTATTAAACGTTTCTTATATATATTTTAAAAAAGGTTTATTTAAGATTATAAAATCGAAAAAACTTACAACTTGCCATAAATTTTAAAAGAATAAAATTAATTACTTAATAAAACATTGCAATATTTTAAAATAACAGCAGACAGCGTGCTTTATTTTTATTTAATTAATAATATTGAGGAGTTAAAAGAGTATATTCTTATTTCTGATTAACCTTGTCTAGACGATAGTTTGAATTTTACAGTATCATCTATATTGGTCAATATACCATTAGAAAAGTCAATTTCTTATTCAGAGCTTATGCAGAATTTCTGATAATGAATCAAAATATTATAATTTAATTTAATTATCCTTTATACAAATTTTAATTAATCCTCATTTCCTTTCTGTGAAAATGAAAAATAATACACGACATAATTTCAGAGTTTTCAAAACATTATTTAAAAAACAGAATTTTTATTCAATTTAAGCTGCATAAAAATACTACATGAAAATAATTCTTAAAAAATATACTAGAAACATGTTTTTTCTAATTAATAATATTAATAATATTGATGCTAAATTTTTCATGATTTGTCAAATTTAAAAATTAAATTCAAACTTAAGAATGTATGTCTTTATTAATAGCAATTAAAAATCTATATGCATATTAAAACCTACTTTTTAAAAAATAATAATTCTATTAGAAACTTCACACTAATAAAAAATATATTATAAACTTCTATTGTATTGTTTTAATGCAATAGTTGAATGCATATTTTATGAAATTTTCAAGTTATGTTTAAGTACTTTGTAAAATTATGAGAATACTAACTTTTCTTATTAATCAATTGTAGATGATAACCCAAATTTTAGACAACTGTCCAATTGGATCATTTCGCATAAAATAAATTCTATCAAATATTTGGAAAAACAGCATATTGTACAAAATCGAAATTGTGATTTTGGAACCATTTTTATGAAAAAAACATTCGTGAAAGTAAGCAAAGATTCATATTTAATTTGTATCAAAATAGTTAGACATTTTTAACATAGTTAAAATATTATAGTATATATTCTGAGACTATCATTTGCTATATAACTTTGTTAAAATAGTTTAAATGTAATGGTAAATTTATTTTTTATGCAAATATAAACTCTTACCTTAAATGTATTTAGCCTAAAAAATAGAAAGAATAATTAAAGATACTCATGAATTATAACTGAAATAAACTTAATCATAAAGAAACACAATATGGGAGCAATAGAAACCACAAATTTTCTTCAAAATGTACAAAAAAGTACATAATTTTTTTAATATCAGAAAAAATATAGAGCATAAAATATTATACTCAAGTTCAAACATTTTTAACCAATATGAATTTGAAAATAAAAGAAAATTGATTCAATAAAATAAATAATGAACTAATTTTTTTTGAATAATTAATCAAAGTATGGATGCAAGTGGAAACAAGCCACTTTCCTTCATTGTGCTAAGAAGAAAAAAAAATTAATATACACTTTTTTTAATTATTTTTATGTATTTCGTAAAAGTACTAACTAAATTTAAATCATTCTAAATTTAAATAAATCATAAAAAATACTTTATTATTTTTTATTGAAATTAGTTCTTTATCGCAGAACGTTAAAGGTTTTAAGTAATCTAAATAATGCAATTTTCTCTATAAAGTTTGATTTAATCTCTTTGTCAAAGTATATATTTCATTATACATCAAAAAATGTTTGAGATATCTATATCTGTCATAGTAAACTCTTTTGGCATAGGAAAAAATTTATTATACGAATCTGGGTCAACTCGTTAAGATATTCCAGATATGTCAAATGTATTTGTTCAACAATAGTTCTTGTCAGAAGATGGAGTGAACTGCGATGTAAGTGACAAAGAAATATTACTTTCTGTTATTCATTTTTGCCTAATAAAAGCCTAATAATGTCTTTTGCATTAGCGCACGCAATTCTGATTTGTTTCCTTAATTGTATGAATACTTATTTCTCGAATATTACTTTATCTCAAATGTAATTTTTCAAGGTCACTGTAATTGTATAAAATTTATTAAATGAAGAAGTAGCTTTGCAATAGCGACATTACTTATAGTGAGAGGTGAAGAATGAAATATATGTTATGCAGTCATACTGATTCTATAAATAAATGAAACTGATGGTGATAATTTTTATGAACTTAAAATTCAACAGTTCGATATAAGTTTTATTCTAATATTGTGAGATGTTTCAGTATTCAATTCAAATGAAGTGAAGACATGAGTCAAGAAAGCTGAAAAGGAAAGAAAAGTTTAAAAAAATAAAAGCAAATTTATCCTAGTAAATTTTAAGGCATCGTGGAATACTTAATAAGCTTTCGAAACAAGAAAAAAAACATCCATTTATGATTTATAGCTGAACTTTAGTACACCATATGAATCAAACTTTTGATAAAAAAGATTAAAAATGTTATATATTAATGGATCATAAATAAAGATTAAAATATTGCAACAACATAAAGAACTTTCATATTCATGTTTACATAAATGAAGAGTCGTTGAAAAATTGAAGAAAAATTCACCTTTTAAATTAGTCGTGAGGTATCAATGGTAATATAAGTACGGAATATAAAGATAAAAGCTGGATCAAATGATGTGTCGTTATGTGTCATCTTTTATTTGTTTTAAATTACAACTGAATTATAAATAGTACTTTTTAATTTTCTTTTATAGATTCATTTATGAATACTTACATTTATAATGTTAAAATTTAAAAAAAACGGTTATTTCTTTAAAATTAAAGACTCACATATGAAAAATTAAAATAGTTAAATAAAATAGTGATAAAAACAAGATTATAAAAATAATTTTAAAATAAAAAAAGTCAAAAATTATGTATGCATAATTATTTCATTAATTGTGTTTCACCTCTGTTATAGACCTCGGTCACTTCTATTGCTTTTCTTCACTTTACTTAAATTTATTACAGCTATGGTATACCGAAAGTCTAAAATAATATAGTTATTAAATGATCTTGATTTATAGACATTATTTGATAAAGAAATTGAGATATCATTTACAGATCGTAGAAACAATTTTTTAAATAAAGAAACTATTAAATTTAGAGTTACATTGAAATTCAAGATTTAGAAAATGTATATACATAACTGAATGTATGCCAATTTTAATTGATTTTTATCTTTATTCAACTCTACATTCACTGAGAAATTTAAGACATTTTTTTACATTCAATCGTAACAAAAGTTTTTTTATGCCTTGGTGTCAAAGCGCATTATGACACTAAAACCATTTTTACATTCTTTTAAATGGAAAATATTTTCATTTTAGCGTCATCTGTTTTTATTCCCGAACACTTCTTTCTCCAATTTTGATCATTTTTTTTCAATATTCATCTTGTAAATTTGGAAAAAATTCCTTCTTTATTGAAATATCAGTTCAACATATCTATCACTTCCGCACTTTTGCCCATTTAAAGGTTCAGTGGTTCACTGGTCAGTAGCCAAGCCGATCGCAATACATGGTAGAAATACCTGAAAAAATTCCAGAATGCCGCAAGTTAAACCATTAGGAATATTCTCCATTGAACTTTCTTGTATAATTTCCAGTGAATGTCTAATTCTACTTTTCAGGTATAAAATTGTGGACCTCGGGTAAGACCATGCATGGTAATGGCATACTATTATTTACTGAATGTAGGTCCTATGTATGAATTTAGAAACTTTATTGAATCTGTCGCAAGGTTCTGTATTCTGTAATCTTTTCTGCCTACCGATTGAAACCAAAATGTGACACAGAAATACAGGCTGATCACAAAATCACAAACCGAATTTTATTGATTTAAATCTTTCCATTTATGAATTGTCACGTTCACTTCATTGTGAAATGTATAAACCCACAGACAATACCACCATGTACTGAAAAATGATAAATTTAAACTCGTTCAGTTTTACTATTTCATCTTATATTATTTCTACCATACATATGCTACCCGGCTCTGGAGTGGAAATTTCTTACTCATATATATTTAAAACTGTGGGATTAAGAAGTTCTTTAATCCGTAAACTTTAAATCAAATATTTATCTTTAATTGCGGATCAAGGATATATATATATAATTAAGCCAAACCCTGTACACTTCGAAATACCATCAACATAAACATCATGTAATAATATATTCATACACTACATAAAATGTGCCACGCCCTTCTTTATAGGCAGAATACTTACGAAACGCTATTTAACAGGTCATTCAAGTAATTTAATGCAAGTAAACCATAGTGCAAATGATATGGCTGATGCTCTCAAAGATTTATTTTTATTATTATTGCGAAAGGCTAATGCCACATATGAGTTGCCAACATTTTTCCTAGAATGGCTTATAATGCTAAACTAATGTTGCAATTCCTCTTAGAAAGTTGCTATAGGAATAAAAAAAAAGAATTATATTGCGTTATTCGAAAATGAATAAAACATTTAGAAACCATAAGTAAAATCGCCATTCTAAAATGTTCACACTCAAACTGTTTTTTTTTACCCCGGTTACATTAAATGTTATTATTATTCCATATGTCTTGAGCTGTTTTTATTTTTAAAAGAATCATCATTCTTCCGTGGTTTAAAGTTTAGCACCACTATTGGTTGCTTCATAATGGTGTAATTTTCTCTACTTTATGTAATGAAATTGCATTGTTTCATGCTGAAACAATAAATATGAATAAATAAAATAAAAAATATTTAAACTGCATTTATTCTGGCAAATTTTAAAATTTATAATATATGTAAAGATCACTTTTTCATGAGGCTAATTACTTCTAAATAGGAGGTTTGGCGTTGCGAGATGTCTACAACATTAAGTAATTCTCTATTTGAAAATCACAGACTCCTCCTAGCCTCCTTCCTGACCTCTCAACTCCATTCTTCTTAAAATAAGCAGTACAGTGTGCCAATTTGAAATTAACAAAAATCATCTGAGCAAGCAAAAATTCGCTTTCAGTCAGGGTGCAATGTGCAATCTGCAGCTGATTAAGATTTAAAAATTTTGAGTTTCTACATTTATCGCTTTCATGATTTCAATCTAATATTTTTTCGCATGAAAATTATCATATGTAAGGCTGAATATTTCCTTCATTTTTTATGCAGAAAATAAAATTATTTGTTATATAACTTAACAGCTTTGTAAACAATATTTTCAAATTCTATTTTTAATTGTTCTTGGTTTCAGTTCATAAATTTTTTATTTACTCCATTTCTTTCTCACATAATTCTTACTTTACTTAATACAATATACATCAGATTATTATTGTGAAATATTTTAATTGAATTTTTAAAGAAGTTTGATGCAAACTAGTGCACATTTGAAATATGTTCAATATACTGACGTTTCCATATTTTGCATGATTTCTGAAAAAATATAATTTTTAAGAATAAGAAATATTTGAAAACTAAAACAAACTATTAATGAAAAATTATTTTCCCTCATAAAAGCATTATAAATAAATTAAATCATAATAAAATTATTCGTTTGAATTCAAGATTATGTTTCTGAACTGGATTCGAACTTAAATTGTATCCGTCAATGCGAATTAGTTCCTTATTAGCTTTAAAATGGTGATTAATATATTAAATTGTTAAAAAAAGACACTGTCTCATGATTCCCCAATAACGATCGATATATATCCATTTATATAGAATAATCTTTTCAGTTATTCTCATTCTAGTGTATGTTATATATTTTATAACAGTTTTCACTCAAATAAAAAAAAAGAACTATTCTAGATATAAGTTCTAAATTTCTTCGAATAAATAAGATAATCTCATCATTTTCATACTTAAAAATACATGCGGATGCAATTCAACAATAAAAAATACTAATTAATTTTTTGTCACCATATTTTTTAAATGTGTATTATACTTAGTAAAAAAAATTGTCAGTAAAAATAAGAAATTCCCAACTTCTAAATGAAACTCATGTTAAAAAAACTTAAGATGGAATGTGCAACATTTAATATCTTCTCATAATGATGGAAGCGTGAGACAACAGAAAAAAGTTTTTTTTCCTACTTTAATTAAAACTAAGACAAAAAATATTCATTTCCATCCATCAAGATATTTTTCTTAGCATTTTTATATTAAATATAAAAATGCTACAATTTACTCATGCTGAAATAGTAATGAAAGTCATAAAATGCACTTTTAATCCAGCAATCGCTTAACAAAAACTTTTATGCAAGGAAGTAATGATTCTAATATTATATAATAATACAGAAGTTTAAGCCTATTATTTTTTAATTAAATATACAGACACATATAGTATTTTATAGCACAATTAAATAAAAATATTTTACAAATAACTAAAAATTGTGGAATATACGTCTATGTATTTTTAACAAAAAAAAATGAATAATTCTTACATGTTTTTTTTAATCTGTAGATGAATCGATTTTGAATGGAACTCTAGAAATAAAAGTATTCTTGTTTTCTGTTACTTCGAAGTTCTTGAAAAATTAAGCTATTTGTTTCCCTTTTTTTCAACAAAATGTATTACGGTTTCTCAGAATAGCTAAGTATTACATTCAGACTTTTCTGCTCTTTTGCTTTTCTAAATTATTTCTCAAAGCATTCTGTATCTTTCTATATAATATAATTGATTTACTTGATAGATTCAAGCGTTTCTTTGAGTATCCTTCCTATGTGAAATAATTAACTACCGCAAGAGTGCTACAATTGCTGTCTCTTTTTGCTGATCCTAATACATTTTGGTGGTTATTTACAAATTGTTTCTTCATCGAAAACTAAATAGTTGGGAAGATATGCAATAACATCGATTTCCCGTTTCTTTACTTCCTAGAAAATGGGGTGGTAATTTTTTTTTAATATTTCAATAAAACCTGTGTGTCCAGGTTTTGTTCTGAAGCTTTCAATTGCAGCCCCATAGAAGTTTAGATGTCAGATTTGTAAATAATTGTGTTAAAACATCTCTATTGCAAAGACAATAAAGCTGTAGATGAATTATTACCTTTATTCATTTATATTAATATCACATTAATTGAGTATTATACAATCAATAATACACATAAAATTCGAAACCTTTTCTTTGTCAATTGCAATAATTCAGATAATAACAAATTATAGTTTCAGATTCTGAGAAGAATGACACTGCCTCAAAGTTTGAAATCAAATACATTTGAGTTATAAATTAGCTTATGAGATATTAAAATACGTACAATACATCCATTTTAAGCTACATTTACATTATATCCTATAATAGTTCATTAAAGTGAGACTTCGTGAAAAAAAAATTAAGTGTTAGAAAATTATAACAAAAATGCTCTACTTGATTATTTTCTTCTTTTATATTATTTATACATCCTACAACCTCTACTTCATTGTAAATTTTGAAATCTGAAAAATATTTTTTTAATAGAAAACAGAAAATGTATAATTTTTCTTCATATTCATCTTGGTTTTTATGTCAAATTGTATACTTTTCTATCTATATACAGATA
Organism: Argiope aurantia; assembly: GCA_026543865.1. Classification (NCBI taxonomy): domain Eukaryota; kingdom Metazoa; phylum Arthropoda; class Arachnida; order Araneae; family Araneidae; genus Argiope; species Argiope aurantia. Next base: position 61,558 of record JAPMOR010060770.1, on the reverse strand, counting down.
CCAAACCTCAAAAAATTTGCTCAACTGCATTAAAATGAATTTTGAAGTCCTTTCATATATCATCATATTTTACTTTATTTTAGAGGTTCATTTAAAATAAAGCTTAAAATACAAATATAAAATAATTAATGAGCAAAGAATACAAAAGTATAAAAAGTTCGAAATTTTTCTTGCTTTCAAGTCAAAGTCTCAGATAATTTCCAGTTAAAATAAATTAAAAACAAACCAATTAACTGAATATCGCAGCCACACTAAGTAAATTGAATTAATGCTGTTAAAAGTTAGCTAAAAGTTTCAGCACCAATTATTTTAGTTTTATTATTTGCAGATATTTAGAAGCCAATATACCAATACAATAATCGTAAAAAGATTGTAAAATTAATTAAAAAGTTTTAAATACTTTAAAGAAAATATTTCGAATATTTTCACATGAATGCACATTTTTCTATCATTTAGAGCTTTTCACTGCATATTCTCTAAAACTTTTTTCACTCTCTATGTTTTTCAAAAAAAAAAAATAGAAGCTTTATTTACTGTTCTTTTGTGCAAATGAAAAATTTTTAGATTTGTCTTAAATTCTGGAATATTTAATAAGAACATAAGTACCTTTCTTCTGCATTTGTAATATTTTTTTAATATTCTTTCAATTTACGTCAAATGACTTAAAAATTGTTTGGAATAATATTTTTTATCAGTAAAAATAGTTATTTCCTCAACTTCGTTTGTTTTTATAGTAAATTTAACGAAAATATTTCCTTAATGAAATTTGTGATTTGATAGCCTTTGTTTAGTTTTCAGGTGGTTTTCTAATTAAATAATTTCTAATCGAATTATTCAATATATATATTCAGAGACAGAGTGAGTAATCATCAACATTTTTGTATTTTTTTATATTTTCACAAAATTTTAATTTATTTTTTTATTGAAATATTTATAGATATTTTTCCAAGTATTTCATAATAAAAATCGTTAATTTTATCTATGCATTTTATATTAGTGCATCATAGTAAGAGTTAATCGAAAAAGATATGAATACATAATAAGCAAAATATAAAAAGTTGATAATTACGTCTTTGGAGAATTTGAGTTATGAATATTTGAATTTCCTCCGCCCTAAAAATTTTTATATATATAATTTTGTTTTCAAAAATATAATTTAACTGAAATATAGTTAACTGATTTTTTTGTAATGCTAGTATAATTACATTCAGTATAATAGTAAGTTCCTCTCTTTGGATTTTATTCATTATAATTTAGAATTTGAGAGTATCAAAAGCATAAATGCAAGTTCTAATAAATATTTCATTGTCTTCTTTGTTAATTTCATAGCATTTGTCTTGTTCTTCTTTCATAATTGAAACTGAAATTGGTTTTGTTTTCTGAATCAACAATAATTTTTTGCTAACTATTTGGAAAAATTACGCTTAATTTTTGTCATTTTTATTCAGTTTTTTACTCGTGTTTTCTTCAGATGGAATTTTTAAAATAATCAGTTTCATAGATTAAGGAATAGAATCTAGTTCCTCATATTAATGAAAGAAAGAATATATCCTTTAATTTACATTGATTTCTTTACGTTAAATATGCGTATTTCTAACAAATGTATATTTCCTATATCATTTATTTTTATCTCAGTAATGAAATGTTAATAAGATTGAAATTTATATTCTGAATATTCTCTGATTATAAAAAAAAGCTAATTGGAAATCAATGCCATTTTTTATGGTCTACTGAACAGTAAAGGCTTTAAAACTGGTTTTATATAAAATATTTATCATATGAGTTTTATAGATTGTATATAAATATATATAAAAAAGAAACCTATTTTTAGGATTATTCATTACTCAAGTTAAACAATTTTGTAAAAAAAACATTGCAGACTGTTAATAAAATTACAAAATTAAATTTACCTATGAAATATTTAATTTCTACTATAACATTTTGCTAACAATTATTGTATATATTGTAAAATAATTAGTATATGACGTCTATAATATAAAAGATAGTTTTAATTTTTTTTTCAAGGCTAATCTAAAAAGTAAATACAATAAAACAGTAAATGCGGCAAAGTTAAAACTATTTCCATGGATAAATTGCACTCATAAAACAGAAAGATAACTAGAAGCTAAGTATAAAATAACACCGTGATGCATATATGCTCAGTTTTTGAATCCCATCTAAAATTTAAACTGGTGAATCGCGGTAAGACAATATCTGGCGAATAAAGGAGAGAAGTTACATTTTGAAAACTATCACTTTGCTGCAAAATAGAACATAAAATATGAGAAAGTCTTTCCTTAGCTTTACATATATGAACTGCATCAGGAGCAAGAAAAAAATGCATCATCCGCAGCAATTTAGGTGGAATACCGAGTAAAATAGAGTTATTTTCAAGCAAGAGTAAATAATCTTTCAGAAAATGAAATATCGTCCACATTTGTTGGAAGAAGTTCGTACATCATTTTTAGATAGAATGGAAACATTTTAGAAAAAACTCGCAAAATAAGTGATGTCTCGCCATTTTGTAAAATAATTACAATAATTGTACATTTATTAATTCTCCATTTTCAATAATTTTCATGAATATTTAGAATTGCACTTTAGTTATCTGAAACAGTAAGGATTAATGCAATTACAGTCTTTTGTCCTTTTTTCAAAATTCCACATGCATTTTTATCAAAAATAAAAAATAAAAAAATTGTTAATACATTTATAGCTTTTAAAACAGTTTTTATCTATTATAAAACCAAAAGTTGAAAGAAATTATTGAGATGCATAATTCTCAAAGCTTCTGTGTTTTTTTTTCCTGTTATATTCAATCACTCTAAACCTTATTACTTATTCAAACATTTCTACAAAATGCGCATTTACACTCATGTCCATAAATTAAGGATAATGCAAGTTCAGAAAAAGGAAGACTCTTAAGCAAAACAAATGTGATTTATTTGTAAAGGCTATTTATTAAACAAAAAATAACGAACCAAAAAGAGGCTATATGTTTGATATCAATAATAAAAATTGCGATTTTTTTGCTCCCTGGAGCAAATTACAAAAAAATAAAAAAAATATATAAAAAATACCTTATTTATAAAAACCAATATTACATGGTCGGTGTCATGATAAATACATAGTATGTCTCCCAGAAGATGCAATACTGACCGTACAATGCCTAGACATGCTGAGTATCAAATTATCGATCTCATATTGGAGAATATTACACCACTCAACAAGCAATGCTCTTCGAAGTTTCGGTAGACATGTAGGAGGTGCTTGACGGGCTGCAACTCGTCGGCCCAGCATGTTTCCACACATGCTCTACTGGATTCAATTCCGGTGAGAATGCTGTCCAGTCCATGCGGATGATATCCTCCAATCGAAGGCATTCGTTTACAATGTTCTGCCTTGAAACTGTCGTACCAGTGACTTAAGAGAGCTGACGAGACAGGTCTGATGTGCTCCGTCTGTTTATTTTGGCCGTAACTGCCAAATGCCGGTCCTCATTCGACGTTTTAACTCGGAGACGACCTGTGCTGTAACGTCTACTCACATAACCATCATCTTGGCATCATTGTCAAAGCCTGGAGATGACACTCTGGGCTATTTCATGTTCCTCGGATACTTCCAGCTGGGTATGCCCACATTCCAGACGGCCAATAATTCCACTTCGTAAAAAATCATCCAAATGCGCCCTTTGTGTCATAACTATGCGGTTATTTCACTGAAAGTCTTATAAAGCGCTTGCGAACAATTTTACATCTTTTTCCTGTATTCCTTATACATCACTCTCTTACACTCTCGTCAATGTGAAGTAATATCGATTTCATTTGTCGGCTACTTGCAATTTGTATATGATTTTTGAAGATGTGTGTAGCCATTTTACAGGTAATATAGGAATTTTAGAGTTCAATTTCCGCGTAAGTATGAATTATCTTTAAAATTGGATCAGCATTAGATAATTGAATTTCTAGACAGAACACTCAAGATGAAATAGCAAGGGTTTTTTTTTATTTTTTATATATATTTGAAATATTTTTTTTCATGTTTATTATCATGTATTTCATGCTTATCATGCTTTTATTAGTTTTCTTATATTAATTTGATTTGCCAATGAAAAAGCTTCTCGATTTAAAACTTACATGAAAAGAAAGCATCAAAATAGTTGCCCACAAAAAATTGATCGAAACGTTGTAAACATCAT
>JAPMOR010060770.1:0-41233 GCA_026543865.1 Argiope aurantia | reverse complement strand
ATCTAGTGACTATTGTGTGGCGAGATTACAGTGTCTCTGTATTATTCTTTTCATAAAAATGATATTTGTCAAAAATTGTATGTAAACGGGACTCTTAGCTAAGGTTTAATAAAAAAAAACTGTTCTTTCTAACCATTTTACAATCTTATCTCATTTTTAAACTCACTGCATAGCCTGTGTTTCCTTCCAGTTATTCGGAATTCCTTTAACAATTTATCGCACAATTGCTTTAGAGTCTTATCGTTTTACAAGGAGAAACGCAGGTGGGAGATACGCTTTAGTACTGAAGTATTCACCTAATCGTAGAACATTTACACAATTGTTTTCAAAAAGCCAGAGAGAAAAGCAAAATAAAACGAAATCCATATATCAATGCATTCCAGAGATTAAATCAGGTAAAAAAAATATTAAAAGTCTCGTGCTATTAAAGTTTATTTGCAAAACATATATTCAGCATATAGATCAAACAAATGACGCTATGCTATTTTTAACAGACGCACAGTTGTCATAGCGTATATTTATTCAGGTTTTATTTTAAGCCATGTTAGAACTATTATTAGACAATATTTTAGAATTTTTATTCTATTTATAATTAAAAAACATATTTTGGGAAAATTATTATATATAAAGCATCATCATTGTATTTTACGATAAGAACTAAAACTGCACTATAATTAAAAAGTTTCTAATTTTACATGCCGAAATTAATGTTACGAAGCATCTCCTATTTGTTGTAAAGTGACAGAAATGCTATATTTTGCTTCCTCTGCAGAAAATCGTAACAAATATAATCAATTAGGAAGTTTATCCTTGAAATAAATGACACATTTTAGCAAATATCAATTGTCTATGCAGAATTTACTTATTATCTAAGGATCTATTACTATTTCATTAATTAATTAAAAACAATTCTTCTCTTAAAAATGAACACTTTATAATTTTCTGGCATATACTTTTGAAACTTAAACATTTTCTGGAATAATACCAATTAAATCATATTTCTTAATAAACTGAACCATAATAATTTTTATCATTCAATCTCTATACATTTTGGGTTTAGTTTCCAAAATATATTTTTAACTCGTTAATAAATTTACTTTTCCGGCTTCATAAAGCTGATAACAGATGATGAAATTAATAACATAATTTGGAAAAGTGAGTTTAAAATAATTGGGAGTAAACTGAAAATAGCATCATTCGGAAATGCTTTCATTTATTTTAGCGAAAAAAACATCATAATCTTATTCATCTTTTTTTTTCCTTCTTTTTTTTACAATTCTCATCACCGCGTTTTGCTGAAAATATATTAAAGGAAACATCGTTATTTTAGATTACATTACAAGCAGAGAAATGTGAAAAAATATGCACATTTAAATTCAGACCAAGAAAAGAGGCATTATTCCAGTATCCATAGAGAAACTTCAATTTTCAGGAAACTAGCTGAATTCTCATCACCAAGAAAGGAGAATATTTGGAACAGCACAGCTGATGTGGTTGAACTTCAAATTTTGTACTTTTACGAAAAAAATGGATTTCGTGTGGCGAGGGTTTTTTTTTTCCCTTCTATATTTTGTTTATTTTTGTCATTACATTGAATTTAGTAGATTGGGAGACTGTTCAGTAAGAAATCTTTTGTATATTTCCCATATGTATCTATATTTTAAATATTTTGCATATTAAGGCTCACTGCACTAGTCAATACCTGATTCTTTTATATCAATTTATAGCTTAGATTTTTTTTTCCTTGAAATTCTATGTAATACCAAAAATTACAAATAAAATAAACAAAACCTATAAATATCTATTTAAAATATTATTTTAATCAATTTATAATTCATTACTTAATATATGAATATAAAAAATTCATTAACCCATATGAAACAATGGGAAGAATATTTTTAAAAAGAGTTTCAGAAATATTTACTTTTGCCTATAATAATTATCTGATATTTATGTCTTTAAATCCCAAATTTTATAATACTATTATTGAGCATTTAAACGAAATTAAATCAAACCGAAAATATTTTTTTTTTTCATTTTCACACTTGCAACTATTCGATCATGTTAAATTGAAATTCAAAAATTGTATGAATGAAATTTATTTCTCATTTTCTTACTCACATTACTATGAAGCCGTGTAATCTGATGATGCATATAGAAAAAAAATTGCATCTTCAAATATATTTTTGCATTTCTTCCCATGTTTTAAGTTATAGCCAAATATTTATTAAATTATTTCGAAAAAGTCACGAGAGCTTTAAACCCAATAATGCCTTTTTTAAAAATTAAAATATAAATGTTTAAAATTGTTTTTTACCATTATGCATTTTTGGGGTAGACTGGGGCAAATTGGCAAGCAAGGGAAGTTCAAAAATGACTTAATTCATATTTAAAACATTCGTTTCTTATCATATTACAGTTAATTGTAATGCTTCTACGCTGAGAAAGCTAAAACTTCACACAGTGAAGTCAAGGCTGCTATTTCGTTGCCTGTTAGATGATGTTCTTACATTTTATCTTATGAATTGTAATTTTCAAAATCCTCAGCATAAGATCTCCTACACTAGACAAGAAGCTATTTGATTATTCCTTGCTACATACGGCTATCTTAATACGTTTCTCGAAATGTCTGTTTATTTCAATTTTTTTCTCATTAATCCTACCAAAGAAATCGCAATTTAATTATTCCGCTCGGACTAAGATGAGAAGATAAAAAATGCGATTTATCATCTTTCTCCGAGAGATATTTACTGTTTTCTATTAGGGATTTATATGCAATTATTTTACTTATTTCGTGCCATTTTTTCATGCATTTGATCTTATCTATACCACTGCATTAAAAAGCGCAATGACCAACAATTATTATTTTAACGATCTCATCTATGGAATATTTATTAATTAAAAAAATGGATATCACACCAAAAAAAGTTTTGAAGCAAGGGTGGCAAAAGATCCAGAAAGTTAAAAAGGGAATATCGGGAAACTTAAAAGCTGATTTCTGTAAGATAACTGTTAATTCTAACACTCATGACATCAGTAAAATCATCTCAAGAAATACTCTGCTCCATCAGAACGTTAGGACAAAACGTGTCAAAAGCTATAAATAATGGCATAAGGGAAGCTTAATGTTAGAAGGAAATGAATTGTTTTTCAATTTTTGATAACGGTGAACATAGCTTTTGAATTGCATCAATTAACTTAAACCGGATTTTTAAGCATAATATTATTTTTGTAACAAAATAATGAAAAGCTCTTAAACACCTATAATGAATTAGTGGGCGATCTTATATCTTTTAAAAATAAAATGTATTCAGCTTCTTATCAAGATTGTAATCTTGCTCCGATGTTATAATTATCTTTATCCAGTGGTTGACAAGATGACACTTTTCTATTTTTCTTTTAAAATAGAAAATGATGCGAATATAAAAATAAAAAAAATATTTCAAAATACTTACAGTACAATAAAATATCATTCTAAAATTGAATGTAAAATAAATTATTTTCCTCGAAAACTGAATTTATTAAAAATGGCATCATCAATTTGCCTCATCTCCCTCATGTTCATTGTAAAAGAAACATGGAAATATTTTGGTTTCGAATGAAATAAAACTTCAGAAATTCCTCCAAATTTTCTTTTTACGTAAAAAATGACTTTCCTAAAAATGTATGCAATTATTTTATTTTTTTCATTTAACGCGAAAAATCTATATAATGGAAAAATAACTATTATTATAAGTTTATTTTATTATATTTATTTATTTATATTATTTTATTTATTTTAATAATATTATAAGTTTATATTTGCATATTTTAATTTTTTTAATATAATTTAAATAATGATGAAAATACTTTCATTTAAAATGCAGCATAGTTTTAACTACTTTACCAAAGTAACTGTTTTTTTGCAAAAAATGATTTTTACAAAAGATTGTTTTTATTCCCCTTTAATATAAATAAATTTCATCAACAAATTATATATTATTAACTTTTTTTATATTCTAGCATTTAATCGGATGTATATTATATTTTATATAAATAACTTAGAAAATGCTTAATTTCCAAATACAATATAATTTTAAATATGCAATAAATGACCTTAATAAAAACATTATTTTCAGTACATTTTATTTCTATTATTACGAGTATTATCCGATTAAAATGTAAGAAATAAAGTAATACAACTACAAATTTGCATTCCTAAAATTCTTGAGATACTAAGGATTTTCACAGAGCAATCTAAGAAACATTTTAATATGTTTTTGTTTTAATAATCTATTTTGTCTATTGAGAAGTAATATAAAGAGAGAGGCTAAAGTTAATATTTTATATTTCAGGTGTGATATTTTCTATTAGTCCCAACGTCAAATAAAATGTACTTTAGAGTAAAGCATCATCTTGTATTAGGCCATCTAGCTTCTGCAACTCTTTAGAATATTTACTACTATAAATCAATAAACTTAGAATGTTTTGTATTTAAAATGAAAAAATCATTTTCTTTAAAGCATCAAGATCCATAAAAAACGAGTGCATTCATAAATTCAGAAGCAAATGGGTATCGAAAGTCTCTACATGCACAAACCATTCGTGACACTGGTTTATTCTTTAATCTCTAGAGTAAGCAGGCTGACGTTCACAATTCTTCACAATCCGTTTCGTGGAGTTGATCGGGAGGCCTGACAAATGCGATTCGCCATCGGAATTTGCATAATGGGTTGTTCTGATGGGAAGCAGTCAAGAATGGCTATTACCCAGCCTTTGACTATCCATGTCGTATGAGTGTTCTCAGTCACGAAACAGATGCTAGGGGGACCGAGTTGAAATCTTGCATTCGCCCTACAGAGTTCTGGGGATGGTATGTCATAAATGACCTTCCTCGTAAACGATTTTAAATATCATTGGAATAAATAATTCATTAATATAATTAGAGCTTCAAGATACCTTTAATATTATTTTGAAAAAAAAATATTAAAGCACTTGAAAAATATCCTTTTTTTAATGAATGGTGTGAAAAGAAATTAGACATCCATATATAGAAAACCATAAATTAGCTAAGTACAAAATTTTAAATACTCTTAATAAATAAATAAAAAATATTTTAAATTCGTTTCTCTTTTATTTGAATTATATTAAGTTGCATAAGATATATATTTATGCCATCCAATTGTATCATTGAAAATGTTGATTAGCAGTTCATAGCATTTTATAAAATAAAAACAAACATATTCCTTTCAAGCATTATATATCATTTAAATAATTATCATGAAAAATGATAATGAATAAAAAATGATATCTTGAGAAATGATAATGATATGAAAAAATGAAAAAACAACATAATAATAAATCTATATGAAATCACATAAAAATTGTTACCATAATATTAAATAGCGTAAATTCTGTATGAAAACAATCTCGATTATTTCCAAAAAAAATAATTTTCATTGCCAATGATGAGTTCGTAACATCTATTGATGCCATAACTAACTGTCACAACAACAGTTAGCCGAAGATAGCAAAATAATTTAATAGCAGTGCATTGTCCATCAAAATTAGTAAAAATAATTAACAACACTTAATAAAAATAAGATATAAGTAGTTTAAATATCTTGACACATAAATGGCATATTATAAATAAATAGCTCTCTTTTGAGATATATTCGGAGAGATTAGTTAGTAGCCTGATTGACAAAAGAGTTACAGTAAGCTATGCCTTCCTGACTATTTGAGTCTCGAAGGAGATACTAGCTTCGATATCGCCATCATTGTCAGATGAGGATTCAAAATTAATAGTTTCTTCTCCCTCTATCCAAGGTCCATGGTGGTAAGGTCTTGGCTTGTGAGTCGACGGTTTTCAGGTTCGAGACCCCATCCCACCGAAGAACCGTCTTGTAAGGTGGTCTGTGGCACGATAAATCCGATAGGGTCAAATGTCCTCCCGTTGGTGTGTTGGGGTGTGGAGAGGGGGTGCAAGCTCAGGTGTAATCCTCGTCATTTGACCGAGGTTCAAAATTACGAGGTCCGTCCCAAAATATCCCTAATATTGCTTCAAACGGGACTTAATATAACTGAACTAACTCCGTCTATCCAAATATGCTTTGTTTCACAATGTGGCGTTGATGAAACACATTTTTGAAATAAAATAAATCCTGTTTTTATCCTCAGCCCTATACCCATTTTTCTGTTCAGATTCATACTCCTTTTAATACTTTAATAAGTGATGTTATTTTTATAATAATTTTTATTGAGCAAAACTTTGCTACAAAGATTGATTTCAAATTAAATTCGATAATATAATGTTAAGTAAAATAATTTTTCAAACCCGAGCAAATTAAATATTTAGCTGAAAATTATAAAAGAAAGAGCAATGCAAAATGTGTTTCAAAACTAAAGTATTTTATGAAATCATTATCATCTGTGCTTTTTTTTGAAATATTTAACATGATATTTAAGATGAAAAATAAAAAAATAATAAAAAAATTGTGTAATTATATTGTTTTTAAATATGATAAAAATTATCAAAGCTGAAATAATAAAGGCAATCGTAGCAGTGCCTTAATTTTGAATGCTTGGAAAATAAGTTCACACCAAAAGAATATGAGGTGAAAATTTTAAAGAAAAATATAATTTTGGTTCAATGACATCCCTGCAATAAGGAAATATTGAAACTATATTTGGAAATATTTTCAGAATTTAGTAAATAGCATTTTAAAACATTTCAAGTAATATATTTAGTATAATAATAAATTTCTTCGTGTAAATAAAAGTTTAATTAAAGTTTATTTGAATTATTCAAGTCCTTATTGCTGGCCATTGACTAATATTTTTAGGTCAATTTTATCGCTTTACATTTTACTTAGAAGAAACTGTATGATTAATATTAATACGTATGCGGAAATCGAAATTATTCATATATATTTGGGTTGATGGATAGAAACTTAAATCCATGATTTTCCCGCTTGTTATCAAAATATTCCAACTATTATCTAATTAGGAATAGCTTTTTATCAAAGCGATGAAACATTATTAAGGAATCAGAATTTTTTTAGCATTATAATTGCTGGTATATAGTTATTTACTTGTTTTATTCAAATACAAAATTTTATTCAAACGTCAAACACTATGCATTATTAAAATATTCATAGTACGAAATTCCTTTAAAATAAGGATATTCAATCAAATTTTTAAAAGAAATGTTCAATCAAATCTTCATACTTATTCAGAATTCTAATTTTATTCGATTTAAATATAAAAATATGTCTGTATCTGACTATAACAGCATTACATTTTAAATCATTTCAACTAAGTAAAAGCAAAATCTTTTGAATCAAAAGATTTTTAGATTCGTATAAATAGCTTTAAACTTGAAATTCTAAGGAAATAAATTATAAAAATAATCAATATGTTTTAAACTTTGAAATACTCTAGGATGTGTCATGGTCAAAAAACTCTACTTGAATTGAAATAACTTTAGAGTGGGCATGTTTTGGAAGAAGCTTAAAATCTATATCAATTATGATAAATCTTTTCTTCAATTTTAATCAAAATAATATATTTATTTTCGAAGGCTTTTCTGCCATTTAGAAAAAATAACTTATTTCCTTCAAAATAATGTATTTTCCTGAGTGCATATTTTAAGAAATTTTTAAGTATTTAAACATGCTTGTTCCCTTCGCAGTAAAATATAACTCTATTTGATTATCTTTTGAAGCAATTTTGTTTAAGAATATTATTTTAAAAATTAAGGCTATAAATACGTATACAACAGTAAATATGGATTCCTCCAGGATGATAGAAATACAGAATTCTCTGTTCAATTCACTCACATGCTTACCGTGATCAGCATGAGAAGGCGTGGTGATGATTTTAATTTATTATGTTTCATACATACGAACAGACTGACTTTCCATTGATAGATTTGGTCAATATTCGATAAATGTATGAAATTCCCATGATACATCCATAAACCATATTAACTGATTAGAGAATGTATTCACTTTGCTTATTTTTTTCAAGTAATTGCATTGACATAACACGAATTTCTAGGCACACCGTATTTTTCATTTGTAAATTTGTTACAGATATTCAGTTTTTGGCATATAAATTTCAGCCAAATTTCATCTGCTTATATGAATCATCGCCCTCATTGGCATAACGAATGGATAGAAAAAAGATATTATTAAAAAGAATTAAACTTCATTTGTTTACACAATATTAAATAAAAAACTAAATTATGCAGAAAAATGACCAAAATTAAATAAGGGAATTAGAGCTTTTATACAATATAATCACAATCATATAATAATTCAGTTATGATTAATAATTGCAACTATTAATTAATATAGCAAAGAACCAATTCTCTATATTAAAAAATACTTTATTAGAAGCCAATTTTATTAATAAATTATATAAATAATAGTATGTATAAGGGGAAAATTGTTCTTTTATAATATATAATTTTATTTCTGCTGACTAGCTTCTATCTATCATCTCCCCTTCAGTATTTTGAAAATTTTACAATCATAATATTGTATTCTAATAGCCAATAGAATGCTTTTATAAGAAAATGTTTTCTGAACATGCATTCTATAATATTATCGATAATTATTGTGTATACTTAGAAAAGGTTTTGTGCAAGGAAATTGTTTTGTAGTTATAACAACTCTCAAGATCTTTAAATTGGGTAATAGTACTTGCAATCTCTTTTTGAAAAAGAAAAATTTTATACCAAAGCTTCTGTTTACAAACATATACTTAGTAAAATGTTTAACTCAAAAAATTGTTTTGGAACCCAACTCTCAAACTATACGAAGTTGAAAACAATGTCTATGATTCATATTTTGGACAAATTTCATTGAGCTAATATCTTAATCTTATACATATTTATCCACCTACGTACAAAGATAAAAACATATTTGGGATTTTATTTTATTCACAAAATGCAAAATGTATCCAGCTATTGCACTTATTTTATCACCAACCTTATTGGATCCATATAATAATTCTCCATGTTTGGTACGCTAAACAGTTAGCTCATACTCCACCCCTTCCACCCTGTGTACGCAGGCTGTAAATGAAGGGTTATTGAAGAGCGAGCTAGGGGGAGGATAGGGCCTCGGTTGTGCAGGAAGCGTGAATGACAGTTGAAACTGATGAGGCCTCCCAATATGCGGGTGGGGCAAATAGCTCTGGAGATAGAGGCTTTGCAATAGACATTGGCGCAGTGACCAGCGACGCTTTTCGATTTAATGACATTCATCCGACGATAATGTCGGTCAGAGAGTCATTCTGATTGCGAATACGTATCTGTTACGTGATGGATGCATCTCTCCACACTGTTCCATGTAACGATCCGTGCAATTTCCGCTAAGTATGAGGAAGTCTGAGAAAGCGAAGATGCATCAACAAATCATGAAGGAAGATTACCACTTATGCGTACTTTGTGCAGGTTGCTTAGCTGAGCAGCGGTACTAAAAATCAGAAGTGAATGGTATATATATAGAAGAAAAGAAATCTTTTGAAGAAAAATTTACGTTATTGCTATGCACCTACAATCATTTTCTGCTTCAACTATTAAAAATTAATTATCACATTCTATTTAATAAAAGCGAATGAAATAGCATTAATTTTCCCCAATCTTTATAACGCACATTTTATATCTATTTAGACGCAGGTAGTATAATCTTTTACTTGTTAAAGCAGCACATTATTGAGGGGTAATACATTATTCAATATTCGAAAATATTATACAATATTGTGAATATTTTTTAATGTTATACAGTTTTGTATAATATATGTGTTCTTTTAGAGGCTGTCAAAACGTCCTATTACAGACTTTGCATAATCATGAGTTTCAAAGTTATTTTGAAAAGCGTTATTTTTTTGTATAAAACAGTAAAATAAAATATTTTAAAAATTAAAGAAGTATACTTGTTATTTACAAGAAAATTACGAATTGCAATTTAATGCTTCATCTTAAAGGTGAAATAAAATCTAGGAATATGAATGAGTACGATGAACTCTTCCAAAGATAGAATCCAAGTTCTTTAAAATAAAACTTAGTTTAATTTCCGAAGTTTAACATTTTTTTTTTCCTATTTTACTTGAACTTATCAATAAGTAGTATAATCAATGTGGCGCATGTAGTTATTTAGCATATGTATATAACATACATATATTTAACATATAATTCATGTCTGTCATGGGTTTAATACATTTAACATATATGTTAAATAAGCATTAAATCGATGTAAACATTTGATCTTGAGCCTCCACTTCATGAGAAATAATTAACATAGCTCAATAATCTGATTACATCGAATCCACTGATCATGAAATTTTCAGTAAAATAAATTTACATTGAGCAAAAATTAAATTTTTACATATACATCGCAGAAAGCTTTAATGTTATTTATATAACGTTTCTCAAACCAGTTTTAAAGACAATACTGAAAAATTTCAAGATCTAAAAATAACTATACAAACTTATTTATAAGCGATGCTCTCAAATATTCAGTACTTCAGATATATCTTTCTATAGCGGTTTTAATCGCATCTCATTTTTCAAAAAATTTCGCTCTTTGCCGAATATATGCTGAACAAAAAGATAAATTTTATGGAATTTAAAAAAAGTGGTTGGTCTTCAGATTTGAGGAATAATGATTCATTTAATATCCGAAGGATCTAATTTATATAATCCCACTTTTTTTAACAAGATACATTTCATTTCCCTCCATTTTTTTAAAATTAACTTAAATCAACATGTGAAACAGTGAAGCCAGTGAAAACTCCCCCCAAAAATTTATTCATGTAACAATTCTAATAACTAAAAAAAATTATACCCCTAAAATTATAATACTCAAGATGAAATACCATTTACAATCCAGATATCATTACCTCAGAGGTATAGTTCAATTTCTAATGTGCTCTGGAGAATAAGTTGTTGTTGTAGACACATGATAATGAAAAGGATAAAGATGTTATCATAAAAAAATTACACATATTGTCTAGGGGGAGAAAGAGGAGATAAGATGTCAAACCAAATATTTCGAAATTAATTCTGTAGATCGCTAGTAGTATTTATTTTTTTATTTTTATATTCAGATTTGTTTAAATTAAAATCATAACTTTTCGGGGTGAAGGTTCCCTTTATTGTATAGCACGTGCCTATTTTGTTATTTCATGAAACTTCAAGGGATTTACAATACACATTAATAATCATTCCTGTTGCTTATGTGATAATATAATGAATTAATTATTAATATTAAAATTTATTTATGCCATTTTTGTAATATTGATAAATTCTAAAAACACATTTTCTTATTTTGTAAGATGAGCTTTAAATTTAAAAAACATTAAATTTATAATAGAAACTAATCTGATAAGCAATTTATCGATATTTAATAGGAGATAGATCCAATAAACATGAGTAAGGTATGAAAACAAAAGCAAAGTTATGTAATAGGTGTCAACATTCATTATATAAAAATTTAGTATGTGATGATGCTTAAACTGTGAGATTTCCATGATTTAGTAATTAGAGTGTTTATATTAAAATATACAAAGCATTTTAGGGATCATTATGTAAATAAAAATAAACAGGTAAAACATTCTTTTTGAAACTGAAATGATTTCATGTTAGTTAGTATTCTGTAAAAAATTAATTTTTAATTGTTTTCTCGAAATTTACAGGACATTTATAAATGCAAACAATACAAAAGTTGAGGAATACTGTGTAAACCCTTATTACAATTCTTTTTTAGATTTCGACAAAGCCTCTTATTCAGTTTAAATATATATTTGATGAAATTGATTAATAAATATATATTAAATATATATTGATTCGATAAAATTGATAACTCTCTTAGTGTAAGAATCATAGAAATTATTCATAATATACTAATATTTCAAATGTCTAGAAGGTATTTTTTACTTAAAATGTAACTCATTAAATAATACGTTCTCTAATTAAGTATCAATTCATCGTTTAATTTTTTTGAATGTTTTTTCAAGGTATTACTATATAATTAATTGTATTTCAAGATTTTTAAAATTTTTCGTGCTTTAAAAAATTATTATCATTGTAAATCTAAACAGTTTTTTCATTAGCACATAATTCAAGCCATTGAAACAATAAAAGGACAATCCAAATATTTCGAAATTAATTCTGTAGATCCCTATCTGCTGACTTTTGATAGCCACACTTCCAAATTTATCACTTTAATTTCATCAGTGTAATAGCATAACTCATTGATATATTGATGCTCTCATAATCTTTGATGTGTAATGATGTATGAATGCATTATGATTAAAAAGATAAAAAAAATTGCTAATAAAATTTTTCCAGCATGATTTTTTTTATAAACCGGCTAATTTAATCAAATAGATGTGGATCATTTTAAAATAATTTAAATATCATTAGGCAATTGATCATGTACTATTTTCAAAAAATCACAGACATAGAGTATTAATGCTATATTATTGAAACTCCTTTGAGTTCTTCTTTGAGAATTTATCTCAGTTTTTTTTACTAAAAGGGTGTTGGACAATTAAACAAAGAATATTCACAAAGCCGAAAAAAATTATCATTGCGTTATTGATAATTATCTTCGAATTCTTTATGAAGACCATATAGATTATCAAAGTACATTTGTCTTTCATACTTTTCTCACCACAATATTATCATCACTATATAATATTCTTGAAAGTTATTTAATATCTTGACAAAGAATATTCACAAAGCCGAAAAACATTATCATTGCGTTATTGATAATAATTTTCGAATTCTTTATGAAGACCATATAGATTATCAAAGTACATTTATCTTTCATATATTTCTCACCACAATATCATCATCACTATATAATATTCATGAAAGTTATTTAATATCTTGACAAATGGCAGATACTTCATGGTATGAACGAAACAAGTGGGCGGTTCATATTTCTGGGGAGGTCCCCTCAGATGTGAAGGGAATTCTACTACCTAAAGAATATGATTTAGGTACAGGATTAATTTGTGTTCTTTGCTTTAGAACGCCCCTGGGTTTTTGACAATTAGAAGAATTTAATTCTTTTATTGTACCTAATATATCAGCCTGACCAGACTCTTCCAGAATACCCTTTATGCGCAGGAGTGTTTTGTGATGATACATTATCTCAACTTCTGCTGATGCATGTATGTGCTGATGAAAAGTCCATTTATCTAATAAAGCTGAAAGTGGATGTGAATAGAAAAGTAAACAGGACAACAATTATTCAAATGATGACTTCCCAATTTTAAAATGTAGTTATTCTTACATCTTATACGAGGTACACTAGTTTACAATACAGGATTTCATTTATGTAATAAGGATATCAAGTCACTTTCCAAAGTATTTGAAAGCTCTCAAAGTATTGGGAATCACGAATCCGAACCACCCTTAGGACACCGATAAAATCTGAATGACTACAATAGCATTGGAGGAAGCTAATATTGAGTCCTTAGGGCCATTACCTGCCACGGTACAACACTTCCAGTAGGAAACATGTTCCGTCATTGATAGGGAGTAGTCAATGCACACAATTCCATTACTCATTCTGGTGGTGAGTACCAACCACCATGCCGAAAGCTGCTGATCCCAATATCCTGGTGGGATAATATATAGGGAATGTAAGTTTTGATTCATTAAAATTCTAAATCATCATTTTGAAAGGCTTGCCCATCAACATTTGTAATTAATGGTGTAATTTTCATTGTAATCTAATATAGGAATTTTATACTATTCTTTGAATTATAATTTATACCTATTTTAAATTATAGAACTTAAATTTGATACTTGATAAAAAATATTTTTAATTTTTTTTATGTTGTTTTAAGCTTCGAAATAATTTTTCTGTGTTTTTGCATTGCTAATTTACGAAAACAATTATTTATTTACCACGGTAAATTAGGATGTATATCTTTATTTTATGCACATATAAAAGCATTTTAGAGAGTTGGTATTTTAATAAAGTTCATGTATAGTATATTTAAACATTGATGAAAAATTTCACTTGATATTTTTTAATAAAATCTTACTTAAAATCATGATCGGCCGTTCCGAGATATTATTCTGAATATTAATTATTAATTATCATTCTAAGCTGTCAGAATTATGTCAATTTTGAAATCTTATCTATTTAGAAACATCCTTAAGTACACAAAATTGATCTTATGTACATACAACATACATCTTATGTAAAACGACGAGAAAAATGCTAATTTAAAAATTAAACACTGAACTGAAAATATTTTTAACTTTGAAACTAGAAGTTAATTTTAAGAGATATTATCTCACAGGTGTCTTGTCGCATGATTTCTTTCATAAAATTATTAGGAATATATAAATTGATATAGTTAAAATTTTTATTTCTCAAACTAATTCGTTAATAATTGTAGATTCATTAATAATTAAATATAACTCTGGTTATTGAGACTATTTGACTTTCTGTAATAGTTAACTGATTGTAAATATATATTTTTAAATATCTTTTATCGAATATTAACTGAATTAAAAATCTGGTTCAAAATGATTATGTAGTAGTAGGAAGGATTGTTTAGTAAAATACATATTGGATAAGATTCATAATTTGTATTAATTGTACATTTCATAAATTTCAATGAAATATTCCATTGCGAGTTTAAATAATACAGTTTAATACAAATTGTGGTGCTGGGGATTTAAAAAAAACAATATTTGTATTTCGCGTGCTGCAAACAAATATCTCCTTGACATTTCTTCATCAACATTTATTTGTGACATATGGTGCAACCTTTATTTAATTTAAAGTAATAAATTAAATTAGCGCTATAGACTCTATATAAAAAGTTATTTTCTTTGATAAATATTGAAAAATATTTAACTTCTAAACTTAAATAAATCTACTTATTCTTAAAAAAACCATCTAATTGAAAAATCTCAGAAACACACAACACG
Organism: Argiope aurantia; assembly: GCA_026543865.1. Lineage (NCBI taxonomy): Eukaryota > Metazoa > Arthropoda > Arachnida > Araneae > Araneidae > Argiope > Argiope aurantia. Next base: position 26,283 of record JAPMOR010060770.1, on the reverse strand, counting down.
CAATATGTTTATTTAATCTAGAGGGTTATCATTAAAGATTGGAAATCAAAAGAATGAAACAAAAATACAGAAAAAAAATATTTACGTTATTTATCAAATCTTTCCTTTGAGTAAAAAAGTTCATTCAAAGGTGGCAAATTTTTTGCAGGATGTGTTACAAACGCGTTCCCCACATTCTCTGATATTAGCCTCCAATGCTTTCATATCTTGATCAGATAATTCACTAGTTTACTTTCGGATAAATGTCCCAAATTATAGAGCGTAGATTAAAAACCTTAATTTAAATCCTAATAAATTTTATAAAATATTTTACTTCATTGTTTGACATTATTCAGTTCAGTTTAGTTATCTATTATCTCCATGCACTGATGATGTTCTTTACGGTAAGTGGGGAAATCATTGAACTCCGTTCATTAACAATTGCTCAGATGCCATCAATGTTTTCAAATTTCACAATAAGTATCATTCAAACTTTCAAGAAAACTCTTTAAATGTCTGCGAAAGTAATAGTTAAGCTTATCTTATAATCCAAGTTTCTAAAGCTATTACATTTGCAGCAAATTAAATGAAAACAATTTCAGGAAGATATTTAGAGCAAAATCAAATGAAATTCATGTTTTTCTTACTCTCTCTGTTTTAGATGCTATGAAATTAATTTCCTATTGAAGCTATGGATGCTTCTTCTTTACTATCTGAATATATTTCATCACAATAATTGTAAATCCAGTTCCTAAAAACATTTTTATTTGCCATATCATTTTTCAGTATCAGAAGAATTTATATTAATGCATTTTTTCAAATTCAGATTTAAATTGAATTATTAACCAATTAAATTGAATTACATGCATACATATATTATTTTTAAACCATCAACTGAATTAATCTTTAAGTTTCTCGATAATTTGCTTTTTTTTAATTTAAAATATTCACAGAATAATCAAGTGGCTAATAACATTTGAACAATTTAATGGAACAGAACTAAATCGAATTTAAAAATAAAATAAATATTAAAATTTCTACAATTTTTTAATTAATAAACACCATATCAATTCAAATAAATTTATTATTCGGTTTTTGAAAAATCAATTGTTACTTTTAACCTTTTTATTCGAATGATTTACTAAAGAATTGATATGTATTTAATTTAATTTAATTTTTGTTTGTTAAAACAAGAGTCCATATAATTTTGAATCAGTTACTTTAATGTTAGTTACTCTAATGAATTATATTTTATATTAATGGAAATTAATTTGATTTAGCAATTTTTATCATAAATGTATAAAATATTAATACATTCAGATTTCTTTAAAATGGTGGAAATTCATATGATTGAGAACCTCATTGATAAATCCGATTTTCTTAATTTCAATTCCCAAATAATGCGCTTCCTTTCACAAAAAATATCTTACTAACCTTTTAAAGAATACATGATATACTTAGTTCATCGCTGAATACAATTTGATTTTAAATTTTGATAAACATATTGTGCAATTAGCCTTAGAGAAATTCAGCATTAAAAAAATTTAAAAAAAACAGCAATATATAAATTAAAAAAGCCAGCAGGAGAATTTTTTTATCTTTTATGAATTTTAATTAGATTTCAGATTACAAAAAAAATATCTGAATTAAAACTGCTAAAAAAAGGGGTGTGTGGACAATAAATAACATCGTATTTAATCGAATTATGAAATTATTCTCTCTTCTGGCGAAATATCTTTTGCTAATTCCACTTAGGAAAGAATAAAGCATTGGAAAACCAGTTAATTATATTCACACCCAAATCCGATGTAGAAACTCAATTCAATCCATCTTCCTGTCCATTATTTTATCTCATAAACATTAACTGTCTCTCATTAAGGCACCCATTCTTGATATAACACATCGTTTTGTCGATGTTAATTATGAGTAATTATTTTAGAGTTACTATTTCATAAACATCATATATTGTATTAAAAATATTGCCTAATTAATAATTTTATTTGTATTTTTTCGTCTTAGAGGAATTTCTTGAATTAAGGTAAGTGAGATAAAGCAACAACTTAAATGTTCACAATACTTCAATCTACTCCGAGTGATGTCCTGACGAAGGTTGATTGATTTCCTATGTCATATGAAATGAAAAAAAAGTTTTAAAATACGTGTTTGCAACTTTCGAAAAACAGTTATTCCTTCGATATTGAAATATTCATAAATTATTCTTAATTCTTATTAAAATATGTTTAGTTGCATCAAGTTTTGTGTTTTTAGTTTATACTTTTGTTTATGAAACGTTATTAAGAAGATCCACCTACTTTATTTTAAAGAATTTCAAAAGTTTATTTCTTAACATTTATTTTACATATTTTTATACATTTTTTTTTATGGTTTTACTGCTTTTAACTTTCATAATATTTGTGATTTTTAATTCCCTTTATTTATTTGCAAAACTATATTATTTTACCTATTGATTAAGCTATATTATTATTTTAACTATAGTTAAAATAATAATATAGCTCTATTATTTATAATAATATACATAAACTATATTGTTATTTTATTTTACCTATTGAAATAAATAAAAAGTTGGTAACTAACATACAATAGTAAAGGCGAAAAAACCCAAGATTAATTCTCTTTCAGAAAACCAGTTTTAAGAAAGCTAAAAAGGTTTGAATTACGTAATTCAGAACATGAGAGTCGAAACAAATTCCATTTTGATAAAATTAAAATAAATATTTCTGTTTATCAATATTGTGCAAAATTTTTAATTACATTGTCAATAACTCGATTTATATCTATGTGTATTAATTGGATTTAAATAGATTTCCCCATAGGAACACATTAATTCAATTAAATCTGAAGTATATGAATTCTTGCATAATTTTACAATTAAAAAGTCCTTTATATTTGGAAAATCCACAATAGCGGTTAAATAAAAAAAAATCATTTCAATATACTTTTCATTATATATTATATTTTCAATAGTAATATGCTGAACGAACATAAAAATTGTTTAAAAATTTAAATTCAGAAAAAATAAAAAGAAATGATAGACTTATTAATTCAATGAATTATTCTACATTCTTTTGTATTTTATAAATAAAAATGAGTTATACTTAAATATTTACATCCATCATACATGGTATAAATTTGGAATTTAACAAAACACTTAATTTTATTACATATAACAAAATACTTAACTTGATTACATAATAAATAAGAGACATAAATTAATACCTACAATAATATAAAAACATTTAAGTTAGGAATAAACGTTTCACATAATTTCTATTTTCTCAAAAGCGACAATAAAATCTTCGGCTTAAAAATTATCGGTTAAGATAAGAATAAAAATATAATTATTTTTTGATTAAAGAAAGTTAGGGACTCTTAATTGGTGCTGTAAAATGAAAATTATCTTTATTATTCATGGTTGTTAACTTTTGGGAGAATATTATCTCATTAATTTTTTTTCTCTTTAAAATCCTTTAGTTCGAAAAAGAAATTAAAGAGTATTATTAAAAATGGTGCGAAGGAGGTACTTTAATTTTGAATTTATATTTTTGAAATGCAGTTTATTGCAATTAACTTTGTACTAATTAATGTAAAAGATATTTTAATATTTTTTTTCCTTTAAAAATATTTTTATACTGCTCAATTTGTTGTAATATCTTCAAAGTTTCTTTCTAGCAGGTAGGTGCATGACAAAAATGAGAAATCTTTCAACTTCAAATTTTCAACAATTATATTTTTAGGATAAATATTATTTAAGAAAAGTTATGAACATAATTTGTCTTTTTGTTAAAAAAGAATAATAAATATATTTCTTTTAAGTTAAAGCAAAATTTTAAATATATTGAGTATAGAATCAAAATTTAAAAACAAATTCAGTTCTTTTAATTGAATGAAAATTTGCAATATTATTGAAATAAAACTTCTATTACGATGACACGATAGTGAATATAGTTACTCTATAGATTAAAAATATTTAATTTAGATTTTTCTGAGTTTTGATCTACTATATTGCGCCATCCATTACTTAAACTTATTTATTATCAGTGACAATTGTTTCTTCTTTAATAAATCTTGAATGTTTTAGCTGAAATACCATTGTCAATTTTTTCATTAATAAAGGTTCGTGTACAGTTATCTCATTTTATGAAGTTTATTTGGATATTTGTATGTTTTTGTATTGCATATTTTTCTTAATTAAAAAATTAAAGAACATTTAACATGTTATATTAGCATTATCAAACGAAAAAGAGTCTAAGTGGTAATTTTTCAAAAGATAATTATTTATGACAATAATATTTAAAAGGCAATATTGAAGATTTGTTATTGTATTACCAAATCACTGCTAGATTTTGTTATAACTGAATTCGTCTTTTGTTATGAAAGCTAAATTTATAGATTAAATCGGAGTATTAAAATTAATATTTCAGTATTCACTGAAATCTAAAGTTTTTTGGAATAAAAGCAAGCAATTAGACATCTAAGCAGAATAATTTTAATCAAGTTTTTAACTGTGTTAACACTGCGGAATTTCATGCTATTAATTATTCAGATCATTTTTAAAAATTATTTAAATTTAAATTTGATTATTAGAAAAACAAAATTTTGTAAAATATATACATTTTTCTTCCTAATTTGTTGCAAATATATTTTTCGTGCTTTCTTTAAATTGCATTATTAAATTGCCTTAAATTACATTATATTGCAATGTTCAATAGCTTTGAATTGCTTTATTAAATTGCTTTAAATTGAATTATTAAATTCTTTAAATTACATTTTATTATATTTTTAAATTTCTTTGAATTGCATTATATTGTATTATTAAATTGCATTATAGCAATTGATTTTCTTTATATTCTATATACCGAGATTTCCCCTTCATTTATAAATGTTTAATTCCTCTCTTTTTCGCCTCTTTTGAATTAGGTTACACGTGTTTGTAAATTTTAAATATACATTTTTTTATTGCTATAATTATACGCCATATTATGTACTTCTACTTTATTCAACGATTCCCAACCTGTGGGGCTCGCTCCCTAGGGGGGCGTCAGCACACCAGAGGGGGGAAGGGGCAGAGAATATCCAAGAGAAAATATTATTTAAAAAATTTATCAACTGACTGAAAGGAAAACACACATACACATAGAAAACAAAATACATTTCGACATATTTAATAACTTATTAAAGTAAAACAACTTACTAAATCAAAACTTACTAAATTAAAACAAATTTAATAATTATGAGTGAATTCCTGGGGCCTGTCTTGCTAAGCAAAGTTTTTCGAAGGAAGGCTTAGTATTAGAAATGGCCACTCTCAGTTCTGCTTCTATATTTTGTCTTCAAAGAAGCTACAGCAGAAAATCCACTTTCACAAAGGTAGGATGTTGAATGGTAATAGAATGTGAAATGCCCTTGTTTTTAATACAGAAAAATCGTCCTTATTCTTGCCCAAAATTCAAATAGTGATTTATTATTAAATTGTCTTATAGTTTCGCCACTTGTCTTGAAGTCTCTGCAATTTTCTTCCTCATCAATTGAGAGTCCTTCGGGAGTCTTATGAAATGGGTCCCTAACCCACTCGTAACTTGCTATCAGTTTGTCGTCAGCATGAAAATACTTTTTAAAATTCTTTGCCAGCATGGCTAAAAGATTTTCAATGATTACAAAAATAACTTTTACATGTTCTTCTTCAGCCTTGTAAGTTTTAATACAATCATCCACATTTGCAAATATTGTTGGGTTTTTTGCTTTAAATTTATGCTCCACAATTCCAATTTTCTACAAAAAGCATTAACTTTATCACTCGTATCCAACATATGTGTATTTTCTCCTTGGAGTTGAAGATTCAAGTTATTTAATTTCTCTAATATGTTGGCCGAATAGCTCAATTTCATCACAAATAAACCGTCTCAAAAATTCTCGGCCTCCGATCTGTTCCCAAGCAGCAAGAATAGTCGGTAATTGATTGGCCAAGCCTCGCATTGCTCGGCTACAGATCATACATTTTCCGCGATAGTCGCTTTTGGGTCGGGGCGATATCGCACACTGATCAATTTTTTTTCTATCGCCTCTAAAGGTCGCCTTTTCATCGGGGCGAGCTCTCACGGCGATTTTGTGAAAATGGCCATTTTAATGTAGTCGCCCCATACTCGCCCCGATGTCCTGAAAGTGGTCTTGCCTAGATGGCGCTATTTGAATATATTTTAGGAATTTCCCATGAATCATCTGGCTTGTTTTGGAATTTATTTAGCATTGTGAGTCGCCCTTCCAAGCGTTTTGGTTAGTGCAATTTATTTATTATTCTATATTTGTAAATATTATAGAATTTATTCTAAATAGTGAATGAAAGAGGTTATTTTTAGTAAGGCCGTCAGAATTTGTTGATTACCTAAAACACGGAGTTGTATGTAATGTTATTAGCGTTAGGTGTAAGCGGAATAAAGCTTTAACGATCTACTGTTCATCTCTCTATTTCATTTAAGTGCTGCAACTTTACTTTGTTAATTGAGCTATCGTCATTTCGTATTTTATTTCTTGTTAGATTTTTATTTCGCGTGTTCTCAAATTATTGCAGTTATTTTCCCCTTTTATTTACAATTTCGGTACGACCGAAGTTTAACCCACTGCTTGGCGCAATTTTTAAAAATCGCCAACTCGCTGACGCCGTGTTTTGCGAAATGTTCAAAAGCGAGGGTGTAATGTCCAATCATAGCGCATAATAAAGGTGAAAGATAATAGGTTTGCCAATCTGGAGGTTGCCAGCTTTGATACGTTATCTTGATTTGGCGAAGAAAGGGGTTAAACTCCGGTTCAACCACAATTTCAAATGTTCAAATGAAAGAAATTTTTTAAAAGTATTAAATTACGTTCTTATGTTTTGGTATGGAAATAACATTTGTGTAATTATTTTTATTTTGAGATGAGGCTAAAAAAAAATTCTTTAAAACTTGTGATTATGTAGGCCTTTTTGGAATAGTTACTTATAGGAATAGTTTCTAATTATTTCATATTTCATAAAATAGTAACATAAATTTTACTCATATAAATTTGAATTATTTTTATTTTTCTCTATTATCGTAAACATTTTTCTAAAATTTGCCTACACAGTCCAATATCAGAATGAAAACATTGTGCTTATGAAGTTCCATAAGACTTTTGCTTGCTAATTACACATCTCCAATTGTCAACAAATATTTTATTGTACTTTTAAAAGAAGTGAAAGCTCATTTATTATTATAGTTAAATATGTTTTTTAGGTTCATCAAATCTGGCCAAAAAGGGAGAACCTAAAGAAAAGTATATGTATAATATGTTATGTGCATTACTGGAAAAATATGAAATCCAACATTTTATAAAATGCCTGGACATTGTGTAAAATCTGTAAAACTAGCTGGCAATGTATGAAACAATTCATATTTTCTAAGCATTCTATAGAATCCCAAATGGCAACCCAGAAAAGTATGAAATACATCTCCAAATCAATGAAATGGAAATTTTGTGCACTTTTTGTTCCAAAACTGAAAATGCAATTGAAGGTAAAATAAACTCTAAAATCAATTAAGAAGTGCAAGCTAAAAATAATTTCTCAATGTTTCTTTGGAAACTACTGTGTGTATTCCTATTCCTGAAGTCAACAAGGCACAAAATTATTTGCACAATATATTGGCAGTTATAATGTATATGACAGAGTATGGTTTCTACCAACTTGGAACTTCAGAAAAAATCGAAAACAATTATATGCGAGATCTCAATTCACTTTATGCCTTTAGAACTTTTAAAATTGAAAATATTCCAGACCACAAAATTCCTCACCAGTTAGTTGCAATTGCTCAGCCCAGTGGAAGCAGCCAAGGATTTATCAAATGTATGTGTTAAACAAAGTGCCAAAATATGAAATGTCTTTGCATGAAAGATGCAATGAAATGTATTTCCAAATGTCATTCAAGCCTACCACATTGCAACAAGTAGGTTAATTTTAATTTCTGTTTTTTTTATATGAAAACCTTTTTTTTCCTGTATAAGAAAGGCATACATTTTGTTTTGTAAAACTTTAATTTTTCTTTATATATTTTGAATAAAATTTCTTTAATCACACCCTCATTATTTTTTCAGAATGACAATTCAAGTGATTTTAATTCTAGTTAGCTTAGTTAATTATCCTTTTCATTTACAATTTATTTCTTTTTCTTAAAATTTTCAAATGAAAGAAGTTTTAAAAAGTATTAAATAACATTCTTATATTTTGGTATTGCAATAACATTTGTGTAATTATTTTTATTTTGACACAAGGCTAAAAAAATGCTTAGCAGAATATATTTATTATAAAGTTCAAAAAAAAAAATCTTTAAAACTTGAGATTATGTAGGTATTTTTGAATACTCTTATATGAATAGTTTCTAATTGTTTCACATTACATAAAATAGTAACATAAATTTTATTCCCATTAGTTTGAGTTATTTTTATATTTCTCTATTATCCTAAACAGTTTATAAAATTTGCCTACACAGTCCAATATCAGAATGAAAACATTATCATGCTTATGAAGTTCTATAAGACTTTTACTTGTTAATGACATATCTCCAATTGTCAACAAATATTTTATTTGTATATTAAAAGAAATGAAAGCTCAATTATTATTATAATAGTTTTCTAGGTTCATCAAATCTGATCCAAAAGGAAAAAATGAATCAAAAGAAATGTTTATGTATAATTCTTTATATGTAGCTGATGATTAAGTTACATATAATATTTATGTAAATGTGTGTGGATTATTAGAATCGTCAAACTCTTCTTCAAATATTGTAAATAAAGTTTAAATAAATTTTGTGTAAGAATGACTTTGTGACAATATTTTTTCTTGAAAATCAGTTTCTGGATGCTGCTTGGCTGTACAAGTCATTACAGAAAATTCAGTCAAAAATGTGAAGCAAATTGTTATTTTACTTTGTATTTGTAGAATATTATTTAACGAAGGTTTTTGTAAATAAATTGTTTTGCATAATTGTTTTCCTTTTCTCTAAAAATAAAAAGTGGAAAATAATAGTTTTCTTTTCTTTTCTTTTTTTTTTAATATTTGCCTAAAGAAATTTTATATGATTGAAAGTAATGTTTATATTTTTGGATATGGAATTTTTGTGAAATATTCAGAGTTAATCATAGATCAAATTTATTTCTTGTGCAATAAAACCAAACTATCATAGGTAAAAAAAAAAAGTTAGAAATTTGAAGTAAATTATTAATTTGTGCCTGTAAAATGTTGTCTATTAGACATTAGCTAACTCTTAACATTTATAATGAGGTATAAAATTTCTACAGCATGAAATAACTTTGTAAGTTAATAGTAAATAAAAGAGATTTCGTATAAGTGAAAGAAATGTTGCATTTTTGAGTATGAAATTTATGTGAAATATATTTTTGAAATATTTTGATAATGACATATCTCCAATTTCAAATTTGGTTCTTGTGAAACATAACAAAAGCAAACTAATTATGGATCAAGAAAATATTAGAAATTTGAAGTAAGTTATTTAATTTGTGATTGTAAATTGTTGTCTATTGAAGATTAGCTAACACTAACATTTATAATGAGGTATAAAATTAATGCAATATGAAGTAACTTGGTAAATTAATAGTAAATAAAATTCCCTGTAATGGAAAGAAGGGTTGCATTTTTGGGTATGGAATTTTTGTGAATTATTCAGACTTAATATTAAACAAATTTGGTTTTTGTGCCACAAAACCAAACAACTAAACATAGATCAAGAAAATATTAGAAGAATATTATTAATTTGTGATTGTAAAATGTTATCTGTTGGACATTAGCTAACACTAACATTTATGAGATATAAAATTTCTACAACATGAAGTAACTTTGTAAGTTACTTCATGTAAGTTACTAAATATAAGGAATTTCTTACAATTGAAAGAAGTGTTGCATTTTTGTGTATGGAATTTTTGTGAAATATTCAGTGTTAATCTAAGATCAAGTTTGGTTCTTGTGCTATAAAACCAAACCAAACTAATCATAAATTTTAAAAAAATAGAAATTTCAAGTAAATTATTAATTTATGCTTGTAAAATGTTGTCTATTGGACATTAGCTAACACTAACAAGGTATAAAATTTCTACATGAAGTAACTTTGTAAGTTAATTGTAGATAGAATCAGTAAAATTGAAAGGAGTGTTGCATTTTTATGCATGGAATTTTTGTGAAACATATTTGTGAAATTTTCAGAGTTTAACAAAGATCAAATTTGGTTATTTTGTCACAAACCCAACCCTCACTAAACATAAATCATGAAAATATTAGAAATTTGAAGTGTGCTTATAAAAAAAAAGTTGTCTGTTGAAGAAACATATAATAGGAATTATCTAATTTAGTGTTTTACACAATTTTTAACAAATGCATTAAAAAGGGGGGGGGTAGGGTGTTCAAAATACATTAAAATAGGAATTTGTGTTGTTAGAAGTTTATGTTATTACTTTTTAGTAATTCTTGGTTTATAGCTCACATTAAGCAATATAAAAGTGTGTATAGTAAAGAAAATATTCTTTAATAAGAATTATATATTTTTCTGTCTTGAATTGTTATGAAATAACTTTTATAAATAGATGATATAGGCAATATTAGAAATTTAAAATTAGATGCATTATATATATCAGTAAAATTATACTGGTTGATTATAAAATTAAAACTATGTTTATGTTAACATTTCTTCCCATAATAAAAATAATTAGTAATTAAACAATGAAAATAAATAGGATATATAATTGAAGGCAATAAATCTTCTATATAGATGTGCTGGTGATCAAATTTGAAATTATCTCAAATAATTTTAACATTTGTTTATTTTTCTTAAATAGTAAAAATAGATATTGCTTAAAAATTTTATAGGGTAAGATTGTGGTAAAATATATGCTGTAATAATAGTTAAAAAAGTTGAAGTAAGGTTAAAATCATGAAAAATGTTATTCTATCAAAAGCAAGTGCTTTATGGAATTTTAAATTTATAAAAATAAATAGTAAACAAAATTATTCAAAGGTAAAAAAGAAAAGTAAACTACTCAAAATGATTCGTATTTTCAGTCGTTTGATAAAATTTTGAAAGTATTATAGTTCTAAATATTATGACACTAATGTATACTGTTTGAGAAAACTGAATAACCAATTAACTAATATTTAAATTTGCCGCCGGAAAGTACTCAGTAACAACTCGCCTAATGATTGGTATTGGGTCGCCCATTAATAAAACACATGGGGAAATGATTGGTATTGGGTCGCCCATTGATAAAACACATCGAAAAATGCTTGGTATAAAGTCGCCCGTGGTATTTACACGTCGGAAAAACATCGGCAATATCGTCGGAAACACGCCGGGGCGATCATCGCGCGGTGTCTTGCCGGGGGACATGAACAAGGTCGGGGCGAGATCGGAGGCGATCTCGCCCCAACCTCGCGGATTCTGTGGGGCGATGTTCGGCCAATGGTTGGCCAACGATCTTTTGCTGCTTGGGTTTTCTTCTTCTAGGAAAATGGCGATTTCTTCTTTTAATTCATAAACACGTTGCAAAGATTTCCAACGTAATAACCGTCCTGCCTCGCAATAAAATAGTAACGCAAAATATACTGAACCCATGTCTTTACAAAGTGCGGAAAAGATTCTCGATTTCAGGGGTCTCATTTTTATATAATTTACTACGGTTACAACCGTAGTTAACACAATATTCAGACCAGGAATCATTTCTTTCCAAGCCAAAACTTCTCTGGGGATCATGCATTGTTTCCAAACGCACTGAGGTGATTTTTGTTTTACAAGTGCTTGTATATCTTGGAATCTTCTGGGCAATGAGCGAGCACCATCAATGCATATTTCGACGCAATTTTTATATTCTATGTTTGCTTCGTTTATAAGATCATTTAAAATAGCAAATAATGCAAGGGCCGTTATTTTGAGTTCTATTGGTTTGTAGAAAGGAAGTTCTTCTGCTACTGACACATTATCACAAAATCGAACATAGGCAATTAAATGAGCATCTTTATTACTATCTGTTGCTTCATCAAGCTGTATTAAAAATAATTTGTCACGCAACTTCGAGAAAAGTTGACACTGTATATCTTCAACTATACCACCAATTTCAGCAACAGTATCATTTGAAACAGGTATGGACTACAATTGTTTTGAAAACTTTTCTCCAAACATAGTTTCTACAATCTCAATTGCTGCTGGTAAAATAATCTCTTCACCAATGGTGTGAGGTTTTCTACATCTGGCTATTTTATATGAAACCTTGTAAGATGCAATTAAAGCTTTTTTATTCACAGAATAAGTTTTTTTTAAAATGATTTTGCTTTTTAGATGATTTTTATTTTAATTCGAAGAATTCTCTGGGTTTATTGATGTACTCATTATGAAGCGTTTCCAAATGTCGTTTAATTTTATTAGGTTTCATGCTGCCGGCGGCCAACATTTTTGAGCAAATGATACATAGTAGCATTTCTTCTTCATTTTCTTCAGTACTGGTAAAAACAAAATTTAAGTATTCTTGAAAATATTTTCTTGATTTTTTTTTCGCAACCACGCTCGTCTGTGCACTTGTTGATGCTTGACTATCGTCTAATGCTCGCATACTTCCGCTTAAAAATTTATTCATGAGTGTGCATAAATTTGCTGCCTGCTTAATATTGTGAATTGCAATTAATACGAAAACGTATATAACATACACATTCACGATATATTCGATAGAGATAGAAGAATCTACTCGAATGAGACTGGCTGGAATTGAAACTTGCGTTATCGAACATTTTCCTTCTTCCTATGAGAAAACATCTGCGCAGATGGCATCGGTCGTGTGGATTCTCTTCCACAAACATTGCTTATTTTTTTCACTTTTGCTTTGTCATGCTTCTGTTTTATTTCTTTTATTATTCGAAAAAACGCATTTCCAGTTTCTAAATTTAGCTCACCTCGTCTAGGTTAACTTTCATTAATGAATTTTTCTACTTTCATATTCTTTTAACGTTTTCTCCCTGTTTGGCTTTCATTTCAAATATAATATTTAAATCTTCCTACTTTTATTCGCTTCATCTGTTAACCGCCCGTTTGGCAAAATACCAGATGTGGTTTCTCGCCAATGTTGGCTCGCTTTTACACTTTATTTGGCAGTTAGTTAAAAATAATTTTAAAATATAATACAAAATGCTCAATAAACATTATTATTTATATATTTTATTGTAAGAGGGGGGGCAGATGAAAATTATGATTGAAAACTGGGTCACGAGTACTGAAAGGTTGAGAAACGTTGACTTTATTAATTTTTATGTTGTGTGTATGTGTGTGCGTGTGTACCAATAAATATTCTTCTTCTCGCTGGTTCCTGCTAGCTTTGCATCTTTGTGTAGTTGCGTCGAATGAAAAATAAAAATATGAATAAAAAAACAGCAATTATATCTTTTGTGACTTATTTATACTAATAAGTCTAACATAATTAGTTAAAAGTTCTGACTATATGTAATAAAATATTTGTTGGAATAGAATGCTGTTCATGATTGTGAAATTCATAGATACTGAATTATATATAAAAAAAATACTTCGATTATCTTATATCTTGTGATGAAGTAATATATATGAAGAAATATTATATTATTTTATATTAAGAAATATTGTAAAACAATTTAGTATTCATCGTATTTACCTAACATTTAGTACTTACAAGAAAAATAAATAAATGTAAAGTCTTATTGTAAACATAAAATTGTCGGTAACTTTAGAAAGCATAAAGGAGCAGTATAAAATAATAAAGAAAGAATAAAATTAAAGTTATTAAAAGTAAAGACAAATAAAAGAGTTGGATTATAGTAATCATAAAAATGTCGGGTATATAGAGAATAATAAATGAACAGCTTAAAAACTTATAAAAAAAAGAAGAATAAAATAACAGCATATAAAAATAATGAAAGGAAAAGAACTCAGAGCAATAAAGAAAAATATATATATAAAAGTACAATTTTATAGTAAGTATAAAAATAGCAGTTATTTTCTAAGAATCCTAAATATTTAAAATCTTTCAAGTGACATCTAAATCCATAAAATGTATTTAGGTGAATTTATTCTTTGAATCGAGATGCTTTTAAAAAGTGAATATCTGAAAGTCAAGGCATGGATTCTTCAAAGTTAGATAAGACTTTTTTAAAGCTTCTTTTTATTTAATCTTTTTATATCTAAAAAGACATTTTTCTCAGTTAGGCTTATAAAAGAGGAACATATCAATTCTTAAGTGCAGAAAAGGTATAGGCAATGGAATTATTTGAATTCCTTTTATGCTGATGTTAAGAAAATTAGATGTCTTTTTTTAACTCTCTTTTGTATTATGATATAATTTAAGATTTGCAATTTCAGAAAATTATTCTTAATATTATAAATGTTACTTCTCGTTAAAATTATTTTTCTCAATTTTTGGTGGAAGTAAAATTTCAAAGTAAGGAAAAACGTCTTCGGTAAAAAAAATCAGTATAAAAATATTGAACGGAAAGGGGTATCACAGAAATCACTAACGTAATTTTTAATGATAATTGTACCCAATGTTTTGATAAGAGAATTGAATGTATCTTATTTTCAGAAGGAAAGTCGACATCATCTTTGAATTTCTTGTTAAATTTATTTGACGTATTATTTTAAATAACCAAAATATTTGAAACAGTATTAAAATGCGATTTATAACAATAATAATAATAAGGCTTATATTATATATATATATGTAATAATATTTTAATTCTAAATTCAATTCAATTAATTTCCAAGGTTTTATCTTAATTTAATCCATAGTAACTTCATTCTAAAAGTATTCTCTTATTTCGTGATCCAATTCCACTTTCGGTTTAATTAATTCCTCTGAAAATAATGCTACTACGTATCAAATGAAAATGATACTTCCGTTGCCCTTGTCAAAGGTCATCATATGTATACCATCGGCGAGTGGCTGGAAATTCCATGTTATATAAGACTAGTGATCATTTGTTTCGTCCCTGCTTCTCCTTCTTTTCTTCAGCTTTTGTGTTACACTGCGCCTTCTTATAAATAAATCATCCTGCCTCCGGCGAGAGAATAAAACGAAATTAAAAATACAACTTCCCGTCTATGTCTTCAAACGTGACTTCTTCTTTTCAAAAATAAATCTTTACACACACACACACACATATTCTCTTATGACTTTTAATAATATAACACATATTTAATATTTCAATTATTTATTATAATTGTACTTAGATTTATATGAATTGTGAACTAAACTAACACTCAATGAGAAATTTAAGGTTTAATAAACCATTGAAATTTCATGAAATTATACTGTTAAAATGTAAGGAAGGATTTTAGGAAGATGCGATGCATTTGCATTTCTTATTTTTATACAATACTAAATCAAAGAGTTTGAAAGTACCTTTTTTTTAATTTTAATATTATGTTCTAGAATAATACATTATATATTGAAACGGTTATATTAGTATAATATAACCCTTATACTTTTGTATAGTAAACATGGCATAGAAAAATACGTCAAATGAAAAAAAAATGATAGAATTACTTATAAAAGAAACTTTGATTCTTATGTTTCTTCAGAAAAGTATTTATTAATAATGTGATAACACATTAAAAATATAAATTTGAGCTACTCTTTTTCACACTGGCTGCTCGATATCATGATATTATTGAATTGTTGAAAATTTATTGAATTATTTTGAAAATTTTAAATAATTATATATTTTTAAAACTGTATAAAAATATCATGAAGTGTTTACTTTTTTGTCTTAATTAATATTTTGCTGAACGTCACATAAATCAAAGAATATTTAAATTTGAATTCTTGAACCTCGCATCCCCATATTATATCCTCATCAAAACTTTCTTCCCAAAAATGTTCTGTGCTTAAATCTCTGATGAAACTATTTTCATACGTTATTTAAAATTGCAAAGAAGTAATAAAAATGTATATTTGATTATTTGTCACGTATTAAATTTCAATTCATATAAAGAAATGTATATATTTTATATTAAAAAAATTACAAAACAAACAAACAATCAAGTTCCTAATGCTTATTAACATCATATTTCGAAACATCCGAATTAGGTAAGTTGGAAATAAGTTGTTGTACTGTTTCGAAACATTATATCTCCTTTTGAATGGATTTTATTGCTTAGAATTATGATTTGACGAAGAGGTACTGTAAATAGATCCCAGATCCTTATCTAGGTAAATTTGTTACCAGGCAAACTGGAAGAAATTCGACCCTTGATGATCGAGTCAATATTTTCCACATACAGAACTAAGCATATACAGGAGCAGATTTCAAATCTGGTATTTTTCAGACACATTTAGCTTTTAAAAAGTATATTCGAAAGGAGTCTCTCCGAAATGGATTTTAAAAAACCACAAGCCATTTAAATAAAACAGAAAAAAATGGCAAAATAATAAATGGAAATAAAAAAATAATAGCGAAGACGTCATATATTCTGTCTCACCAAAAAGTGCATTCACTCAGAGGAGAAAGCTATAAAAAGAATCAAGAAATAGTGTTCCACCAGAACGTTTATTATTGTGCAAAAATAGATAATTAATCATCATAATTTGCCTATGAAAATAGATGTTCATATCTTCCAAAACAATAACTTTACAAAAAATAGCCTTCTTATTATATAAAGACTCAATTAATTGTCTTTTGTATAATATCAATTTCATTTTTGTAAAACGTTTCACTTAATTTTTATCAAATTTTGAATTTAATGTTTACATGTATGTGTTAATTATCTATTTTTGCACAATATTTTTTTTTTTTTTTTCTGAATTTTGTGTCTTTATATATATATATATAGTTACGAATCTGTAATGCTGCTTCGCAGCATAGTTGGTTCCATCATCAGAAAGACCATTTTGGTATTGGACGGAGTCCGGGTGTCGCGACAGAGGTCTCAGAGCTTGGCGACCATTTGGCGACGAATTTGGCGACTTTGACGCCAAAATAGATTATACCCGAAACTTCGAGAATTTTCCCGATCCATCCATTGGGAACCGAGATACGCCTCGAAAGTTCCTGATTGGTTGAGAGGCTTCTAGCCCCGCCTCCTGAGACCTATAAAAGGAGGTAGTCTGCAGCTGCCAGAGAGAGCAGTCGGAAGCGAGGGTAAGGAGCGAGTCTTCCAGAGATTAGCAGAGCAGCGAAGGAGTCAAGCTAGTGCAGAACTAAGCTGTGCGCTACTGTCTGCAGAAGAGTCTTGTTGTGTGCTGCTATGTGCACTTCTCTCGGCTGAATATAATTGTCTTCTCTGTGCTGTATATAGTTGTCGTCTTTGTGCTGTCCTGTCTTCGTGTAAATAAACGTCGTTGTTCTTTTTTTTTCTACTGTCGCCTGCTGATTGAGCGTTCTTCTCACTATATAACTTTCACTATCAAACGAACCCGGAAATTTCGTAACATTTGGTGTCAGAATTGGGATAGTGTTCACCAGTGTATGGTGAAAACGAGATTTCAGGCTACGATGGCTGATAGCGGCAATGGTGAGTTACTGGCTCTGTTGACTGAGATGAAGAAATCTATGGAAGCCTTTACGGTAGAAATGAAAGCCGGACAAGAGAAACTTTTACAAAAAATGGATGCCTTTACTGAAGAAATGAAAGCCGGATATGAAGAAATGAAGAGTGGATTAAAGAAAGAAATTTGGTTGTGGAAGGAAATTTTAAAAGATAAATGTAATAAAACCGAAGACGTCCAAGATATCACGAAAGAAATTGGAGGAAGCAGCCACAGCCATCTGGAAAAAGAAAAGACTGAAGATCGAATGAAGACCGGTGTCACTGAAAAGAAGTTTAGTCATCCGGAGGATGAACCGAAGTTCTATAAAGAGATGCACGAACGGGGAAACTGTCAAATAATTGCACAGCTGAAACAGTCTTCTCTGAATGAGTCTCCTGAAGTGGAATCGAAAGTGCAGGCGCTTGATGATAGACAAGATGGACTTTCTTCGGACGGCATAGTGACACGGAAAAAGACTACGTGGCTGGAATCGCTGATCCCTGTAGTCAAGGTCTCAATTTCCTCCAAGAATTCGATTTTGTTGAGGATTTTTCGAGGAGTATCATGCAAATAGGAGCCGATGAATCTGCTGTGTATCCGATCAAATTGTGTCGTTGCAGAAGAGTAAGGCAGATGTCCTCTTCAGAAGATCCAGTGTTGAGAGCTGCCGACAATTCTCTAGTGTCGAGATTGAGATATTCTTGCGGAAGCTTTGGCGATGAAGACGAATACCTGGCTTCCGAGTGGACTTCAGAAGGCGCCGTTGGATCATCCTGATATACGATTGGTTCGATGGAAGAAGTTTAAAGTGACCAACCGACCAGCCTGGCAAGAATTCATTCCATAGGCCTCTACTACTATCCAGCGTTTCGCTCCATGGGACACATTGCATTTTAAGAAGAGAAATCTGGGTGTGCCATCCGAAACGACGAAGATGTCCGTGTCAAAAGCATTGAGAAGGTTCGTATAGATCGTTAGTCGCCGCCAAATTAGTGAATGATGTCATCTTCGAAAGTGCAGAAGTCGCCAAACGCATCAACATCGTCACATCACTTGGAAGCCTACGCCAGCTGTTGAATTGAAGTAGGACTGCCCGCGACGTGCAGTCCTTAGGAGGGGGACAATATTAAGAATCTGTAATTCTGCTTCCAAGCAGAGTTGGTTCCATCATCAGAAAGACCGTTTTACAGTCGTCTGTATTGGACGGAGTCCGGGTGTCACGTCGGAGGCGATTGGCGACCATTTGGTGACTTGGTGACTTTGGCAACAAAATAGATTATAGCCGAAACATCGAGAATTTCCCGATCCGTCCATTGGGAACCGATATACGCCTCGAAAGTTCCTGATTGGTTGAGAGGCTTCTAGCCCCGCCTCCTGAGACCTATTAAAGGAGGTAGTCTGCAGCTGCCACAGAGAGTAGTCGGAAGAGACGGTAAAGAGCGAGTCTTCCAGAGAGTAGCAGAGCAGCGACGGAGTCAAGCTAGTGCTGAACTAAGCTGTGGGCTACTGTCTGCAGTAGAGTCTTGTTGTGTGCTGCTGTGTTCACGTCTCTCGGCTGAATATAATTGCATTTTTTGTGCTGTATATAGTTGTCGTCTTTGTGTTGTCCTGTCTTCGTGTAAATAAGCGTCGTTGTTCTTTTTTTTCTACTGTCGCCTGCTGATTGAGTGATCTCCACACCATATAACTTCCACTATCCAAACGAACCCGCTAAATTTCGTAACAATATATATATATATATATATATATATATATATATATATATATATATATATATATAATTACAGTAAATATATTTGATTAAATTCATGTTTTTCTGTCGTCTCAAAAAACAAGATGAAATGTTTTTAAATCTATTCCCTATTAATTACTCGGGAACGTAAATTCGTCACCAAAGCCTGCAAGTATAATATATTATCACACAATATTGTAATCAAATATTGCGCAGCATTCTGTGCTACCTGAGTTCCAGATTTTATTGAAATAACTTTCATTGTAACAATAATGCTTACTTTTTCTCAGATGCTGATGATAATCTCGATCGCATTCAGCTTCGGACATCTCATGACTATCCGTTGTATTTCCGCCACCCTGGAAGCATGCTTTATCACCATTCAAGCTGCCTTCGTCCTCGTCTGAATTTCTAAAAATGGAAATAAATTGAAAAAAAAATTATGAATGATTACCCATACATTACGTATTCTGGCAATTTTCGTTAGTTAAAAATTTAGAAACATTTATTAAAAGTGTCACAACACCTTATAATACAATAAATATTTTAACTATTGCAAAGAAATTCTACATTAAGAGAAAAGTCATAATGCATGTTGTAACGTGCTGTATTTTTAAAATTTTTTTAATTGTTTTTTCATGTAAAAAACTAGTTTTAGCCTATTTATATGCAAACCATGCAGTATGAATTCAAATCATATTTTTGAACAATGTATTTCCCCAACAGAGATTATCCAAATATGGGTATAAGAGGCGTACAATATGAGTGTTGTCCCACGATTCCATTTTGTTTATATTCCGGTTCTTATTACTGATTGCCCCACTTCCATTGCAAATTATAGAATTATGCAAATTATGAGAAGAATTGTATCATACCCGGCAATGTTCATCAGTTCTCGACTTTAGTTTTTATTTCCGTTTATATTATTTAAATGACTGCAATTGCGATTACAATAATTATATTCCTACTTGGTGCCTAAGTGGAGTAGGGGGTTAGGCCCAATAAGATTTTATATAAATCATATTCATGTTTCTGAATTGTGTTTTATGGAATTATTTTTTAACCATGTTGTACAGAAACCATGATATAAATATTCTTCATTATAAGAGCATTTTTGCAAATTTATATTATATTAATTCATAAATTAAGGTATACATGGAATTTAAATATTTCATGAATAATATTTTTATATAAAAACTAATTTAGTATAAATTATTATAATACATTCAATTAATTTATTTTTTTATAACACTTGAATGATTACCCTCTCATTTTGGTCATTCGTAATCACTTGAAAATGAAATATATAATAGTCCTTCCTTTCAGTTCTTCAAGGCAGTGTTAAATAGTTATTTTCCACCAATAAAAGAAAATTCTTGAACAATTATTAAAAAAAAAACTGTGAGAGATTAGATCAGAATCTTAATGTTACTTAATGTCAAAATAGTCTAAATTATTTTTTTAAATAATAAAATTTCAAAATGCATTGCACGGAAGGGGATTTATTACCATTAAGAACATAAAAAATTTGAATTTTAAAATAAGGATTAAAATATTTCTCATAAAATAGTTTGCAGTAATGTTAATGAACAGAGTTTGTACTAATGTTACAAGAAAATTGCAAAATTAAGATTAATTTCTACTTAATTAAATATTTAATTGTTTTTTATCCTTTGAATAGTTAGTGGCATTCTTTGCTTTGTTCTAAAAATTTAACTTGCAAAGTTTAGTCAAAATTGGTTTGGTAGCTGAGGGAGACAAGGGAAACATACGTATATGCATATATACATGCATAATTACAATGATTTTATACATATTAAAATTATACGATAACTTTTGAAAGAAAGTTTATTACAGTTATCTACTTCTGTGAACATATTTCTTCTCTACGAAAGAGCTTTTAATATTAGAACATAGCGTGTAACAGATTCTATTTTTCAATGTAACTTATTGAAAAATTGCTTGTCTAAGCATTGGAGTCAATAAATTCGATATTAAAGAAATCGCTTTTTAGCACTTTTTTTTGGAGAAAATCTTTTCGAAGTTTGTTAAAATATTGACAGAGAACCCCAATACGAAGATCTCAGTCTGAATTAGTCGGCAGTAAAATGATCTGAAATCTTTCCTTCAAAGACGATTGATACTGCAAAAATAAAAACAAAATACACTGTTCTGAAGAACTGGCATTTTAGCTTGACTTCTTATTTAAATAAAAAAAGAAGAGGGCTTTACTCTGGATATCATAAAAACTAGTTTGAGATGTCTTAAATTTTCCAAATGATTTAAAATGTAGCATCAATATTGTCATTTATATTTGGTTTTCTTTATCATTTTTTATATTTGATACCAACAATCTTTCTTATTATTTTTTATATTCTGAAGTACATGGTGCTATACTCAACTGTTTGGAAATAGATATGTGATAAATACCATGAGAAGCTAAACATATTTGTACCAATTCAATTTTTCAGTTATTTTATTTTATTTTTTTATTTTGGCTTTAGATATAAACTCCTTGTGTGCCAACAAGTATAATAAGGCTTATAAACTCGAGTAAATACTTGATTGATAGTTTAAGAAAATTTCAAATTTAAAAAAATACACACAAAATCAAACAGAAAAGGAAAAAAAACTAAGAATGTAAAAATAAGAAATAATAAAAAGAGTAAGGAAAAAAAATTAAGAAGCAAAAAAAATCTAGAATAAACAAAATTTAAACAGAAATAAATTACTCATATGCAAACAGGAACATTATGCAATTTAGAATATACAATGGAAAAGGTTCAGAAATATGATAAAAATAAAATATTCAAAGAATAAAAATATAAAGCAAAAAATTATATATGTAAGCAAATACATAGATATACTATCTAAATAATACTGAAAAAATGTACTGTTAGTATATGTCAAAAATTACATAAAGATGATCTGCTTTGAACGAAGACAAAGAAATCAAGAAACAATACTATATTGTTCTGTTATATGCAATTCCTATACGGCTGGTATTATGGGCTTCATCACTGTAGCAAAAACACCTCAGTACGTAACAAAATAAAGCGTTGAAATAGGTTTTTAATTTTCAATGTTCAATCAGAAATTGGTTAAGCTTAAAATTAGGTTTGAAGCCTTTAAAAGTCACTGAATCGAAGGAAAAAATTTCTTAGTAAATTGCATGTTATTCGATGTAACCTAATATTAATTCCATTTGGAAATAAATTCAGATTAGTTCATGAACAAATAAAAATTAAATTTCATTATGTTTTATTTTTTCAATTATAATAAATATATTAAATATATGTGTAAAATTTTGAAAGGATTTAATTTTTCCCTTAATGTAATTTAACTTTCTTTCATACATGTGATTAAAATTTAATTTTCACTAGATGCAAATATAAAATGTTGTAAAGACATCACAATAAATAAGATTTAATGATTTAAATAATAATATAAAATGAAATAAAATAATCAAATACAATTAGTCATTATTAACTCGTAAATAAAGAATTATTTAAGTATTTTAATCGGTATGAAATTCTTTTTTGAGCACATAAAGCTGTTAATTAACAATTAAAAACATTAAAGACTTAATAAAAACAAACCAATTTAAAAAAACTAAAGGTGCAATGTATACCGTTAAATAAAACAAATGTTAAAGTTATGTGGAAAAATATTTTTTTTAACTTCCTAATGGTAAAATCAGAAATTTGTCGAAACAATAGAAATTTTCATCTCATTAGGTACGCTAATTAATGCATCACATGGTGACATATAAAAATATCGCACATATAGCATTGTTTAAAACAGTTCAGTAAATGTTTAGTTACTGTTAACGTAAAATATTTTTCTAAATTTGAGTCAACAGGCGTACCATTATAAAATTAAACACTTATTTTTTTTGATATCTTGATATCGCAGAATATCTTGAATTCATCAATATTATAGATTATCTAAACTATTAAGGATGTATATAATTCCTACAATCTGCTCTGTAACATTATACAAAATAAAATTGGCACGTGGCCAGATAATACAATATGTCCCTCTTCAATGTGATTTCTTTATCCATTGAGCATTGTGCAAGTATCGAAAGCCTATGATATAATAATATAGTAAGTGCGCATTAACGTTGTTTTATTTTATTTTATTATTTAAGTGATTTGATTTACGCATCTAATTTTATAGCATTGATTATATTGCAGCAGCTTTTTAAGGTATTAGCAAAACAAAGTGTATTACTAAATTTATTTTCAAATTTTCTTTAATTAGTGAATAATTTATTAAAAGAAAGGTTTTTCACTTTTTACCTGAAAGTTTTTAGTTAGCTTTCAAGAAAAGTTTGAATTTAAGAGAAAATCATTAACAGGTTTCATTTGAACTTCGCAATGGTTTTTGATATTTTTGCCAGCTCATTCCGCATCAATATATATATATATATATATATATATATATATACCTTTTTCTCCGCATTTAAAAAAGTCTGACTGGTAAAATAAGATGAGTCCAAGTATAAGAAAAATAGAATTTTTAAAAAATTTAAAGCACTTCAAAAGTTAATTCGAAAAAAAATGAAAAATATAAATTTTTTTCTTTTGATATATTACATTTAAGAAATACTTTTTTTAAATTCTTTCATTCATTGAATTAAATCTGAAATTTTGGTCCCAGTGAAGGAAGGCAAGCAAATCGTCTTTTACTAAAACTGAAACAGATTTTGCTAAGTATTAGCTCGAATAGTTAATAGTTTTACCAGGCCATTTTTTTGATAACCGCTACCGATTTAGTATCTAAATGATCGTCATGAATGGATTTGATTATAAATAATTCTGTTGATGAATTAACTAGCTTATGTCTTTAAAAATGTTAGATTTGTTAAAAAATAAATGAACCTTTCACATTATAAATTGCTAGAGAAACTTTAAATACTTATCCAATTCCCGTTTAGGAATTTAAAGTCTAATGCAAGCATTGATTTGAAAAATGGAAGCTTTAAAATCGGTCAGAAGCACCTGAATTCCAAGTCTCCAACAGCTGAAAACCTAATCTAGCAATAATAAAACTGTTCAATACATCCTCCTCCGAAATGGCATTCACTTTTGAAGGAACGAAGTTAGCTGATTCGCGAGTTAATGACTCGTTAACGAGTGCTCGCCGGACGGAAAAATATCCGGCGGACTAACTCCGGATGGAAAACGAAAGAAATCCGGATCCAGCCATACAAGGATCCTCTCCAGAAATAACATTTCTAGTATAGTAATTCCTCAGAGAGAAATCCCTCCTAACTGGAATCCCCCTGTGAAAGCATTCGATCGAAAAGTGAAGTTTATGGGGGGGAGAGCGATGAAGTGAAATGAGAAAGCCTGAAGGGGGGATTGCGCAATTTACAGCAATTATCTTCTCAGTCGAGAGTCATTATAAAGCATCGCAAAACCCTGGAGAGGACGTCCTGGGAGATTGACCCCCTTAAAATTGCGTTTAGTTAGCCGAACCACCATGGACTGGTGTATGAAAAAGGGCTCTTGTGAGGTTGATTCGGAGGTTAATACTGTACTTCTCATCGGAAGGAAATCCCTTCCAGAGCGGTGGTTGCAGAAAACGTGATGCTGCTGGTAGCATAGAAATGGATCCGAAGGATAATGAAGATAAGGGTCGAATAAACACTGGAACATATTCAAATTTCTCTCGCTTTCAATTTACTTCTGAATATATTTGTAATCGCGCCTCCGCCTGCAATATGCATAAGCAATCAGGTGAGCCAAAGGGTGGAATGCTCAGCATCCATCTCATGAATTATTTAACACTTTCGATGCGCTGCGATTGCCATTCAATGTCTGCCGAGTCTACTTCGGAGGAAATCTTAAATATTCAGTTTTTAAATAGGGGATTTATTGACACAACATAGGAACAGGGATCAATTAGTAGGTATGAATTTTTGAAGAACTTTTGAAAGTGGGATTTCCCAACTATACGGAAACAATTTCGATGAATTTTTGAAAAGTTTTATTCCTGCATTTTAATGGATGTCGAGGAGTTTTGAGAAGTTCGCTGTTAACAAATTTATTACTTTTACGTTTTATATTTATATGACTTGCCTTATAGTGAATGCGTCCAATTTAAATTTGCCTAAATATTCGGCACTATAAGAATGCTTGATTCGAGACAACAAATGAAGGCTTTGTCGGACGAATGTCTGTTATTCTTTATTAAAGCATCTATTTATTAAATGCAATTTCATATTTTAGTTAAAATGTTTTGTCGAATATAGGGGACATTTCCTTTGCGAAGTATTTCTGTACTGTTTGTGAGCACATAACCTGCACTCCTGGTTCCAAAAATTAGAAGATTATATCCAAAAATAATCAGGAAATAATTCTTTTGAATAGTCATCCATTTATTCCCTTCGAGCAACTCCTTATTTTTTATACAATTTCAATAGGCAATTCCATATTTCGGATGTGAATATTTCTTAAAGACAATAAAATTATTTTCTTTATAAACTATCAATTTCTTGCTGGGTTCCCGCTTGATCGTTAAAAAAATTTGCTCTGCTTTTCCTCGAGAGCTACTCATCGCTCACACTCACGTGAATGTCTCTTTTCTAGACTGCCAAGCAAATAAGAAATCTTTTCTGCATAATTTTCAAGACAACAGGAATGCGTGTGCATCTGGGGTGCGCCGGAAGGGGAACCAATTCCGACATGTTTCATTAAATTTGAGTTCTTGGTATTTATATATAGTGCATCTTAGCTTTGAAAGTTTACTAGTACTAGAAAAGTTTACTAGTTCAGTACATAAATGAAAGAAAGCTTCATCATTTACAGATGTTGATAAGTTTCTTATAAAAAAATGATGGATTGGAGTGGATTTGAGCTCAATACAGAATACGCGTATTAGTGTACGTTTTTCATTTATGTAAATCGTTCATTATTAAGTTTTCAGAATTTTATTTCATACTTTTTTTCTTTCTAATATCAAATAACCATTAGTAATCGTTAAAGTAG
>JAPMOR010060762.1:0-30720 GCA_026543865.1 Argiope aurantia | reverse complement strand
TATGCTAACTCATATTCTTTCATGAATTTTTGCTGTGTTAAAACTTTCTTTGAAATACATTCAAATAAAAAAAATTTCTTTTATTAAATGCTACTCTATAATATTGATTTTTTTTCTCATGCCGAATAAATTGTACGTCATGAACTGAAAGAGAGGTGTATAAAACTTTTAGTATTCAAAAGTTAAACTATTTGCTTCTTAAAAACTTCTAAAGTCTTTTTTCATCCATTCACTTGTTTTGGACTTTTCTTCCAGAGGACATTCATACAAAAAATACCTTTTATTTTAATGGAATTTAAAATTATTTCGTTTTGGTAAGGTAACCGGATTTACAAAGGAATTTTTGTAGTTAATAAAAATAAATATGCAGACTTCTACCATATTATGAAAGTATTTACATGAATTACTCGTTTCTAAGTATTTAGTGTTTCTTAGTTTTTTAAATTAATTATTCTTAATTTAATTAAATTTGACAAAGTAATAATCTTATAACTAATTTGCCAATACTTGAAAGGGCGTGAAAATCATTTGTCTTTCATCTTTAATTTGCAAAGTATAAACAAAAAGCTATAAACACTGAAACAATGGAACAATTTTTAGAAAATGTTCTAAAAAATCCAAATGCAGGTAAGCAATTCTTAAAAATCTGAAAGCTAATAAGTTACAAATAGAATTAATAAAATATGACCGCGGCTCGAGTAGATGAGAAATTGAATTGTGCAAAATTTTCCAAAGTTTATATGCAACTAATATCAAAGCAGTTAGAATTAAAATAAATATTTCGGAAATTCAATTAATTTTATCGTTATTAGCGAAATGTTTTATTACTAAGGTTTTAAAACTTTTTTTTAATTGAAAATTCAAGTATTTTTTGCCATATCTAAAAATTACAATTATCAAAATTGTCAATGAAATAATTGATCTTATGACAATTAGGAAAAAATCCTATTAGTTTCTTGTTGCAGTAATATATTCAAGGATTATTGGAACTTATGTATTACTTTCATCAGAATTAAAAAAACAAAATGTATCGATAGGCTTGTTTCATATATGTTGGGCTGATTAATGTATATACTTCCAAAAATAATTAAAAGAAATTGAAACTTAAAATAAAAGCATTTAAACGAAAAAAAAGCATTAAATTTATTATGGTAATCTTGATAACATATATATGATAAATATTTTAATTTCTTTAAATGTGGGAAATCTAATCGAAAATATATGTCAATAAGAAATGCGTAGTAGAAAAAGTCAATATCTTGAGGTTTACATTATAAAAACTACTCCCCCTATTTTTAGATTGATTTTTCACAATAGGAAGATTGTGCTCTTTTTAAATATAAATATAACTCTAAATATCAATAATGTTGTTAGTAATTTAAAATTTTTAAATTAGTAAATTTTCGGTTAGTAATTTAATATATCTAAAAAGCTACAATATATGTTTAAAAAACCTAACGAAACAACGATTACAATCTGTCACAAATTCTGAATATCTTTTCATTCTTAAAGGCATTTTTAGAAAACTCTTTTTCATTTAGAGGGAATTAGCTTTTGTGGAGTTTTATCGATATTTGCCTTCTTATTTATTTTTGAGTAACTCAAGGGAATATATAAGGAAGATATTACTATGAAAGGAATTTTTATTATTTTGGCATCTTTTAATGATTATATAAAACTATAATAACGCTTTTGGTTACCAATTGATTCACGAGGATATTGATTACATTTAGTTTTATTTAAATTGCTTAGATTTAACTTATCCATGGTTTCTATTCAATTGTGAGATATAAAACCATGTTATTTTAAATATCTGACATGTTCTTAATTTTTTATATGTATTATATTTAAATGAAATCTCGAGACATCCTAACTGTATTTAAAAAAATACATCTCTCCTTCTATCTTCAAATTTCCGGATATTGCAGCTTCGTTCTTTTTTTATTTATCTTATAAACTAAACAGGTATTAAAAGAATGATTCGTCTTCAGTTTCCAACAATGAAAGAAAATCATATGCTGTAATAATTTTATGAAACAATGAAAACGAATTGAATTTCGGAACAATAATAGATCACATTGCATTTAAAAAAAATGAAAATTACACAAAAACAAATTAAAAATTGCTAATCTTCAGGAAAGTTTTGTGCTATTTTTAAATTGGTATCATTAAAAAAGATACTTTTTTTAAAAAAATTTAAAACAATGCTAAAATCATTTTTTTGTAATTTTTTCGGAAAATATTAGAGAAAAGCTCAAATTTGAACTATTTATTTATTAAATGAAATTCTAAATATTATTTCTAAAAAATTGCTCTAAAATACACATTCCTGAAAAGATTGAATCAATGCAAAAGTGTTGATGTTTTGTTGTAGTTTGTAGTTACCTGAAAAGATCAATAATATGTCTTTTAATCGTGACATGCTTTCTCTCTAGATTTTTTTTATGTTCCTCAAATTTACTTATGGCAAGAAAAAAAACTAGTTTTTTATTTTATATCTACGCTTTTGATTTGTCAGTTCACCCAAGAGCATAGATGCAGAAAAAAAAGAATTTGCTTTGTATGAAAAAATGTTAATATTTTGGTCCCATTTAATCCTTTAAAAAATACAGTGCGCTTTTTTTATGCACTTACTCTACCGCAAAATGTTATAAGAATTTTTAACCTCTGTGTAACTTTTTGTTTAAAAAAAAAAAAAGGCATTCCGATAAAAAAAAATTTCTTTCTGTAAATGCAACCCCATAATATAATTTTTTTTCTCATGCAAAGTAAATTTATATTTACGTACTGATACAGGGATGGTTCAAAATTTTCAATATACCAAAATTAAACTATTTCTTTTTAGAAAACTAATGGTGAAAATAGAAAAAAAGAGAGACAAAAAGATTTTTTGTTCTTCACCAATTGTGGTTCCTTAAATGTTTCTTCAGAACATTATTTACAAATAATAATAATAATTACTTTAGCGAAATTTAAATTTATTTTATATAAATATTAATTTGTTTGTGACTGCATTTGCATAAATATCAACCTTAGTTCTAGGTAGAAAAATATACAACTCGGATGTTGTTGTAGATTTGACTCCAGTAAAGTTTATTATCAATTTGACAACACTTACAAAAAAAACCCCGCTTTTTTTAATATTTTGCATAATCGATGCATTAACTAATATGCGTCTATGGAAGGTACTATTGTATGCTTTTCAGTAACAATAGTAAACAAACAATTGAATATCATCAAATATTGAAAGCTAGGGGAACAAGAAATAAAGACCACAAAAATTACTAAACCAATCTGCTTGAAAATAAGGTGACCCCCTTAAACTGACTAATGTTCAAAAAATGATAAATTGGCCTTCTTTGGCAATCAGCTGTTTCGCCAAGTGTATGTCAGTTAGATTTAATTAAATCCTTAGATCTGCTTCATCATAACTCATTCCTAATATCTCACTCATATTTCGTCAAAGAATAGTTTTTAAGAAATAAATTGTCATAAACATTAATATAGTAGTCTTATATATATTTTGAACATAACCCTTTTAATATAAATAAGTCGCATGATGTAATACTGTTGGGATAAACGTAATTGTCTTGTTTAACTATCCACTAAATTTCGTGTATTGCAACTTCAATTTTTTTTATTTACCTTGTAAGTTAGGAAGATATTAAAGATAATGTTTCTTTTTTAAATTTTAACACTGGAAGAAAATTCCTCGATCAAATGTTTGATGGAACAATAAAAACTGTTAGAATCTTAGGGCAAATATGTTATCAGTTGTTGAAAATTGCGTCATGAACAAAAAGAATGTTTCAAATTTTGAAATGGTGTGAAATTTATTGTTGTGAAATTGTATTTTTGGAAGTAACGTATACATACTCCCAAATTCAACTTAATTTTAATTATAATATAAATATTTTAAAAATTGCTCTGAAATGTACACCTTTATCCTTCAAAGTATATTCGAGCCATATTTAGAAACTATAGGTCAAAAGGTCATCTATAAAGACCAACACACACATATTGTTTGACAACGGATTCCAAAACCCTTCGGGCTTTTGCGCATGCGTTAGGATGGGCTTAATTCGTCAAAATCGGGATGAGAGGAGAGATGAAAGGAGGGAATGTTTACATTTAGCAGTGAAATAAACTAGAATTACTCTCAAACTGAATTAATACGGACAGAAACGACATGATATTCACATACATGTGAAAAAAATTGAGCAAAAAAAAAGTAACTAACAGGGCGAAAATCAAAATCAATGAATGATGAAAAATTCTGAAAATGAGCTCATTCTTCCGCGTCACTCCTCTTAGTGAGATAGAATCGTTGAAAAGTGGTAGTCTCGGAATGCTGAAACGAACAGTACACACACATTCATCTTTATTAGTAATAGAAATACAATCTATTGTTTTATAAATTATTTTATATTCTCTAAACCCAATAAATAAATGAGTGTAAAATATTTCCATTTATTTATGGAAGGCTGTATGTGATATCCACTATCAAAGAATGTCAGCTGTGTTAAGGCATTTATCAAAAAATGATATACTATTCACTGCAAGAAATAATTACAAAAATCATGAGAATTATTTATTCATATAAAAATTTGGAAAGTAAAATTGCTTTCTAGCAAATATAATATTTTCAATAATTCCAGGTGTATTTTAACCGCATGATTTCTCTTAAAATAAAAATATCTTAGATAATGTTTGTTTCATATAGGTTGCATTTATCTTATTTTTTTAGTAATTTCAAATTCGAAATAAATTGAAAATTCAAAATAAAAGAATGAAAAAAAAGTTGCAAATAACGGCAAAAAATATTCACGGATGATTTTTAAATTCAAATGCACCCTGATGATCAAAAGGATTATTAGGTTGATATATTTTCATCTAAAATAAAATGAAAAAAAAATAATGACTATTTATTGACTCAGAAATCAATTTAAATTTTCCACTTTAAATACCTTTATTTTCAGAAAATGAATTTTTTAGTTGAACTACTATGTACAAAAATCCACTTAAATGTTTTAATAATTGTTTGCATTCAAATAGAAACTAAAAATATTTTCTATTTTAGAATTAATATATTTCAGTTGAATTGTATGCACGCACGACAAGCAGATAACTTACTTTTTTTTCTGATTGTTTGATATACAATATAAAATTAAACAAGAATATAAATGGAAAAATTATAGATTGAATTGTCGTTAAGTTTAAATGTAAAATAAAATATTTTATATAATGAAACAATATTAATCTAAATATATTGTTTCAAAAGCATAAATATTTCATATAACATAAAACATAAATATAAATATTCCAATTTCATTGGAATGGTAGTTTCAATAGAAAATATATTATTCCAAGAATATTTAATAAAAAATGTAATATCTCTGTATTTTCTTTATATAAAACAAACATTCTTCTTATAGATCAATTTCCTCACAGTAAACAGATACTTTTCTTTGGTGTAAATATATCTCTTAAATCTAAAATTCTGTGAATATTTCACAAAATCTAAAAACACTTTTCTCTAAGCATTTTTAATGGGTCTCAAATGATTAAAAAAAAGTGTCGAAACATACTAAGGAAATCTTAGAA
Source organism: Argiope aurantia (assembly GCA_026543865.1). Lineage (NCBI taxonomy): Eukaryota > Metazoa > Arthropoda > Arachnida > Araneae > Araneidae > Argiope > Argiope aurantia. Next base: position 25,116 of record JAPMOR010060762.1, on the reverse strand, counting down.
TATTTTTTCTTTTGAAATAGCAATATTTTAATTTCTTTTTTACGTTTATTTTGGAAATAACTCTAATATTTACTTTGCTGTTTGTATCTTTCTATTTCTTATTTTTTACTCAAAACAAGGTCTACTTATTATTTTTTTCAGAAAATCTTTGTATTATTCGAAGGTTAAATAACTAGCTTCATAAAAATGAGTATTTATAACTGGGAAATAAAGACAAAAAAAATCGGAGAAGTTTAAGATTATTTTAGGAAGATAACAAAGATAGATTACTTATGTGATTTCTATATCTTGAACAACAGACATGTAAAATTGTATTTATGTGAGAAAGTTGAAAACAATTATTGCTTAAATATTGTTGCGAATCTGTAATATTGCTTCCCAGTACAGTTAATTTTATCGTAGGAAAAAATAGTTTTACGGACAACTGTATTCGACGCTGATCGGATGCTGGATCAGTAACCTCTGGCTTGACGACAAACTTGGCAAGCATTTGACGACTTTGGCGAAAAAATGGATGATGATAGACTCTTCAGAATTTTTGCCGATAGGAGGCGAATTACATTGACTTTTTAAGAAACTTCTGCTCTCCTCTCCGGTAGCTATAAAAGACCAGCAGTCCAAGTCTTGTATAGTTAGAATTCATTCAGGAATGAATTAGTTGGATCAGTCCAGCGAAGAGCAATCTTCGAATGAAATTCAAGTTATGAGTTGAGTGAGGATTGCATCGTGTCCCTAGTTTTGAAGACAAGTATTGAAGCAGCATCGAGTCGTGTTTTAAGTAGTCTATAGTATAGTAGTGAGTGGGCAGTTGAGTACGCTAAAGCAAGATAACAGTGGAGAATAGCAAGCGTTTGAAACAGACTATAGTAAATAGCTACGTGAATTTTCTTTTCCTGCTATTCATACAAGGCAGTCTTCGCCTGCTCTTTTACAAGATCAGGGGCATAAAATGTTTCAGCAATAAATTCCGTAATAAGAGACTAATTGTTTCAGATGTAGCAGGAAATGGACTTCCAGTTTGGTATTTGTTGCATAACAAAAAGAGCTCATTTTGAATGCATTATTTAAAACTCTGAATTTTCTCGTATTTGCCTCTTTCTGTTGCTGTTCAACAGAAATAAATGTTTTAAATTTCCTACTTTTTTTTGAATGGCTCTGTATACACAGAAAACAATTTCTTAACATTATTTTTTTCTTTTTAGACCCTTTTTTTTCACAGTAAATCGACAATGGTTGCTTTGCATATAGCATGTTAGATAAAAAAAAAAGTGAGAGTATTTCAAAAACTAAATATCTGTTTAAAATTTTCTTATTATTCTCAGAATATTCGTAGTCGGTATTTAAATGCCACTGATGATGCCACAAAAATTTGTCACAAACATAGTATATCCCTTTCTTTGGAGTTTCTTACTTTTTTTTTATCTTGTTTTTGATATGGACATAGAAAAAAACTTCAGTTTTTAAATCATATTTACACTTCTATTTTTCAGTTAATACGTGCCTGCAGAAGCAGAAAAAAAATTTCAACATCGCAAGAAATGTTTAATATTTTAGCTGTGTATATATTTTTTTATGCAACTTACTCTTTCCCATGTACTTAGGATTCCGCAAAATCTTTCAAGAACTGGAAAAAAATGCATCTTTTTTCGAGAAAACGCAACCTCCAGGATTAATTAATTAATTAAAATTTTCCTTATGCAGAGTAAATTATACGTTATGAGCTGAGAAAAGTGGATAAAACGACTTAGTACCCTAGGGTTAAGCTATTTGCATTTTAAAACAACTAATCGCAACCGGTAAAAAATAAAATCTGAAAGGCATTTTCATCTTTTCGCAATTTTAATTCTTTTTAGCTTTTTCCCAGTAGAATATATAAACACATGAAGATATTTTTTACTTTACCTTTGTTTAAAACTATTTCTAGCAGATAGTTGTTTACAACTAATTTATGCATTAGCTTTACAAATGCATAATTATTTGTTCAATTTAATTGCACGAATATATGCATAATATGTATATTTATCAAATATATTTATTGATTTTGCATTATAGCTTTACTAAAAGCATTGTAGTAAATATATTACCGTAATAACAATTTTCGATAAAACATTTGTGAATTTTAATTATATCATGAAGGACAAATATTTTAAGATGTACTATTACTGTTCTTTATAGCAATAATCTTCCAAGAAATTTTCTTTCAAAATTCATATCTAATTGGGTTGCAATATTATATTGGGTTTTCCCCCAATATAATAATTGCAAAATATTTCAAGAAAATGCTGCTTTATTCAATATCTCGGATTCGAATTCTATAAATCTTTCGTCGTTTTGATTATTGCAAATATTATTATTCAAAATCTTATCAATATTTGCATTATTAAATAAACACAAGATATTCGATTTGATTTAAGAAAACGTTTATAGAACAATTTATGAATAGAACAAACAGTCAAAATGTTGCATTGATGTGTTATTACATCAATGTGAACGACTATCTTCGAAATGTGAACGACTATCGTTTTCACAATTCGAAGATCTATTTATTTAAATATTTGATTCCAATGTACTTTTGCGATAATGAAATCTTTGTCCAAACAATTAAAGATTTATTTTAATTTGATCAACTTTTGAGCAAAATAACAACAGCATCAACAATACATAGTTTTCATAAAACATCTAGTATGCTGGTATATACAGGGTGGTCACAAAAAAACTTCCCCTATATATGAAACCCTAGTGGCCTATCCGCTCAACCAATCGAACCAAAATTTCAGACATGGTTGTTTGAAGGTATGCGCTGGAGATTGTGATGACTCTAAACAACGCAGAGGTTACGGTTACATTGAGGGAATTTCGAAAATTGCGAATGGCAACACCCACTTTTTCCTTGCGTAAATTGATCAGCTATTGAAAAACCACAAATGGCGTTGGAACGATTGGAGTGTGACGAAAATTGAAGGCGTAAATTTTTCCAAAGAAGAGCATTATAAAGCACTAATGACAACACAGAGAGGAAAGATAAAAAAAAGTTTTTATTGAAATGGAAATTTATAATTACAGGTTTTCAATGTGTTCACCTTCGCAGACGACAACGCATTGCATTCGGGAGATTGTTGACAACAATGCCGAACGTAACATGAAAGGAGGAATCTGCTAACTTCACGCGTTATGTCATCTTGCAATTCTGACACATCTCGTGGGCCAGGCATGTACACCTTAGATTTCAGATAACCCCAGAACCAGAAATCCATAGGAGTGAGGTCGGGGGATTGCGGTGGACACGAAACTGCAAAGTTACGAGAGATGACTCTATCACCAACGTGTTGCTGCGGCACTGGTCGAACACATTGGGCGACGTGTGGAGGAGCCCCATCTTGCATACATACGTTGTTACGTTTCTGCAATTCAGAAATAACGTAATTCTACGACATTGATTTATACCGAGCATTTGTGACAGAGCACGATTTCAAACCTGTGGTAGTGACCTCCTTAAAGAAGTACGGACCGAGAACAAATGTGCTAGCGATGCCGCACCACATAGTCACTTTGGCTTCGTATAAAGGCACTGGTGCCAGATCGTTAGGGTTTTTGTGAGCCCAATGAACACAGTTCTTGGTGTTAACGTTTCCAGTTAAAGAAAAGTGTGCATCATCCGTCCATATTATCCGCAGCGGTTATCTGTCATCTTCATCATATCTGATGAGTAAAAAATTTCGAAGTCCACACTCAGTCCTCATCTCCAGATTGCAACATCTGGACGCGCTGAAACCGATAAGGAAACATCCGCAGAACAGAGCGCAAAAGCCTGAGAACTGTGGTTTTTGGTAAATCCAAATTGCGAGCAACACTTCTTGCAGTATGCGATGAACGCAGTAATACGTGTTATGCACTTCCGCAACAACTTCAACTGGAACAGATGGTCGCCGGATCGAGGTCGATCGCAAGTGCATCCAGATTCTTCAAATTTTCTTACGAAATCACTTACACTTCTTACGGAACATGAACCTCGTCTTAGCTTGTGATTTCGCCGATAAATTTGCACTGCTTCGGCTGCATTTTCTCCGTTCAAATAAAGCAGTTTTATCAATTCAACTCATTGTTTCTTTGTAAGCGTCATCTTGTTGGTACAATCGAACATCTGACTGAAGAAACATTCTTCCCACACTGCTTTGCACATGGTGTTCTGCGATTGGAGCGTCTACTGTCTAACCCTGTGCGCATCAAAGCTCCTCCTCTCTGTGTTGTCATTAGTCCTTTATAATGCTCTTCTTTGCAAATGCTTTACGCCGGCAATTTTCGTCATACGTTAATCATTCCATGCACTAATCATACGCCATTTGTGGTTTTTCAATACGCTGATCAATTTGTGCAAGGAAAAAGTGAGTGTTGCCATTCGAAAATTTCGAAATTCTTTCACTGTAACCGTGAGCTCTGCGTGGTTTAGAATCATCAGAATCTCCAGCGCATACCTTCAAACAACCATGTCTGAAATTTTGGTTCGCTTGGTTGAGCGGATAGGGCGCTAGGGATTCATATATAGGGGAAGATTTTTTTTACAACCCTGTATGTAGTTGTATTATGGAATTTCATTCTGTTTAAACTTGCATTAAACTAAAACCTTATGTTATATGTAACATCTTTACCCATGGTTCTCATAAAGAAATAAGTAAACAAATATATTGAAAAATAAACTATTAAGAGTTATAATTGCACTTTATCAATTTTAGAGCTAAAACTATGCCAATCTAAGGTCTTGTTTCTAATAATTAACCCAAAAATAGTTACCACTCAATTAATTACTGGGATATTTTCGCTTATTAGTTCCACCACTGGCATAAATTAATCTAAAACTCGTTTCATTTCGAAGCTATACCAATGTTTGAGTGATGATGGTAGAATTCGATGCAGTTAAATCTTAAAATTGTGAATGTTTCCAGTGTAAATTTTGATTCGAGCAAGATACCTTGTAATGGCCACTGTTTATTCATTTTTAGCTAACAACTTCTTTTAAAAAGGCCACTTGCTGCCCAAATACCCAGTCCTGATTAATTCGAAGCATGAATTGACTCGTTATTACCGGCTGTATGTTGTTGCAGCTTCTATTCGTTTAGAACTGTGTCTGATTTACAGAGTTCTCTTTCATACTATTTTAAACTAAGAACGGACTGATAAAAACATTAGATATGAAGTCTGTTTTCCATTAAATTTGTATAAACTTGATACCGAACATTTCTTCGCAACAAATAACTTTAATTTGCTCTCCGTAAGTTTGAAATATACGAATTAATTTCCTTTCGTTCATTTTTCAAAAAAAAAAAAATTCTCAACTGATCTATTAAATAAAGACCAATTTTTTGTTCATATACCTATCTCACAAATTTCGATGAATCCGAAACGGTCTAACGATTTATTGAATAAACCGTAAAGGGTACTATCTGAATTTCTATAGTTGATCAACTTTAAAAAAATAACTCGTTCAAATTTTACTCATCTGTTACGGTCACTGTGAATAATCGGTTATCTATACTTATATAAAGCTCAATGTGTGCGTGTGTGTGTTGGCGCTCTACAGGCCAGACCGTTTGACCTACAGGTACCAAATTTGGCACATGTATACCTTGGAGGTCGGGAATGTGCACCTGGGGTCCCTTTTTTGAATTTTTAATTAGAATTTTAATTATTAATTAAAAACTGACTTTCTCGCCCAAAAAAAATCCCTTCATTTCCCCATCGCCAAATGAGTAATGCTTCAGTTTTTTTCCCCACGCTAACGAGGTTCAGGCTTAACATATTTTCGGCCGGTTATTTCAAACTATTCTGTTTATTTTCTTAGTATTTGATGCATTGAAAATTAAACATTGTTAATTATTCGATCTTTCAGATTCATTCGGAAGTACTTTTGAATTAAAATAAAACAGAATAAAGGAAATTAAAAATCTCTAATCTACATATCGTTACCCCAACTGGCGTATGAAATTTCACGCATTTGCGTTACCAACTGGCGTTGAAAATTCAAGCATGCGCATTATGTTCTGATTGTTGAAAACTATTATCAACGGATTTAAATTATTTTTAAGTTAATTGTATGCTTTTTTTAATTAAATTCTATTTATGTTAGTTATATATTTTTGTATATGCTTATAGTTTTAAGTATATCGTTTTTTAAGTAGCTTTTTAAAACTGTTTTTGGCCGATTATTTTAAACGATTCTGTTTATTTTCTTAGTGTTTGATGTATTTAAAGTTAAATATAGTTAATTAATCGATCTGCTCATGATGAATCTGAGAAAATTTTGTTGACAAATTCGTGAGATATTACATAAATTAAGAAAGACATTCTTTATTGCCCATAAAGTTTAAACTCTCAGTGTTTTCAGTAATCATATTATAAAAAAATGATTTGTTTCAATACAAAATATTATTATATTAATTGCAGATTAATCCTTTCTACTTTAATTTAAAGCATAAATTCAACGGAAGCTAACAGAAAATCAGAGAGATACATATAACGTTATGACTGAAGGTCTTTATAATATGAGTGAATTATATGACTATCAATATTTGAAATTTTAAAATATTTTGATGAAGAAGCTATTGAATTAGAAATTGCATAAAATATTTAATTATTAAAATTTTAACGGATTGGCGAACCGGCTGGTAGCCAAAGGCGGTTAGTTATTAATAAAAACTAATCATTAAACCAAACCGGTTAGTATTAATAATAACCGATTATTAACATTGACCATAACACATCTATTAATTGAAACAAAACAGAAGCCGCTTGTTGATTTATTGAGGTATTTGGCCTTCTATTACCTCCATCTCTGAGATTAAAATAAAATGAATCAAATACTGTTTAAAGCTTTATTATTGTTTCGTTGGTCGTGGTATTCCAAGTGTTGAAACTCAATGAAGTTAATTCTTTAAATTGAGCGTAGCTAGGAAGGAATCAATGTGATATTTTTAAAAAAAAATGAAGTGATGATGCTATATCCATTTTAAAAAGACCGACTTGCAGCAATGATAAGTGTAAATAAACAAAAACTAAAAATGAACTGTTTGTCATTAACTTCTTGTTCTGTATTGAAAGATAACAACAATCAATCTTTTGAAGATTTTGATTTCTAAAAAAAATGATTTCAGTTATTTATATCAACTGAAATAGGGATCGTTTAATAAAGTTTATAAAGCCATGGCATTAGATTAATATGCATGTCGCTAAAAGAAGCTTTTCACTAAAACGTTTGTATTGAAGTGATTAAAAAAAAGCGCAGACGATTATTTTTTTCCCATATCTATTGCAGAAACTACGCCATGAAATATAATTCAAATGCTTTGATTTTAGATATATTCTGAAGCCATAAAATTCTGATAATACTAAAATCAACACCAGGAAAGGCAAACCAAAGTGTCCAAACAATTCTGAAATATGTAGATATTGTTCTTTTTTTTTACGTATGATTCGAATTTTTCTAAAGGATTTTTTTTTTGTAAAATAAGTTAAGCAATAGTATGATTTAATTTGTGAACTGATAATGAAAAGGTTTTATAACTACGTGTTTATACGATGATTGTAAATTTACCTTTTAATCTATATTAACTTATATAATCAAAGGATAATTAAAAGGAATTGAAAGCCTGAAATAAATAATGATATTGCAAAAAATATTTTATTTACTATAATAATCACTTAAAAATGTATTCAAAATTAAAAATCAAAATTCTCTTTTTTAAAAAAAAAAAAAAAAAAAAAAAAAAAAAAATATGTTGGTTCAAATGTGTACCAATTCAAAATATAGTGTAATATGAAATATTAATCTAAAATGATTTATTTTCTCCTCCAGTTTATAAAAAAAATGTTCTCACATTTATCTAAAATGAATGTTCAACAAAAATTCTAAAAGAAATTTCTACGGAAGGTTTTTATTTCTTTTTAATTCTACCATAAATGATTAAAAACTCCACCGAAAAAGTCACTTAGATCAGTCACATATTTTTCATATGAAGAATCATTTTTCTCTTTTTCCAAGTCTATAAAGAGAGAGAATCCTTTTTTCTTTTATTAATATTTCCATTTCTTGCTGTTAAGTTAACTCAAAAGTACAAAGGAAAAAAATACTTTGCATAAAAGTTTTAATATGTTGATTCCTTAACTTTTTTATACATACAGGGTATTTTTTCGTGTGTGTCTACGTTACCTCAGATTCTTTTAAGAATTTTTACCGTCTTGGAACCTCCAGTCAAAAAACATTGCGACGAAAAACTTTTTCTTCTCGTAAATGCAACTATCTAATATTGTTTTTTCCCCTATGCTCCATGCACTGTAAATTGCAGGTTATTAGCTGAGAGAGATGCGGATAAAGTTTCTTAAGATTCGAAAGTTAAACTATTTGCTTCTTAAAAACTACTAATCACAAAGGAGGAAAAAAAAAGACTAAAAGGTTTTTCATAATTTTAAAAATATTTTTTTAGCAACATACTCGCAAAAAAATATCTTTCACTTACGAAGGATTTAAGATTATTTCGTGCAAAAAATAAAAGCTGACTTAGGGATAAAGTTATGCAACTATAGCAGAAAAAAAGCAAATTCAATTTTTTTCACTAGAAAAGCAACCTCCATAATTGCTTCTTTCGAAATTAAGTGCGTAATTATTATTTTTATAAACTGTCCTTAAAACATATATTTTAACAATACAGTTTATTTTATCATTAATTTGACAACACTATAAAAAAAGCCATCAAAAATATTTTGTTGTATAAGCGTAGTTATTGTGACACCACCTTATATATGTAATTATTTTAAAGATGATGATGTCAAAAATAGAAAAAAATAAGAAAATTAACCTCAAGGAGGAAAAAAGAATGATGCTAAAAAAAGCATCTAGAGTTGATACTTTTGACTCTTTTCAGTAAGAAATGGATATAGCAACATCTCGAATCGTCCGTGGTTGATTTTTCAACAAATATGAATATTGTGTTCTATTATGTTGGTACCAAAACGAACAATAGTTACTTTTTCGTCTGAAATATTGATGAAGTTGACGATGTCGGTTAATTACTACAGATTTTAAAAGCACCCGTTTCACTAAATTCAAATTGTTTTTGTGGTTGATGATAAATTTTGATTGCCAAGAATTAGATAAAAGTTATATTACCAATTATATCATTGAGAACATCTTAGAAAAATGTTAGTGAAATGGAAAATGAACACTTTACTAGAAATGAAGCTTTATTTTCGATCACTTAATGGAATTATTAATCCTTATTAATTTTAAACAACGTTTCTATATCTTATAGATTTTCTTTTCATGTTTCATAATGTTCAGCTATATCTGGTCTTATAAATGTTTATTTTCCTCCAAAACTGGGGATAGAATGATTATTAATTTTTCGAAATTGAAACTATTAAGTAGCTAAGACAATTTGTATAATATAATCTATTATATATAAATAGTATATACTATCTTTTGAAAAATGAAGCAATACCTGTATACCGTGGTACTAGGGAACGAACTTGAAATATGTTTTGAGACGATAAGCAAAGTTTTTTTTTTCATAATTATAAATATATTCTATTTAAATCAATTCGTCAGTATGAACAAAAAATATAATATGTTGTCCCAGTTTCCCCAGAAATTTGGTGTAATTGAGAACATGCCGAATTAATTATGAATATTGCTGTAATTAATATTGGTTGATTAGGAAATTAATTTTGAAATATACATTATTAGATAAGCCCTCCAGAATGTAATTATGCATTCATGCAAATTAAAACTTACTTTCGCTTTCCTAAGAATATTTTAATTTGAAGAAAATTCTGCGAATTATCAGAAAAACTTCTGCAAAATTCATTCCCGAATTACCTTAACTTTCCATATATACACGATAGATCTTTTAATAATAGATATTATCTTAATAAAACTTTTAACATTAGGTTTACCAGGTGTTGGCATATACCTATTTCTACCAAAGGAGTCATCTTGATAAGTTTCGGTTATTTAATTAGAAAAATATAAATTGAACTATCTATTATAAAGTTAAAGTAGAAGAAGCTTTTATATTTTAAGAAGTATATTTATTGAGATAAGGTGTGATGAAAATGCAATTCCTCTGTATTTATTTACTAAAAAAATGTTTATTTTCTAATCTAGGCCTTCAAAACTATTTATTCCTCTACCATCATCTTCCAACAATACATTGACTCGCACGTCTTTTTACTAAAAACCTATAATAGCTTCTATTTGACTGACTTTCTCTTCTTACTTCTTAAACACACACATTTTACTAACGCATATTTATTTCTATATTTATACCTATATCTATGTGCGTCCTATCAAGCCGTTACATATATAAATATAAATGTATGTATTCTCAACAATATTAATTCTAATGGTCAAAATGACCCCTTCGATAAAAGTAGTGTACCATATACATTCGTCCGAAACTGAAAAAAGGAAAGGATAAGATTTGGGATTATGTCTTATAAATGTAAATTAAAATTAAAATATTCTCACAAAATACGGAAACAATTTTCTTGAAGAAAATTACCGAAGAGTTTTCTCAGAAGGATCAAAATGACCTCTTGGTAATACTTGTGTTTAGTTTTTTTTTTAATTTTTTAATTAAAAAAATAACAATTTTTACGAAAACAAGACCTTTTTAAAAGTTAAAATTGATACTTTGAGCTATTTGTTTGACATGCATACATATATATATAATATGTGTGTGTGTGTAAAAATTAAAATTTGATGTAAGTAAAGGTATGAAAGAAAATGAATAGTAATATTTTATAACGTAAATGTATACAAAACCTATTTGGTGCCATATAAATACTATATAATTCAGTTTAAAAAAACTGGATAATTATTGTATTTATTATTATTTAAATAAAATATTTAAATAATAATTGTTTTTATATTAGAAAATATCCTGAATTTAAAATATAACAAAATATTTAATAAAAAGTATAGAAATTTGTGTAATTTAGAAAAAAAATGGATCTTTGCTGTATTTTCACAGAAAACAGAAGATAATATTTTTAAATGATAATAACTCTTTAAAAGTCTGAACAGTTGAAAACTATTAATTAAAACCGAGTCTATACAAAAAATTATCAGTTTTATAGAAATATTTTTTCTTTCTTAAATTATTTGAATAAACGGTTAGGAAAACCACATTAGAATCCATTCCGATTAGGCATGACGTCAGAACACTTTTTGGAAGGGACGAATACATTTTTAACAGGAAAAAAATCACGGTATTTACATTGTTTTATTCAAATCTATGCTTTTTAATTTTCAGTTAATATAACAGCGTGAATGGAGAAAAAACAATTCCTCTTGCAAAAAAAATAATATTTTCCTGTTTAACGGTTTTATTTAAAATTTATTTTGTAATTTTGATAATGAACCACACTTTTTACACTTGCATGCATTATTGCAAGTTTTTTTATTTATTTCTTTTTAAACTTTTACGACTTGCATCAAAAAATATTCTTTAAAAAAATGTCCTTTCTTTCGGGAACTGAAACTACTTAGCATTGTTTTTTCTTTCCTCATGTTGAGCAAAGTCCGCTTTATTGGCTAAGAGAGAGAGAGAGAGAGCATGATAAAACTTCTTAGTATATGATTACTAAACTTTTTAATTCTTAAAAACTATTAATCAGCATCGTAAAAAATGTTAGTGACAAGTTTTTTCCGCTCAATTTTAATTTTTTAAACCTTTGTCCAACAGCATATACACACACACATAATTTCAATTTCAGTGCACTTTAATGTTTTTCAGATAGATAAAAAGCGCAGAATTAAGAATAAGCTTATATAAATAAAACATAATTTATGCAAGCTTGTGTTTACATTATAATACCGAAATTCCTAATAGCCTGGTTTTCAATTAAGTGCATAATGAGTATTTTCAGAAAATATTTTTAAAGTATACATTGGTATGTTAATCACTCAGCTAATTTGACTTTGATAACGCTAGCGTAGAAGGAATTATCAAAAAAATTGCACTGCATAATTTCTTTATTTTATAAACAGTTATGTGTTTGTGAGAGTGTTATTGTTTATTACTATGTATTAATAGCGAGGTGAATATAAGTAACAGTCGCGCATATAATGATTAACAATGAAATATACAGCAATGTGATTTTATAATGTGTCTAGAAAATTTGGATGGATAAATTGAATATTTTATTTAAAAAAAACTAGGTTCACTATTTATAAACGCGTATCGAAATTATATCATAAAATTATTAATATGTTCACTTAAGTTTCATAATTCGTGTATGTAAAAGTAGGATATTTCTGTGAGATGTTTACAGTTATATTTATAATGAAATAAATTTTGTCAGTCAAGGCTTTATAGAATGGTTTCTTGAGATCCGATATCAATTTCTAAATCAAAAACAATTTTGCCTAAAATTTTATTGAATTTAAGGACATTTTTAGTATTTTAAACTGTTTATTATTTCATAGTACAAATTTTGCTTATCAAAAAGTTTACATACCTAGTTCACACTATAAATATTATGAAAACCAATGGAATTAATTGTTTATTAATAATTTGTTATGGCGATTATAATATTTCAATAATTCCAGAACTTCCTTTAATTAATTTTAAAAAACTTCCTCGTTCTTTAAGAAAAATATTTTAGAACAATTTCCTTGTGTCATGCACGTTGGATTTATTTCGTTTGTTTTATTTCTAATATTAAAGAATTTTATATTAAATTAAATTATTATAAATATAACCATACCCAGATAGCACATCCTCTTTTACAATATTGTTCGATATTACATCATTTAATAATTAAAAATATTATACAATATTATGAATATTGTTTAACATTGTTACAAGCCTGTAAAGTTGCTTCTCACCACAGTTAGTTGAATCACTGGACCGTTTTACAATCAGCCCTTTGGGTGCTGTTCGGGTGCCGCGTCAGTGATCTCAGAGCTTGGCGACGAAATTTTGTGACTTTGGCGACAAAATAGATAATACTGAGAACTTTGAGAATTTTAGCGAATCATCCAATAGAAACCAACATACGCCTGATTGGTCCCGAACCTTCTCGGCCCACCTGCCGGGAACTATAAAAGGCCGGCAGTCTCAAGCTACAATGGATCGGAGTTGGAGTTGAAGACAAGTAATGAGTCGTCGATAGGATAACGAAGCAACGGAGGAATAGTCCAGCGTTGTGTGGAGCTCAAGCGTGTGCTGAACTGAGCTGTGTGCCGAGTTCTTGTGTTTATCGTGGAAGCAGCATCGAGTCCTGTGAGAAGTAGCCAGTCGTGTAGTAGTGAGTCGGCAATCGGATACAGCTAAAGCGAGGAGATAGTGGATAATTGCAGCTGTGTAGAGGGACCGTAGAGCGAAGCTCCACTTTCTTGCTGAATTCTGTCTAGTCGATTACAATTTGTGGGCTATTGTCTTCTGTAGTGTGCTGCCTTGCGTATTTGTTGTATGTGTAATCGTTGTCTTGCTAGTGTCTTCGTGTTTAAATAATCGTCATCATTATTCGTTATTACGGTCTTCTAATTGTTTTCACACCATACATCCACTACAATCGAACCCAGTGAATTTACGGACTTAGTAGTAGTGGAATCTGAAGTAATCCATTACAATATTATACTATATATGTGTGCATCTAGGGTACAGTATTTCATTTATTGTAATTATCTCAATAAATGGCATTCAAAGATAAATATGAATGTTTTGATTTTTGTCAATTGGCATTTTCATTTCTTGAAGAATTTTCATGAAGAAATATGTAATCATCTAATCTAAAATATCTTTTCTTAAATTGCAAATTCCCATCTTAGTTAGCACTCTTTTTCATAGTAAATTAATGGAATCATTACTCTGTGTAAATAAATCTCTAAAAATCTAGAATATCGTGAATATTTAACAAAAATTCTTTGAAAAAAGTTTTTCTTTCTGAGTGTTTTTCTCGGATCTCAGAAAGCCAGTGCAAACGATTAAAAAAAGCTACTGAAGTAGCGACTAGAATCCGTCATAATCTGAATTTTTTTCTTTCAGAGTCGAAATTTTTTTTCTTTTTCAAGTTTACTTAGAGAAAACTACTTTTCTTGTTTTGTATTTGCTTTCCTTATTTTTCAGGTATTGCTTAAGCGTATACCGAGAAAAGCAAAAAAGAATTTACTGCGCTTGAAAATTTAAATATTTTAGGCCTGTTTAAGTCGGTTTTTTTTCTTTTTTTTAACTTAGTGAATTTTTCGCTGATCCGACGTTACCGCAAAGTCTCTCAAGAATTTTTACAGTTTTACAACTTACAGTTAAAAACCACCTCAGCAAAAAAAAAAGTCTTCATCTGAAGAAAATACAACTACATAATATTAATTTATTGCATTTTTTTTGAAGTTGAGTAAGCTTTTCTAGCTTAGCTATGAGAGAAGTGGTAAAATTTCTTATTCCTGTTAATGTGTTATTTTTTGATAAAAACTGTTATTTAGACCTGGGGAAAAAACACTGGAAATGTTATTTTTTTATTCGCATTTCAATTTTTAAGTTTTGGACGACACACATATATATACAGAAAAATAACTCCCCACTTTAATGGTATATAAAATTATTTCGTGCTTTGCTCTCATAAGCTACTGCATACTCGGCTTAAATCGCTGACAATTCGTCAGCGTGCTTATAAAGTGCCATAAGTAACAACAAAACCTGTTTAGGAAAGTCCATTTATCCGGCTGTTCGAATATAAATTAATACGATACGAAAAAGACGAAGAAAAATGAAGAGAGATAGATAAGATTCGGTACAGGTATTTCGGTCAAACGTTCAACCAAATCCAACTACGGGTTGACTGTCTGTCGGTGTATACCATTAGAAATAAGTGAAATCGATAATTAAAAAACGCAATGACTTAAATATATCAAACTTGTTACTTGTTATAAGTGCAATTTTATGTCAAATTTTTGCTTCCTTCGATTGAGGAAAATACAAATTTGATTTCTACATACTATTAGCACATTCTCGGAATTAATCGCCAAACAACTTGCCAAAATTGATCTGATAGATTCCGTAAAAATGCCAAATTCATTTTCCTAAAAGGGCCAGAAGTTAATATTTCGTAACTATTGTACACTAGTGCAATTTACAACTAATTCATTTAAAAAAAATTGTAAGAATATCCTTTTAGCTATTAAGAAAATACTGTTAACATTATTTCTAATAAATTAACTTAATCAAGTACATGACTTTTTAAAGAAAAAAATAAGCATAGAAGTATGGATCAATATGATATAATTGAATATTATTGTTAATTTTCAATTTATCTTATTAATCTACATGATATTTTTATAATTCAATGAATGAAGAAAAAAATTAAAAAATAGAAATAAGAATATTAAAAGCACTTTTCAAGGAAAATGCAATTACTTTCGAGTTAATATATTTTTGATAATTCCTAGTTCTTTCAAAAAATAGTTTTATCAAAAGATTGACTTTCTTAAAAATGAAAACAAATAACTTTTTACGATGAATATATTACTTGAAACATATATAATGAATTATATCCCTTATATATATTTATTCAACGGAAATAGATTGAAATTTAGAAATAAGTCATTGTATTTAAAATAAAATACCAAGAACTTTATTTTTTAATTCAATTTTAGTAAAGCATATTGGAAAATAAATTAATTTTTCAGTTTCTTTCAAAACGTTAATTTAAGTTGAAAATATTTTCCAAGAAAAGTAAATTTATCAAAAAATATATATCTTGTTCGATTTCGAAAAAATAGCTCTTTTTTCTATATTTTCACAGTAAATGAAGTATGGCATTTCAATATAAAGATAAATAAGTGAAGATCTAGAATACCGAGAAAATTCAACAAAATTTCTAAATACACTTTTTATCCAATAATTTTTTTCTTCTCAAAAAGGTTAATGTAAATTGTTTAGAAAACCGTATAAGAAGCCACATAGAATGTAAATTGTTTAGAAAACCGTATAAGATGCCACATAGTTGATTCGTCATAAACCCCATATATTTTATTTTTTAATATTTTTTGTCTTCATTTCTTGACGAAGGAAGAATTACAGTGTTTATTTTCTACTATCCATATTTGCGCTACTTAATTTTCAATTAACGTAAAAGCACAAATGAAGAAAAACAATTTACCTTTCATGAAAGTTTTAGTGCTTTTGCTCCGTATTTTTTTTACTGCTACAGTTTTTCACAAGCGCCTACGTTATCCCAACTTCTTTCAAGGATTTTGAACCATCTTACAACTTCCCGTTAAAAAAAGTTTTTCCTTTCGGAAAACGCCACTACTAATACTATTTTATTCTTTATTCATGCTGAGTAAATTGTGCTTTATTTCCTGAGAAGGCGGATAAAGGTTCCTGGAATTCGATAGCTAAATTATGTGCTTCCTAAGAATTAAGAATCGCAACTGAAAGTTAAATAGATCTTAAATAATTTTCTTTCTTTCCTATACAATTATAAGCTTTCTTAGACATTTTTAATGTTATATACATAAAGAAATAATTTTTTTATTTTGATAGAATTTAAAACTATCTTGTGTCATATTAAAAATTGATAAATGTCATTAATTCCAGCATTTACACGAGTAGAAAGGTGATATCTATTTTATATTAAAAGAGCCTTCATGATAATAGCATGTTTTTAATTTAGCATCTTTTATAATCTATAAAATACAACTTAATATTTTAACTATTGAAATAGTTTTGTTATTAATCTATTGGGAAAAGTGGTTGTATCTATACTCCTATGATGGTTAGAAAAGTGGTTTCATCTACAATTCTATGATGTTTACACGCAATATTTATAAATAGTTATTTATCTAAATAAGGTATTATTGTTTGTTTTTAAACAATATTTTACTATATAACTATGTGAATATTAAAGATTCTAGATTCTTGCTTATGTGATAAGGAACAAGTAAAATCACAAATGTCGTTAAAGAAATATGCCTTAAAACATTGAGTTGATAACAAGCAAACTGCTTTTCAAATAACATGTACGATTTCTTCAAAAATGTGAAGATAGCTCATGATATTTGTTAAATTAATTATGAATATTATTGATCTAGATCTCTTCATTTGTAAAAACATGTAATTTATTTTATTTATTTATTCTATTTATTTATCTATTACAAAATTATTAATTGTTTTTTTCTCAGAAAATATTTAGGTACGAGTTGCCTACTGAACACATATGGATATTCTTCAGTCTTTCTCCTATACATGAACTGGTCATTTAAATAAATAAAAAAAATCTTAAATGCATTTGGTTTAATGTGTTATTCGAAACAATCTTCTACATTACAGTATTCATTTTACAGTTTATCTAACAATACTTATTTTTGAATTTGCAGTCAATTTTATAATGGTGAAGTCGTGTCCTGGATAGCGCTGTGTGACATTATCTGCAAAAGAGCAGACAGAAAAAGGTTCTAATAGTTAGATATATATAAAAAAAAAATGTTTTTTTTTTCAATGTGTGTAAAATTGCGTTTTTTTTTTTGTTTTTTTTTTTTTCCTTCATGAAAGACACCTATACAGAAAAACTTAAAAAGCAAAAAATATTAAATGTAAATACATAAGTAAAAAAATAAAGCAAAAAGCACGACTCGAACCTAGGACCCTCAACACAATCGTCATTCATTTTGGTCTGACCACTATATTATACTGCCCACACTTCGAAGCGGACGTTGAATATACTTATTCTAATATTTAGATACAAAAAAAAATGTTTTTCCCCTGGAAAATGGCGGTTTTACAGGAAATACATCTATATAGATAAATCTGAAAAGCAAAACCTTATCTAAAGTTTGATCCAAATCTTTAGAGCGGTTTCGAAATACATGAAATAAAATCATATATATAAAAATTGCTCGTTTAAAATTATAATCTTTAATAAACTGCGCCATTTTTCGGATTGAAATATAAATTCAAAAATGAAAACAAAAAACAGTTGAACTGACTATTATTGATTTTACCCTTATTTAGTAAATTAATTCCGACGTTTTTTAAATTGCCTTGAAGTTTCGTATTCTGTATATTTCTTGTTTATCAAAAAAAAAAACGAATAGTGGTTTTGCTATATAAAATTTATCAAAATAATCAGCATTATCTAATTTTTCTTTCTAGAAATAAATTAGAATTTTGAGAAATTCTGATAATTTCTTATGAATACAACCTTTTAAACAATTCCTAGAATTTCTCACAAAAAAAGATCGATTTTTCTGAAAATAAAGTAAAATATTGATGTAAATGTAACATGTTTAAGGGATTTGTCTTGTTTATGTACATATTTTTAAGAATACCCAAAATAAAATTAGAGATGAAGGATTATAAATATACAAATGTCAAAAACTTTCTTTGCTAAGATAATCTCGATAAAGCATATTCATATATATATCTATATATAAATTTTTAATTTTTGTCAATTGGAAATTCCTTTCCAAGAGGAAATATTTAATCGACAAATGCAAATTCTTTCTTTGCTCAAGAAAAATATTCTTTCTCGGTTCTACTTTTCACAATAAACTGGAGGTATCATTTCTCTGTGCAAATAAACCTTTAAAAATATGGAATATTGTGTGTATTCTACTAATATTCTAAAAATATTTTTCCCAAATTTTTTATTAGCTTTCAGGTAGTCAGCATATACGATTAAAAGAGTCCCTGAAATTACGACTAAGATTTGTCATCATTTCGAAATATTTTTCTTCCAGAATCGCATTTTTAACTTCTTTTTCAAATTTTCTAAGAGAGAGAGCTTCTGTTTTTTTTTTCATTTGTATTTGCGCTTTTCATTTTTCAGGTAATGCAGGAGCTTAGACGAGAGTAATAAAGAATTTACCGCATGTGAAAATTTTAATATTTCGGCACGGTTTAATGCTTTTATTTTTTGCAGTTTACTCTTTAGTATGCACCTATTTTACCGCAAATATATTTACGAATTTTAGCCCTCTTATAGCCTCCCATAGAAAAATATTCCAACAAAAATTCTTCCTCTCTGGAGAATGTAACACATAATATTAGCATTTTTCTTTTTCACTTCTCTTGCAGAATAAGTAAATTTTATGTAGTGAGTCGAAACTGAAATGGAAAAACTTCTTACTATTACAAAATTCTACTATTTGTTTCATAAAAGTTACAAACAATAATGTAAGAGAAACAATGCTGGATGACTTTTTCTCACTTCTTTATTTAACTTCTTAAAACCTTTCTCCATTCTTACAAATAGGCATAAAAATAAAAGACCATCCCCTCAAATATGCTTTTACATTAGTGGGATTTAAAATTATTTCTTGAATTCTTAAAAGCCAACTCAAGAATACGGTTACGAAAGACAATAAAAGTGGAAACTCAAGTTTAACTTAATGGAGTAATAGGGCTATTTATCTGTTTTTTTTCCTATTGTGCATAATTAATTTTCTTTTGCATTGAACTGTAAAGTGTTTTTTGTCCGCTGTAGCCTGGTGTTAGGGTCTTGTCTACGAGGCTGGACGGTTCCAGATTCGACCTAAGAATTATCAGGCGAGTGGGTCTGGTGCGCGTTAAGTCCATTGGGATCAGATGTTTCCCAGTTGGTATGGTGCGGAAATTTGGAGAGCTGATATCAGTTCAGGTATCGTCTCGTCTTCTGATCGCGGTTCAAAATGACTGGGTTCATCCCAAAATACCCATAGCATTGCTTTAGAAATGAGTTGTTTATATAACTAAACACATTAACCCCTTTTTTCAGTTTATTTATAATATTTTTCTAAATGATGAAAATTTACATTTTGATCATAAAACGAATCTTCCTATTTATTTTACAGCTTCTTTGGAGTTCACAATATTGATGATACTGTCTTGGCAACGAGTTCATCAACTGTGGTTGTTTATATACATCATTCTGAGGAGTTGTCTCATGCTTCGCTCGAAACTGCTTGCCATTATGTATAGGTCACAAACCCTGGATTTGCTACTTCTTTCTGGATCTTTCCTTTCAAGTGCCCGGATGTTACAAAAGAGCAAAAGGTATTCCGTTTGTAGTATAAAGTCGACTGTGCTTACAAGACAGAATTTTTTTGTAAATTCATATCGGATGGTTAGATTGCCATTCTCTGAAGAATTTTTCAAAGTCCTTTTACCATGGTAAGTGACAAAAAATGAAAGATTTTACATTTATGTGTCAATCAAGATAAGTTTTATAATGCGATGAGTGTTATTTCTTATTATGTTAATATTTCAAAAGAGCATGTAAAGAGGTCTCAAATGTGACTAGATATGGTGAACAATTGAATATGCAAGCAAGATTTAAAAAATTAATATTAAATGTACCGAAAGAGGTGTATAATTAAAAAAATGTATTTAAATCATGATCATTTAAGTGCCATATTGCTAAAGAGCTTTTACAAAGTTACTAATTCATTAGTTTAGGCATTTGTTTCCCACACATGAAATAATTTATTATACCAATTGCCACACAATTAGTTTTTACAACTTTTAATCTTTAATTTAGGCTTGTGGTGAATAGCATATAAGCCAGTTAACAACTCTTCTACCCGAACGATCGTTTTGGCGGAATTGTTTAGTTACTGGACTGCTAACCGAAAGGTCCCAGGTTCTATCCTTGCGCATTCGCATATCGCCACATTGGTGACCTCGGACGATGAACCCTCAACCTTCGTACAGCTGTTGTGGCGCCATCTACCCGCACCTAAAGTCGTCAGACTCACTTGACGCAGCAACCCAAAGTCGCCAGACACACTTGGCGCATTAGCACACCCACACACGCTCGCCATAACGCTTGGCGCTATTCAACTGGGTATCGGCCCATTAAGCCAACAGCTAATATTACATCACCACTCAACATCCATATCGTTCGTCTCACCTCCGTCTCACTGGAGGGAGAGTACTGTGGTGAATAGCATATAAGCCAGTTAACAACTCTTCTACCCGAACGATCGTTTTGGCGGAATTGTTTAGTTACTGTACTGCTAACCGAAAGGTCCCAGGTTCTATCTTTGCGCATTCGCGCACCGCCTCAGGCTTGCTTTTTATTTTCTCATATACAAAGAATACACAAAGAAAATATTTTAATCACTAAATATTTTAAACTCAAGATTTTCACGAATTTCTACTTTTTATATCTCCCTGAGTCCGAAAAGCATATTTCTGTAATTGTCTGTCTGTCTGTCTGTGTGCTAACACAGAAACTTAGGCTTTGAGAGAAGTGGAAGAAATTTGGTATATGGATTTGCCATCAAAACTGTGGATTTCTTTCACATTTTGAATGTCATTCATTCAGATATAGTCTGTCTGTCCGGCTATCCAATACAAATGAACACAATAAATATAAAAAGAGTAAAACTGATAAAATTCCGCATGCAGATTTAACACTGAAATTTAAATCTATATTGAATGTGAAACTAAATTCGTAAATATGTTGACTACCCGTTGGCGTGTACTTTTTTTATTCATAGAAACGCTATGGCTGAAAAACGCAACAATTTAGGTAAATAAAATTTGGTTAATAGTTTTAGCATCTAAGGTGTAGATTTTGATTTTCGAAATAAATCTGTCAAAGATTTGACCTTTTGTGGTCTGTATTTTCCCAGTACAGAAATGCAATGATTTAAATTAATGGATTTTCATATGTAATATGTAAAATTCTGCTTCAAATTTTGAATTTAATTTATCGTAAAAGGACAAACAAAATATGTATTCAAGTTTTTAGTTTTGTGCATAAACCGTATGCCTGTTATTAATCCCCAAAAAATTATCGTCAAAAATCAATATTTCGTAATTTTTGTTAGATTAATGCCATAAAATTAACATACAAGTATAAGTCTTCTTTATTATGTACTACAAATTCAGACGAACCTCAAATGAGATACTCTAAATTAAAAATTTCAGCCCTCGAAACTTTCACGGTTTTGCTTAATTATATAGGTGGGTGGGTGTATAATGCCTTGAATAAATGGTATGAACGAATCTTTCAGGTATATCATTTTCGCCGGTTTTTAAATTTTTTTGAAGTTCTCAAATTAATTTATTAAAAAAATTTTCTTGTTCAAAATTGTACCTGAAATTACAACAACAATTTCGAAATTTGGGCAATCGCTTCTCATGAAATTCACTTTATCGATTGGTATGCGATTCGTATTTAGGTGTTTCCATTTTTGGAGTCAATACCTACGGTGATAATATTTTGTCTATTTTCTTCTTTGATACTATAGACAATTCACAAAACACTACTTAAAAAATGCTCCTAATTTTTAATTAAGTGAAATTCTAATTAAAATGCAAAATCATTTCTAAATAAACATTTGAGAATGTTTATTTATGTTAAATTTGGTAAGAGACAAAACAATTTTGACTGTAGAACATCTGTAGACACATACAAAAAATTTTCTTTATTATTAGTGGGAAAAATTGTATTTCAGATTCTTCAGCCTTCTCAGTTTTCCACCAATATAATAAAATGTTTCTTTATAAATACTTAATTTGCCCTGTTATAAAATTACATCCACATTTGCTTGCATTCGGATAATATACAATTACATAATCGGCGTATTTTTTCTATTTTTATATATAAATACAAGAACAAAACAATAATGGAAAATGATAATATCTATTTGCTATTCAAAAAGAAAGCAACTGCAATTTGTGTAAAAGAGCAATTCCCAATTAGATAATACAAAACAAAATGATTCCAAATCATTTCTTCAATGACAAACTCTATACAGTCGAATTATATTTTATCAGAAATCATGAATCATTAATTAAATTATTGCGATAATGCATCTCAGTTTGAAGATTACATGCTTAGTTAAATTTAATTAACTTATTTCCTGACTTAGCATATCACAGCGGAATTATTAAGATATATTTATTATGAATAAATTGAATCATGTTATTCTGTAGCATTATTCCGTTGCATTTATGTAATGCGTGAATAGCGTAGAACAGCATGTCTTTGAAATCTTTCAATAAAACAAGTTTTGTTATTGATAAACGTTTTGTTTATAACTATATGCGCCATATTTTGCTTTTTTTTGTCATGTTTTGCTTTGTTGTATTTCTTACATTGTAGGTGCCGTATTGAACTTTTTTAATTTATTATTTAATATACCCAAAACTGCTCGGAATGAAATCCTTTCCATGTTTTCCCTAACCCAGAATTAATAATTTAATTGGTTACTATAGTATCTTCAACAAAACACTGCTTGCAATTCAGTGTTTTTAAGCAAAATTCGTAATACAACAAAAGTTAGCAATTAAATCAACATAACATGTATGAAATGGTTAGTCTTGTGAAAAGAGAACACATATGGAAAAATGGAATTTCATTTCTCTTTTTAAGAAACTATTTCAAATTTGAACGTGCGTTTTTTAAAAATTCGTTAGATCCATGGTCGAGACTGGTGCTTTGTAGTTTGTACTTCCCTATTTTGTAATAAAATTTCCTGATATAGCATTTTTGGTTTTATCAAGTAAAGATACACTGTGAGAAAATTAAAATCCCAAACAACTTAGAAATTAAAGAGAAACGTGAGTTGAGGGTGATTAGAAAAATAATTATTTTTAAAATGGAAATAAAAGGAAACTATTATACGCATATTTAATATTTTTAATATAATGGATTGTTTCATATAAAATAATAAAATTAGTATTATCTTTCTATCGTCTGCAGCATTGTTTCAATTAAAATGTGATTCAGTCATTCAAAGAAGATTAATATCTCAAGTTGCAGTGTTCCAAACGATTTTTGAAAACCGTAGAAAATAATTTTTTTCATTAGTTATAAATGACTTTTAAAGAATGATTCAACATTTAACTAAAAATCGTGAATTACAATTTAAACGTATCTGAAAATTGGAATATAATTATAATTATATATCTATAGTGAATCTCCATCTTCCTCAATTGTCCAAGCTAGTAGTCAAATTCTGAATAAATTTTGAAATAAGAGAGCCTGAAGGCAAGTTCGAAGTTAATAGAAACATATTTTTCAAACATCTGTAAGGAAAATAAATCTGATTTAAACATCTTTCTTTACTATATTTTAAATTCAGTTTGCTAAAATAATCTTGAACATTCATTTGTATGTTTAATCATTTGTATGTTTACTTATTGAAAAAGTATGTTTTATTAAAAAAAAATAAGGCCACTGTTTAATTAACTGTCACAAAAAAATTATTAAAATCCTACTTGTGCTTTATATTTCAGAGCATAGTTTAAAAAATGTTTTGTAGTTTGAACTTTTATAAAACATAAAATTAAGTGATTCAGTATTATTTATATAAATTCATTCAAGTATTATGTTGCACGGTTTTGAATTTGCATTTCCCTTTAAACTTATGTTGTGCACTGTATCTATTTAATCATTTATTTTACTTAATTCAAAGCTAAAGAGCAACTAACTGTCACACTTCCTTTTGATGTCACTTGTTCTTTTGCAAACGTTTTTATTTGTTGTTGTCTTGATGTGTATGATCTATGCTAAAAGATTGACGATGGAGTTCTAAGTCATTAAATACGATATTAGTTGCCGCAGCCTAGAAGAAATCAAACATAGTGATGAAAAGCTTCTGATGTAGGGGATATATTTTTCTCCTTCCTAATGGGTAGAGCAGGGTGTTGGTTCGAATTCCCTCCATTCCCTTGAATAGACGCGTTCCCTTGGAAAGGATTATATCTAGACCAATTTGTTCATTAGAACTTAACCATAATTGATTTTTTAATGCTGTCATGAGAATTGTCCTTTAATTACCCTGAATGCTATGCCAAAACAAAAATGAATTGCTTTTGTGGTAACAGTATGACATCAGTAGTGTCACTGTGTGCAAATTTCTCTCTCTGAAGAGCATTACTAATTTTTTAAGATTTGCTTACTGGTAAAATTATGAAAGCTATAATAGTATGCTGCCTTTTACGACTAGCTTATTTGCTTAAAATATTGACTTTTTCTATTATTAAATTGTTAAAAGGATGCGAATCTATTTTAACTTAAACGTTTTTATATAATACGATTAAAAAAATATGAATTTAATGGAATTAGTTCACTTCAAATTACTGCGCATGCAAATTAACTAATGTATATGTTACGGTTAACGTGATA
>JAPMOR010060753.1:0-13043 GCA_026543865.1 Argiope aurantia | reverse complement strand
TCCGAAGTCATTCTGCTGATTACAATATCAAAAAAATAGAAGTTATGGAAACCTTAAGAATGATCGCTAATGCAGGATGGTTTATGTGTAATTACAAGATTAAACACGCTCTCGAAATTCCCCAAATCAAAGATTTCAACCTTAAACTCTCGAAAAACGCCTTTGATAATTTTACAGATATTAAAATTCCTTCTAATAGAAACATTACTTTTTATGATAGTTCACTTCCTGAAAATAGAAAGCGCCCCAAGCGGTTCTCCTGAAATAAGCATTAACTCCTCCTCCACAAGTGTCATAACCACGCCCTATTTGTCTATTTTGAGTTGAAGCTTGTTTTGCGAAAGGGCTCAGAAATTTTTCTGGCGAGTTTGGTTCGACGCCTTCCTTTTAACTTCTTTTCCTTAGGTTCGATCCTAGCTTACGTTTCGCTTTTTTTAAGTCTTCAAAAGCCACAGTAAATCAATTTTTAGTAACTCTTCCTAACGTTTATCACTTATTTTATCTTTTTATAGTAAATCTTTTCATGTTCTTATTTTATTCTTAAAATTTTTCTATTTTAATTTCTTATTTTCTTTTTAGTAAAACTACTTTAAATTAATTTTAGCTTTCCACATGGCACATGTTTTTCTGCACTCCACGGAATTTCACTCATCTCAAGTCAAAACTTTTCCACAAATGCAGCTGAACGGCCGGGCCGGTGGTCAATGAACTGCAATAAACCTCTATAACGTTGGTAGGTGCAATTCAAATTGATACTGGAGATATTGAACATTTAAGGTATCTCAGAGAAATTGTGCAATTCTGGACAAGAAGATAAATTATCTGTATATGATAATGTTCGTGATATTAAGTGTGATAGAACGAAATTTTTGAGTAAACAGGAACGTTTTGAAGAGCTGATGATTGATACTGTCTGCAATCGTAAAGAGTTAAATGCATTTACAAGTACTCTTATAAGAATAAAACTTTGTAAAGATGTCAAAGATAACAATTTTGAACTAGATTTACATACACTTTAATAAATGTAATATTTGGCCATTTTTCAAATTCTAATAAGAGTTAATAAATGCATTATTATCATCTGATTCCACTATTTCAATAAATCATTGTAATATGTATATTATCACAATCGTTCAAATGCTACTTTGTGCAATGAAAAGGTTGTCTCAGTTTACAAATAAATTTGCATTAGAGACTTTGCCATTAACTTTGAATATGCACTGATGAATGTAATTTTACTGATTGGCATTTTTAAATTAGAAATGTCTCTTAAAAATTTAATTTTTTTAAATCCACAGAAGCCAAAATATATTCACATAATTAGCTATCTAGTTTAATGAAGCTTTTATTGGAAGAATGTGTCAACATGAAATTTTTATGGCAATAAAGGCTTTTTCTGTTCACGTAGAACATTCTGCATTTATAAATGAAAAAAATCCTGAATGAAGAAAAGTGGGAATTTATAACATTTTCATGAAAATGATAAAAGAAGCGGAAATCTATTACATGATAAAAGAAAATTGATATAATAATGTTGGATAATTTTTAACTTTAGGTGTGGATCGATATCTTTTCAAAATTTATTCAATTTTAATGTAATGCTATAGGAATTTCAAAAATTTGTTATATTTTCAACTATGAACTAAAGATAATACAAATAAGCCGTAAGTAAATGTCCGGTTAAAAATGAGAAAATAATTTTAAAGATGTAGATTCCTTTAATTATTTTCTAATTAGTAGTTTTTAATTTGGAATTCACTATTATAAATATTATTGAATCCTGTGACATTTTTTTTTCTTCTTTCAAATTCTCTGTAAAACTGTTGTGCGGATCATTGACTCCATGCAGTTGACAATAATATTAAAAAATTGAACATATTTTAGAAGCTAGTTGTACACTATTTTCATTTTCCAATTTCAGCGAAATCAAAACTTGTCAAGATGATGGGCTTCAATTTTTTTAAAAAATTACATCTTGAAATTGTCATTTCCCCCCCCCCCCCAATCATATACGCCATCAAATATGCCACCTTATCTCTTAATAAAAGCGAAATTTCCGTTTTCAATTATCCTGTCAATATAAATAATTTTTCGGACAATCCATTGATTAAAAAACATTAATTATTCCTCCTTGCTTGCCACAGGATTAAAAGTTTCCCCTCTCTTAATCGAATTTCCTAGATTAGTTTTGGATAGTTCTGTCTCACTATAATATGTTTTAGTCTTTATATTTGCCATTTCTATTAAAAAAATTAAATTAAATTTTTTAATCTGTAGTTTATGCATCCAAAAAATAAACCTTCAGTTTGCCATTGAATGCAGAGCACACATTTTAAGAATTCTTTTAAAATTACATTTATTCTTTATCGTTACTTAAAATGCAGTTAATTAAACAATGGAAAAGTCACTGAAGAAATTTTTAAAATATTTTTCGTAATCTTAATCTTTATGCCCATGGCGGAAAAATTGTATTTTCTTTCCTTTCACCCATTAACTCCATTTTTCAAAAAAAAGGTATTTTTCATGGCGCCATCTGTTGAGTGATAAAAAGAATATATTATTTATACAAAATAATTTCTTGTTTTGTTTCTTTGTTTTTCCCCTTAGGAAAATGCCTGTAGAGCGGGATGAATTAATAAAGAAAGGCCTTATTATAAACTTTGTTATTTTAAAATGATGTATTTTAATAATGCCTAATATACATAACATCATTTTATTTGCTTAAATTTATTTTTAATTGGGAAGTGGGAAAGTGTTTCCATTGTAAGATTCAATAAGATCCTAGCTTTTAGAAAATAATAAGAAAACAGATAAACTAATAACTTAGTAAGTATTTTGAAAGAAATTAATAAGTAAAAATAAAACTAATTTCATTAATGAAAATAATAACAAAAATCCTAATAAGATAAAAAAAATTTATAAATGAAAAGGGAAAATACATTAACTTCGTTTTAATAAAAATCAAAATTATTATCTTTCTTTATTTAACCTTTTTCCGTAATTATTTTTTAATGAAGATCATTTCGTTTCAACGCCATGAATGTCGTCTACCACTATGTCTTTTTAATAAAAAAAATAAATAAGATTAATTACTTAGCCACTGTTTTTTCATGTTTGCTCGAATATAGCTGAAAACTGACTACAACGCACTATATTTTTTCCCACAAATTGTTGGAGATAAAGGTGATTAATACCAGAAGGAAACGAAAAGTTTCGAACGATGAAAGTAGAATATTTAGTAATTTAAAAGTTATTTTTGAAATATCTGCTAGTGTTCAATAATTTTTCACTTTAATCTATAAGCATTTGTATTTCAATTTTCAAGCATTCTAAATCGATTGCAAAAATTTTAAATGGAAGTCCACTATTGATTTTTTTTAAATATTTCAATTGAATAATTGCTTCTCCTTGCTGGAAATAGCAAAAGATTATAGCTCTGAAAAATCAAGGTTAAATTTGATCTATTCTCATGATAAATATCCCCTCCCTCCCAAGAGTAATATACCAGTTTTATGATTATACATTGATATATTCATTTAATCTTTCTATATTCAGAATAGACAGGAAATGAGACAATTTTTTACGAGAATATGAGGTAAGGTATTTTCGTAGAGCAAGAAAATTGTAGGACTCTTTTCCTAATACAATAAAATTAAAGATTGATTTAATGGATTAATAAGCAACTTTCTATAATTTTAAGAATGAATTCTTATTATTATAAATTTTTTTAAAACCATCATTCGAGAAATTTCAAATAATTACTGTACTATTGTCAAGCAAAAACTACGGGCAAGCGAACGAAGGAAAGTAATAGGACAATAAAAAAAAGTACAACGAATATTAATTCATTCTACAATAATTCAATTAATCAAATTCAATCAATAACAACAATAAGTACAAAAGTGACAATTTTAGATATCCAATATTATATGAAAACTCAGTTCCATATGTGAAGTTTTCTTCTGCTAATTTCTTTGCAGTTTTTGGCATCAAAAATTTATTTGGTAAAAATATTTTAAAAAAGAGACGAATTTCATGCATAGAATGTCATACTTCTATATTTTATTTAAATTTAAATGATAAATTTATTATATTTAATCTTCATTTCGATTTCGCAATGATTTTACTTCTTTTCATTATATTAATGCATTGTTAACAATAATTAATACTTCAGATTATATTAGAAATAAAATGGATGGATGTAAATTTTCCGAATATAAGTTTTTATAAACTATAATAGCAACTACGATTTTTTTTTTCTTCTTTTTCTTTTGCATATCATAAAGGTGGATTTACACTCGGCCAGTTATAAGATGACCAGAAGGCAGCGCATGCGTAGAAAGGCTGAAAAATGCTGTTCAGTCCATGGCGAGTACTTGCCCCGACGGAATAACAACATGCCGCTGTATTGTATTTTTTACTTACTGTGCATGCGTTTGTAGAATTTTGCAGGATTTTCTTTTCTTTTTTTTCTTTTTGCATATAAAAATTAATCGCTTATCATATATTAATTCCGACAATTTTTTTTTCTTGCTCTTTGTTCTTTCTGATGCGAGGTTGTGCGTTTTTTTAAATATGTTATTTGATATTTTTTTCTATAGTTTCCAAATTTAGGTATGTTGACCTTTTTTTCCTTATGTTTTATCATATTTCTTTGTGTAAATTAATTACTTAATACATACGCAGAGAAAAAGAAAAATTCCGGGGTAATAAAAAGGTAATTTATAACCAAGCATGGAATGCCTGAATCAAATTTATGAAATTATGGCAAACATAAATCAGTGCCTTTCTGCGCATGCGTTATCTTACTGGCCGTCTTATAAATGGCCGAATGTAAACCCACCTTAAGGGTCATATCCAAAAACATTTCAGGGTTGTATTTAATAACAACATAGATAAAAAAAAATGATGATAAAATTGCAATAGCCAGGGAATTTGAAATTTAACTTTTGCAATATATAAACGATTGAAAGTGAAATAAAGAGAATCTTCTTTTATTTGAAAAAGTGTTTTGCGTGTGTGTGTGTGTGAATTTATTATAAATATAGTAGGATGTGTGATATATATTTCATAACTTCAGTTCGAACTCTTGTTTTTATTCTTCCAATCTAGTCTTACCTAGTTTTAAATCGAAGCTAAATTATAAGAAATATTTCTGATTAAAAAAAAAATTAATGCAAAAATAATCTCAAAATCAGTTTAGGATTTTGTTAGCAACCAATGCTACGAAGATAAAATTCACACTAACTATAAAGCTATTTTTAACATCGACAAAAGTTTCTTTATAAAATTGTACGCAGTACCGTAGTATAGAACAAATATAAAGGTATTAAACATAGAAATAACTATTCCAAGATTTTCGTTTAATTACTGTATTGCTTCGGCATAGTCAAATTATAGCCATCTAAATTCACGCGACCTTTTTTATTCGTCTTTCTTTTAAACCTGTGTTTGTGTAAAAGAACCATGAATAGGATTACATGAAAAGTAACAAAGAAAGAAAATAATAATAATAATTGAAACATTTTGAGAGAAACTGGATTTCTAGGGATTAAATTTGTGTTTTCGCTTATTACTTCAGGGGGCCGCGGTGGCCTGGTGGTAAGGTCTCGGCTTCGGAACTGGAGGGTTTCAGGTTTGAGGAACCGTCCGAAGAACCGTCGTGTAAGGGGGTCAGTTGCACGTTAAATCCGTCATGACCAAACGTCCTCCCGCTGGTGTGGTGTGGTGTGGAGAGGGGGGCGCCAGTTCAGGTGTCGTCCTCGTCATCTGACCGTAGTTCAAAATTACGAGGTCCGTCCCAAAATAGCCCTAGTGTTGCTTCAAACGGGACGTTAATATAACCAAACCAAACCAAGCTTATTACTTCATATAAACACTTTTATTCTTTTTGCTTTATCCTCAAAATGATATTTTTTCAACCGTATCCTTTTTGTAAACTTTTTATTATCTTTCGAATGAATAAAGGACATTAAAAAGAACTCTTTTATTTTTTTTACTGGTGACATTAATTATGGTCCTATTCAAATAAAGACAACCTAGAAATGTATATATTGTTTTTTTAGTTTCGAGATTGAATTAATCGAAATAAATTCGAATTTCAAACGATATCTTAACATTATTTATATGAGAAATGAGAGAAAAAAGAAAACAAAATGTGAATTAAAATATTCTGATTAGAGTCTCTCTCATATCCTTGACTGAATCCAAGGCTTCACTATCTTTCTCTCGTTGCTTCATTATGTGAGGTTGAGACTTGAGTTCTGTATAACCCCCGGACAACAGTTGCCTGGTGGTAAGGTCTCGACTTAGGAACCGAAGGTTTCAGGTTCAAGACCCCCTTGCCTTGAAGTAGTGTACGCGGGCCTAGTGCACTCCAAATCCGTCAGGACTGAACGTCTTCCTGCTGGTGTGGTGCGGTAGTTTGGAGATGTGGTGATGGCTTAGATGTTGCCCTCTTTGTCTGACCGCGGTTCAAAGTTTCGAAGTCCGTCTCAAAATGGCAAATGGTGTTGCTTTAAAACGAGACGTTAATGTTACTAAATCTAAAGTCTGTATAACGTTATATTTCCAAGGTCATTTGAAAAGTAAAGTCCAATTTTTTATAAAAGATAAACCAACAAAAAAATTTCAAAAGGCTTTTTTTGATTTAATTCCTCACATGTTTTTCTACATTGTTTCCATATTTGTTTAAAGATTTCCCATAACATTCTACAAGCTTTTGTATGCCTAAGTCATAGAAGTCTGCCGAATGTGAGGATCACCAGTCTTTAACCGCTTCTTCAGTCAAGAGTACAAGCCATTCTTTTCAATTGGTGTTCCTCAGTTAAAAGCCTGGGAACCTAGCGGTGCATAGTTTGCGAAATTGAAAAATTTTTTGGGTCACTTTTGTTCAAAATTATTCTACCTACATTCGAAAAGTCCAATACTAAAGTTGAAATTGTGAACCGCAGGTCTTCACGAATCTTTTTGTCCACGAAATTGACAGTCTTCTGTGATCATTGACGGTTGGCTTGATTGTGGTTCATCATGAACATGTTCCCGTACATGCTTGAATATTCTTATCTATTTGCACTCTTTGCTTTCACTCATCGCACTGAGCCATACGCCTCATTTATCTGTTTCTGAATTTCCTCCGCTGAGTTTAGCTTAGTCATATTAATATTCCGTTTGAAAGCAACACTAGGGCAATTTTTGGGATGGTCCTCGTAATTTTGAACCGCGGTCAAATGACAACGACACATCTGAGCTGGTACACCCCTCTCCAAGCCTCCACCCCACACCAGTGGAAGAACGTTTGACCCCGACGGATTTAACGCGCATCAGTTTCGCTTACACAACGGTTCTTTGGGGGCATCGGGTATCGAACCTGAGCCCCTGCTGTTCCGAAGCCGAGACATAACCACCAGGTCATCGCTGCCCCTTCTGCCACAGAAACGTTCCTTTCTATCAAAAACTGATTCATTGATCCTATTCTCTTAAATTAATTCATTATAAATTCTCTTTAACATTTTGAACTGACATTGCAAACAGTATAATGCAACAATACCAGTGCGAATGATGTCATTTGGCATGCCGAGAGTCGGTGCGCATGCTTGCTAAAATGTTCGTGCGGCATTCGATTACCTGCGACGATGCTGGCCTTACTTTCCGAATAACCCTTACAGTTCCAGGATTATCACTATATTAATGTCCGTAGTTTGAACTAAATTTGGCATGGTTAGTTCTATTATAATCAAAATCAGTTTTAATGGCCCGAGCTTCCTAATTTGATATTCCAAACTTCATATATACAATTCGAAAAATGGTTGGAGACAATGAAAACGATGTTTGTTTATCGAAACTTATAAGACGTGCTTGAAAAATTTTTCTGCTCAGTTTTTTTTTTTTTTTTTTTCATTTAGTATTCATTAATATTACGAAATTCATAAAATTCATTATCCTATAACCGTTTGTCTTTAGCATCCCTTTCGTCTACTGAATAATTTTATTAATTATGTAATCTTATATATGTTTTATTCTGAAGAATTGATAGATATTTGAAATAGGAAGAAACGTTATCTCGAATTTCAATCATGAGCATATTAGTCGCCTATGGCGACCAGTTTGTTCACTCACATTATTGAATTTTTAGGATATTAAATGATTAATACGGAAGGTATTTAAACAAATATTTCAGATTTTTATTTAATTACGATTGAAAAACATGTATTAGATTAAATCAATTTATTGCAAATTAAAAAATGCATATATCTATACTTATATAAAGCTCAATGCCTCTGTGTGTATGTGTGTGTGTTGGCGCTCTACAGACCAGACCGTTTGACCTACAGCTACCAAATTTGGTACATATATACCTTGGAGGTCGGGAATGTGCACCTAGGGTCCCTTTTTTTGAAATTTTAGTTAGAATTTTAATTATTAATTAAAAACTAACTTTCCCGCCAAAAAAATCATTTCCCCACTGCCAAATGAGAAAGGCTTTAGTATTTTTTCCCCACACTAATGAGGCTAGGCTTAACATTTTTCAACCGATTATTTCAAACAATTCTGCTTATTTTCTTAATGTTTAATGCATTTAAAATTAAACATTGTTAATGAATCGATCTTTCAGATTCATTCTGAAGTACTATTGAATTAAAATATAACAGAATAACGGAAATTAAAAATTTCTAATCTGCATAGCGTTACCCCAACTGGCGTAGAAACATTCACGCATTTGCGTTACCATAACTGGCGTTAAAAATTCAAGCATGCGCATTGTGCTCTGATTGTTGACAACTATTTTCAACGGAATCGGACTTAATTTAAATTATTTTCAGGTTAGTTGCTTGCTTTTGTAATTAAAATGTATTTATGTTAATTTAAGTTCATCGTTTTTTAAGTAATTTTTTAATCTGTTTTCGACCGATTATTTTAAACGATTCTGTTTATTTTCTTAGTTTTTGATGCATTTAAAATTAAACATTGTTAATTAATCGATCTGCTCATGATGAATCTGAGAAAATTTTGTTGACAAATTCTTGAGATATTACATAAATTAAGATATTCTTTGGTGCCCATAAGGTTCAGTGATTCTATTTTCAGAAATCATATTATAAAAAAATACTTTGTTTCAATAAAAAATATTATTATATTAATTGCAGATTAATCCTTTCCACTTTAATTTAAAGCATAAATTCTATGGGAGCTAACAGAAAATTAGAGAGATACATATTACGTTATGACTGAAGAGTCTTTATAATATTATGAGTGAATTATATGAGTATCAAAATTTAAAGTTTTAAAATATTTTGATGAAGAAGCTATTAAAATAGGAATTACATAAAATATTTAAGTATTAAAATTTTAACGGTGATTAAGATTGGCGAACCGGCTGGTCGCCAAAGGCGGCTAGTTACGAAATAAAATCAGAAATGGAAATCCTACTACTGAGTTAATGGTGAGTTAAGACATGTGACTGAATGATGAGTTTGAATTCCATTATAGCATTTAAGAACATTGTTAAAAATAGGGTATCAAATTAAATTAAGGAGAAAATCGTATGAAAAGGAAATTGATATCATTAAAAAAGTAATTTTTTGATTCTCAAGATAATACGAAGACCATTTTGGTAAAGTAATTGTTTTGGAAGACATGAACATCATACCCATCTGGGGAAGGTAAATCTATTTTTTTGCCATCGATAAAAATTTCTGTTTGAGGTCCATTCTTGATTTCTTTTATATCTTCTTTCCCCTAACTGAATGTATTTTTTGGTGATTCGGCGAACCCTCTCCGAAATATTTCTAATAATATCTTGCAGTTCTATTCATTTTCTACTTGAGAGCTTTGAAGTAAATGTAACATTTAAAAACGTCCAACGAATCAGTTTGAATATCGTATGATGGTTTATTTACATTTGATTGTTGCCATTCAACAGTAAGTAATAAAAGCGATTTCTCTGCCACGGAGATTAAGAGTTTTACACATATAGATGTTTAATAAAGTATGCAAATATCTTTACACATCAATTTTTATAACATCACTTTTAATTTTGCCATCTCTATTAATAATAAATAAGAATATGTATGTGTGTGTGCGGAGACTATAGTCTAAATTGTTTGACTAAATGTTATGAAATATAGGGCAAATATTTTTTTAGGGTTTTGAATGTGCATCTTGGAGCAGTTTTTTTAAACTTTAATTACAATTTTAAATAATTGAAAATTAAGCCGTATTTTAGCGTTTATCTACTATAATTTTTAAAAAAAAATTAAAACACAAAAATGATTTTTAAATTATCTTAAAATTTAGAAAATTATCTTTTCAGTTATACCTGCTAATTTTTTTCTATTTTCAAATTAAAAAAAAATATTTTAAATAATTTAAAATAGCCAATATGATTCATCAAGGCTGATTGACCTACAATAATATAGATTATTTTAAATTAATAATGTTTAAAGCTTTATAACTCGATCGAATTTGTTCTCAGAAATTTGAAACAGTTAAAAATATTTTACTACATATAATTCACAAGATTGTATAACATTTAGAAGACATAATTTTTTGAGAAGTACATTTATTGATTAAAACAAAATAAAATATTATTTATGTCATTTAAACTCTTTTGAAATTAAAGCTAAAAATTGAATTTTATACTGAATCAAAAATTTTTTTATTTAATGATTTCCTGAGATATTGTATAAGTTATAAAGAATATTCGGCAATACATATTAAACTTTAATACAGAACGATTCTATTTTCTGAAATCCCATTTTTTTTAAACATGTTCTAATCAGTAAAGAAATTTCTATTAATTGAAATTCCATCAAATTAAAGTTTCAAATTAAAGTTTACATTTTATAGAAGGTGAGGAAAAATAAGTGAGATTTTTTTTGCACAATTAATAGACCAGTATCAGGCTTCAATAATAATTTAAGTTATATGACTATCAAAATTTAGAGCACAAAAATATTTTGCTAAAGAAACTAATTGGATCAAGTAGGGTAAAATATTTAAGTGAAAATTTTAGCAAGCATTAATTCCGGTGAATCAACCGATCGCTTAAGACGGCTAGTATATACGTGTGTGTATGCTTGCTATGAGTGAGGTGATTAATCGATAATTAATTATAATTGATCAAAGTGATATACTGATTTATCACTTTGGCTGGTTTTTATTAATAATAACGGATTAATCACAATGGCCATAGCACAAACATATACACATCATGAATTCATGATGAAAATAAATAAATAATTTTTGAAAAATTTATAAATTAATTTATTAGTATGGGTGAAAATAATTTTTTAATGGCTAAGTTACAAAGAATTCACGTGGCTTTATGACACATTGAGCTGTCAATTTATCATCAAGTCTTTTAAAATCAAGCATTTTGTTGATTTAAATACTTGAAAAATTATTAACGGAATTAAAATATTTACAACGAATAATTAATTCATTTAATCGTTTAAAGATGTCATCAATAAAAAAATAACAAGAGAAATAACGAATATGGTAATTATGTCAATTTTTACTCAAATACAAATGAACTTCGCCACCGAATTTTCGTCATTTCCTCGATTTTGAACGTATTTCGGAACTTTATTCATTCATTCACTTTAGGTGCTTTGTTGGCGCCATCTATAGCATTGAATGTAAACTAAACGCTTCCTTTTGATTGGTTTGAGACATCTGGCTGTTCTAATGTTTGCAATGAGCCTTAGAATAAATAACAATTTTAGATCTCTCAAAACTAGAAATAAACGGTTATAAAATAACTATTTTAAATTAATTGAAATTAGTTTTATGAAAGTATTTTTGTGTTATTCTGAGAAAATACTGAAATCACCAATACGATACTCCACTGCAGGGAGGCATGCGCAGTAAGCGGAACAGCCAGTGAGTGCTGTCAAAATGCACCTTGCTGCTCCGATTCAATGCTAGAATGGTTGTTGAAGGAAGTCGATGGACTCTTCAGCCTTGTGAAACGATATGGGAGTGCTAAATTTCATTTTATTTAAATACAGTTTTTATTACTAGCTGTACAACGTCTTTCTTTCCGAATCGTAAAAAGAATGACCGCATAGTGCTATCTTAAACTATAAATATTTTAATTTTGTTATTGGTATTGACAAACCAGAAAGCATGGCAACTCGCATGTGTATATCAGGGAATCTCACCGGACTAGTGTCTATAGCTATATATTTATTAGTTTCTATGAACTGTGTAAAAGGTAGTGGCGTACTTAGTACTGTATCTTCGCATTCTAAGTCTTCAAAAGAAATTACGTGTACGGATGTCAGATATGCTTATACTTCAAAAGGTTTTAGTAACTCAGATGTCCCATTTCATGCAATATCAGGTAAGATTTATATTTATGTACTTAATTCTTCCCCTAAAAAACAGTCATGCTTTTCCTTTTTTTTAATAACTGGGAATCAATTTTTATTGAAAATTTCACAAAATCCACGCATCAGCTACATTAATTTGCGAAGTTTTTATATATATATGAAAGTGTTATATTTATTATTGTCATGCTCTAGCTAGGCATTATTTTCATTGTATTTATTCAAAGAATTTTGAAATCAAACTATTTTTTGTAACTGATATTTCTTATTTCGTTACAATAACTTGTTTTATCTAGAATACTTTGCTAATATGTTTAGAAGTTTTAATAGCAAGAAATGCTTTAAATTTTGTATAATTTTCGATTAATAAATATAGTTTATTGTCTAAAAAAGTATTGTAAATTTGTTCCTTCGCTTGTTAAGAATTATTTTCTTAGAATAATATAATTATTTAATATCGAATGAAAAGTCGTTTATTAATTATAGAAGCTTAAAACTGTAAAAGGTATTATCAAAATGTTTGGAACATTATTTGATAATATAGATCAAATTGAAAAATTAAAAAAAATATTTTTATTAATTGTGTATGGAAGGATTTTTAAAAAAAATTCCTGTTGAAAACGTTATTTTTAAGTACATCAGAATTTTCCTTCTTATTTATTAGAAAAGTTTTTCAAAATTATTTGATTTTTGAAATTATGTGCTGAAAAA
>JAPMOR010060749.1:14417-26531 GCA_026543865.1 Argiope aurantia | reverse complement strand
CCCTCCGAAAAAAAAGGAGAGGAAAAAATGGGTTTTGGGTTCTCTAAAAGTTGAGAATTTCGCCATGTGTTTCTCCCTTCCCCTTTTCCCATCAAATTGTACAGTCTATCATCTTCGTGTGGTCAGTTTGTCCATAATAAGAATTCATGAATGACTACATCATTTCGAATAAATTGAAAGAAAAAATTAAATGACTGCAACGTAGAAGATGTGGCAATGGGTTGAAAAAAGCTTAAATCTACTAAAGGTTGAATAAACAATGTTTTCTTTTGTTTAAAATCAGGCATTTTGTTTAAAATAAGAGATTTCGGAATTTTATAAAGTTTGATAAAATATGTTTTCACTCAGAGATAAGGGATTTTTTTGTTGTTGTTTCTAATGGCTCTTATCATGGACAAGCTCACTTACGAAATCAGCGATTTTAAGACGAGGGGGCGTCCTTTGTTTTTTAGTAGCACCAACTAGGGCCAAGAGAACGTCTTAGCTACTCACGCAACACATTCGCTTGCACAGCCCTTTTTTACAGGGGGAGGGGCACAATTACACATCTCGCAGATAGAACCGATGAAGAACAACCATGCCCGAACCGGGACTCGAACCTAGGAAGCCCAGATCACGGGGAAGACGTGCTATCCCTATGCCAGGACGCCGTTTGAGGGAAAGGTAAAGGATATTAATGGATTAGACGACAAGGATTAATGAAGGATTACTGAAGAAATTAAGAGTGAAACGTTTTATTCCTTTTTTACTTTCTCGTATACGTAGTATAGAGAAAATATAATAAACGTCAAAAAATTGGAATTCAAGATTTTGACAAATTTTACGTTTTAGACCACCCTGAATTCGACAAACACTGTTTTGGAAAATGTCCATCTGTCTGAGGCAAAGAGAACTCAAGAACGCTTTGAGCTAGTTGAAATTTGATATACGATCTTGACATCAAATTTGCAGATTTGAATCGAATTTTGAGTAAAATATGTTCAGAGGAAGTCTGTTTGTCCGGCTGTTCTAATTTGAGTTAACACGATAATTACGAAACGAAGAGAGCTATATAGATAATATTCGGTTCATATATTTAACATTTTTAGTGTAGGCATCTATGAAACTTTGAGAAAATCCAACTATAAGTTGACTGTCTGTTTGCACTTCCAGAAATATGTAAATGCGATAGTTCAAAAACGCAACAATTTAAATATATGAAATTTGGTGTGGTATTTTGTGGCTACAAGTATAGCTTTGGGTCAAATTTTGGTTTCAATTGGTTAGGAAAAACGGTCTAAAAAAGAAATTCCATTTCCGGATACTATTAACCACATGCTAGGGATTAATCGCTAAAACTCTCCAAGGAGGACATAATGGATTCAGTGAAATTTCTAAATTCACGTCAGAAGTTAATATTTAGTGAATATTATACGCCAGTGATAAGTAAAAAGTTCCCAGGCATGACAAGTCTATTTCAGTGTATGCGAGAAAGTTTTGGGGAGACCACTTCCAATGGTTTTTGTATGAAATCAAAACACATCATGACACATATTACAATAAAAATAGCTAAATAAATAATATTTGAATGCGCATATATCTACGTCTCGTACTAGTAATGATAAAGTTGAATCTGTGCATATTTTTTTTCTTTGTTTTGCCGTCGTCCTTTATCCAGGCCCTATTATTTCATCTAGAGCTGCAAAGTCTTTATAAATAAACTTTGGAAGATGGAAATGTGCATCTAGGAGTTTTTTTTCTGAAATGTTAATTAAAATTTTACTTACTTGAAATGATACTTTTCCTGTGACAATTTCTCATAAGAATGCAGCTCAGAAAACCTCTTTATTTATTCTGAAATTTAAAACACTGAATTTTATCTACAATAAAAGGCATTATCATCATACTGCAGATTTGTCGAAGTACATTAACGACCAATGTTTGCATTTACAACATACATATACTAAAATAAACAAAAAGAAATTTAAGATAGTAGTATGTATTTAGAAGTCAGCGCTGACCTGGAAAGAGGACCATTATTATCTTATTTCTTATTAAGCTACAATGGTTTGACAATAAGGTTTCATTTTTATGTATGTTTACTTTTACGCTTCTCTGTATCTGTTAATCCCAAGGAAATCAGTTAATTTTGAAATTCAGCTATCTTAAAATAGATTTCTGTCATGTATATTCTTGTACGAAAATAGAAAAATACATTCCCTCGTTTCCAAATTATTAAATGTTTAACTTGTGATTCTTCTTGAGCAGCGATAAATTATTCATTCATATAACTGTAGCCGCATTTAACCCTCCCATGCAATTATCCGATGAAAGATTTATTTGTTCCCAACCTTTAAAAGGAATATAATCTTCTAATCTTCAGCTCTGTTTATAGATGACACACACAGTTTACTATGAGGCTCTTTAAATAATTTCTTAATGAAGGCATTTTATAAAAGTATAATTAAGTTGTTACATGCAGAGATATCATATTCTCCCATTTTAGTGGTTGATAACTGAGATTTTCTTTTTTTCAGAGAAAGATTGCTAATTTTATTTACTAAATACTTTTCTTGATATTAAAGCAACAAAGCGATAATTTTTGTTATAGAAGAATATGTTTTGAAGCAACTGACGAAACATATCAAGGTAAAACAGTTTCTTATCACATCGGACTCCTCTATTTATTGCATGTAAGAATAGGTATTGATTTCTGTTCTAAGGATGTTTCATAACAATTATAATAATCTGAGAAGTTATGTTTATTACAGATAAGAATAGGTATTAATTTCGGTTCTACGAATGTTTCATAATAATTATAATCTTCTGAGAAGTTCCAGCCTTCTGTTTTCCTTCTGTTTTCTGAAATAAAAGTTTTAGTAAATAATTTATTTTATATGTGTATTCTCTATCATTGTTTTTAATCTTTTGTTTGGTTTCTTTTAAAATCTTTCTTTCTAGAAGACCAAGAACGGCACAATTTCTCACTGGAACTTCATTACCGCTGATTAGTATCATTTGTTACATACCAGGGCAAGCTGATTCCTCTACCCCCCCCCCCCAATTATCCATTCCATTCTTTATATTTTTAATTTCACTGTTAAGTTAAAATACTTGTTAACATTAGATGGACCTTTAATTATGTTTGGTAAGATCCTTCTAATAACACCGCTCATTAACAACATATTAAACTTTTAATCACTTTAAATTTTTCCTTTATCTTTTTTAATTACTTAGTTTCAGATTTTCGCTTTATTAAAAGTAATATTTTTTTTTGCTTACAACTTTGGCATCTCAGGTATGTGTGTTTTAATTTGAGTGGTGCTCTTAATTTTGATATTTAACTTGAGGTTAATGAGGAGTACAATGAATGCATTTTTTCCGATAATAAATTTATTAGATTGGGAGGTTTGACAAAAATTCGATAGATTGCTGTCATAATGTTTATTTGAGGTAATTTTTCTAAATTTTCAAAAATGAAGCAAATTTTGGGGTGGATATCAAATTTATCACCTTGCTTCTAAAGGTTAAAAAGTCAAAATGAAAACTACATCTTGTTTTCTCGACTTCGAGAAAAATATTAATAGTATCAAAAGTGGATGCTTTACCTTAAAGAAAATCAAAACCAAATTTCAAATCTGTTGAGCTTTTTTCAATTGTTATATTGTGCATTGATTTCTGATCGAAACAACCGAGACTTGGTAGCAAATTCTCTGTTCTGGAATGAAAGAATCACGAGTTAGAACAGGATTATATAATAGAACTGTCATATATATGAGCGTGGTATGACGAGCAATTTCTGATAGCGTTGTGAGGAAATTTGAAATTGCTGATGTTTACTCAAGAGTTCTATTTGGCATCTGAATTTTAATAAAAAGAAATCAGAGAGTTCCGTTTTAAATTAGTTCTGGATTAACTCAAAGCACTGAGATTAATTTAAGCGATATAGAATTTTTATAGAATTATTTTGAATGCAAATTAATCGGTATGTATAATTACAAAAGAATCGTCACAAAATTCAGTAAAATCAAAGGGTTCGCCGCAATATGCGTACAGTGACACAGTCAACAGGTTCTCTCATAAATGAAGACGTTTATTCAAGACGGATAAACGGCAAAACACAGCCGAGCCTATAAAAGAACAATACTTACAATAAACAGCAGCATAGTAGTTCTTAATTGATTCTAAACAACCACAATAGCGGACAAAGCGACCAGACTGAACTCAGCAGGAAGAGAGAATTCACATAACTTTTCATTAAAGTCTCTTCAAACGTATGCTATTCTCCACTGACTTTTCGCTTTTTCTGCACCCAATATACGACTGGCCACTCAATATATGCTTCGATACTGCTTCAATACTAGTAGAGATGCATAATCCACGATTTTTTTAATAACAAATAATTTTGTTATTGTTATTTTTAAATATTTGTTCCAAATATCTGTTATTTCAATCATATTATTAATTAAAAATTATTACTTAATATTAAATATAAAATTTATTAATTGCAATTAATACTTAATTTACT
Source organism: Argiope aurantia (assembly GCA_026543865.1). Taxonomy (NCBI): domain Eukaryota; kingdom Metazoa; phylum Arthropoda; class Arachnida; order Araneae; family Araneidae; genus Argiope; species Argiope aurantia. The sequence continues at coordinate 22,024 of JAPMOR010060749.1, read as the reverse complement.
AATTTAAGTAACGTGTGATTGAATTAATTTATCTATTTCAGCTTACTTCTTAAATTTGATTTTTTTTCAAAACTATTTATTTAATTTCTTTATTGGAATAAACCATTTTCTGAAAAATTTGAATTAAATATATATGTCAATTCTTTAAAATGTTACTTTAGTTTGCTATTCTACCAATAGATGGCGCTAGCAGTAAATAGAATATATGCAAAGTCATGTCACACGCAATTAAAAATTATTTGTATGGAATAGTGCATCGTCAAATGCGAATATTGGAATGTCAAGATCACTCTCATGAAGTGGAACGGTGACTTCACACTTTTCAGTGAAGTCACCGCTCCGATAAATTTCAGAGATATGCAATTCAATGATACGATAATTCCAAGAATAACCGGTCTGTTCACTTTTCAACCCATTCACAGATTTTTTCTTTTCTGTTTTGTTCGAAAGCTTCCATTGAACAGATCCTATCGATTGTTACTTTCCAGTGAAGTCACCGCTCGGATACATTTCAGTGATATTCGATATAATTATACGATAATTCAAGAATAACCGGTCCGTTCACTTTTCAACCCATTCATAGATTTCTCCTTTTCTGTTTTGTTCGTGAACTTCTATTGAACAGTTCGTATCGATTGTTACTTTCTATCGTGATCCAAAACCTACAATCGAAATATCACCAGTAAGATCGTATTAAGTATTTGAATTACACCCCTCTTTGAAAAGTACTGATCACTGGAATTTGTGACTTTATGATATTGTTTACGCAATAACCGCTCGTAAAATATTCGTCATCCCTAAATACTAGTGTCCATTGATTCGATATCCAATAGAGCTGACCTTAAAACTATCTTTCCTACGGTGTATCTAACTGTGCTAGGAAGTAACATTACAGATGCGTAACAATATCTACCTTCATAAACAAAATTTATCACCATTTTATTTGATCTTTATTCTTTACCTATAAAAAAATAATTTTTAACTAAAATAATTTGTTCTACATAGATAAGTTAATTTTTTTACTTACCTAATTTTTTCTACACAGATGAAATAATTTTTAACTAAACGAATTTGTTCCCCCCATATAAACTAATTTTTAACTAAATAAATTTGTTTTTCACAGATAAACTAATTTTTAGCATAAAAAATAAAATATTATTATTCAGTAAAAAAAAATTCTATCTAACATTATATTTATTTTCATAAACAAAATTTAAGGACCGGATATCTGATCTTTATTCTTTATCTACCTCAAATAAACTAATTTGTTTTATTAAACTAATTTGTTCAACACAAATCACTACTTTTTAACTAAATTAATTTGTTCTATACAGATGAACTAATTTTTAATATAAAAAATAAAATGTTATAATTCTTTTAAAAAATAGAATTTTTTCAATGGAATATCATATTTTTCTCCATAAAAAACTTATGCATCGGATATTTGATCTTTTACGCTTGTCTATCACATGTATACAACATATTTCAGCTGCTTTTAATTAGAGTTGCATTTTCGAAATTTATTTACCACTCCAGCAGTTAAACCTTTCATTCATGAATCTATCTCCATTCGAGAGAGCTAATTGAATTACATCTTAGGAAGTGTCAATCGTTCGCAGGGTGAAAGTCCGTCCCCTGTTCCCATTCCTTTCTTCCACATCCATCCCAGAAATCAATAATATAAAAAAAATCTTTACCCTTAATTGTTCCGATTCCATTGGTGAATATTACCATCTTTCTTCCACCCAACAATCCATATACTTTATACAGAGACAAAATTAGGTTCAACGATCGAAAGGCTTTTCGACGGATCTCGGAGCATTTATCTTTGTACGTTTCTTGTCTGCGGTTTGTATCCGATCTTATTTCCTTTGGGATAGGTGGATAATAGAGTAAAGGGTATTAGAAGATTATTGTGGAATTATTGCCAATAATGTTTACATGTCCGGTATCACATGACATCAAGTTTTACTTTTATATATCTAAGAGAATTTCATTTGAAAATGTCCCTTATTTTAACTAATAAGTTGCTTATTTTTTGTAAACTCTTTGATTATTCATGAAAAATAAATTAAATACTGAAGGAGCAACTGAAATTATTAATTAATAGTTAATGATTCTTAGAGAATGAAAGATTACGAATTAACCTTTTTGGAATCTATCAATTAATTTCATATTGTTTCTCATAGTAAAATCCGCACCTTCTATTCCCAAAATTTTAAACATTCATGATCAACTTTTTACAAAGCCTAATTAATCCATAGCGACTTATTTCCTCCTCGGAGAATCGAATTTTTATTTTTCAAAGAAATAACTCATGCTCTTTCCAAAAGACATTTTATGGACAAAAAGTGAAATTTCTTAAAGAAAAATACCTTTCTTACTAAATATAATTTTACAAAGACACAGAAGAATAGGTAGGAACGTATACATATTGCAAAGATACGTAATACAAAGAACAAATGCATAAAAATTGTAATACGTAGTACAAAGAATATTCTGTAATATAATATTCTATTCGTCACATTAATGAAGATTTTAAGTTCATATCATATTTTTGAAAACTAAGGAAAAATAGGTGTACATCAAGATCTTGTCACGACAGAGAGTTTTAAAAACTGGTAAATACTATAATTATTTATAATTCTAATTTGTGGCAACTATATGTCGAATATACCAGTAAAGAACTTTTTAAAATCTTTTCTTTCACTTTTCAAAAGCACAACATTACTTTTTATTTCAATTAATATCGAAAATGTAAAGAAAAAGACTATAACAATATTTTTATATTAGTGATTTTTTCCATGTTTGATTTTTGTTTAATTTTGTCTGGTGCCTTTTAATAAATTCCAAAATAGTCTCAGGGCAAATATTTTTATGATGACAACAACTTCTCTTAGTAAACTTCGATTACGAAAAAATAGAAACATTGAGATAATTAATAGAGATTAATAATAATAATAAAAAAAACTAGATAAATCATGTCAATAACAAAAGCACAATTTATTCATTTTTATGCTTTATTTAGTCTTTTAAAGAATTTTTTGTTGCATTGTCAAGAAACAAACTTTTGACACAAGAGTTCAATTTGTTTAATAACGGAACTAAAAGAGAAATTTTAATTTGAGATTTTAAAATTAAGACTAATATTCCATCAGCATTTATTCTCACAATAAATATATTTAAATGTTTATACAACTAATTTATAATTAAAACGAAACAATTGTAAACTAATTAGCAAAAAATAAATCAATAGGTTTATCTGAAAAGAGATGCCAATGACATTCGAAAAGGTTGTTTATTCTACTTTTTAAACTTCATTTAAACATAATAAAAACAATTACCCGATAAACTTGGACATTTGTTTTCTTTTTATAATTAAATTAAATTTAGCTAAAGGGTAAATAATAAAGAATTATTTGATTTCTTTCCTATAAACAATAGCCAATAGTTTCTAATTTAGTATATGATGTCATGTTTTCTTTTTTGTAATAGGGATTCGAAAATAAAACAGACGATACAAGCTTTACTGTAACTTTAGAAACACGTCATTATCAGCAATCATATCAAGGGATAAAAGGTAACACGAACATTTAAAAAGAAACCATTTTTTGATTCTTTTCAAACTATATGTAAACGTAATTACCACTATGTCAAAAAGGGAATATTAATGGTATTTTTATATAAATATTTCCGATAGGACGAATTTTATTGGAACTTAGTTCTAAACAAATTATGTTTGCACAATTGCCTGTAAAAACTCACATATACTAAAAACCAAAAGATTTTATTTGAGATAGTGTTGCTGTTGAATGTTTGAAGGGCTGAATAAAATAGTAAACCTTCTCACCAACATAACTTTAAAAATATGTTGCAGAAATTGCTGAGTTTTAAAAGAAATTGGAAATTTTCTGAATCCGTTTAATACATTTCGACTGTGTAGGCATTTTAAAATAGTAAATAATATCTTTACAATATTGAACATTTTCTTATGCATATCTTGATGTTCATGTTTCGAAAACATATTTTTAAGTTATTGCAAATATTAAAGCAAGATTATTTTAATAATTTTACACGTATCCTGGTTATTGAGTACATGAATTATTTTAGTTTAGCCATGTCCAGAAATAGCAAAAAAAAACCCTATTAAGAATGTTACTGCCTGGTAGAGCTACCTCCGAATTTCGCAATACTGCGACTTCATTCTGTAATAAATCATGCTCATGCTCTAAATATTCAGCAGATTCTTCCTTGTTTTTGTTTTAACAATATAAGAAATTTTCAATATTTAACATTTGATGCAAAGCAGAAAACAGATTTCATTGCTATAGTGAAATATATTGCTAAAATGTACGCAAAAAAAAGAAAATATTTTTAATGAATTGTAAATATTTTGGAAAAAATGCCTGCCAACTGAAACAAAACAAACAGAAACAGAATTTTAAAATGATGTAAAATTTATTCATTAATATTCGCGGTAGTGATCGCAGAAAAATGTCTAATTATCACTTTATTGTTAATTGATAGTCACGTGATTCATTCAAACCGGTTTAAACTGGTTTTCCATGGAAAAATGTCTGGCATTGATACAAAAATTTCAAAATTCGATTGATTTTGAGATGGTTAAAAACCGCCGTTTTTCTAAATGTTGGTGATTGCGGAATATGTGAGAAATATGTTTGCGAAATATGTTTTACTGTCGGATTGATACCACGAGACTTAACAAAATAATGTTCTCCCATGATAACTTAAAGTTTGCGATAGCAGATTTCAATTTTTTTTCTTTCTTCTCTTCATTATTTATAGCTGCGAATTGATGGATTAAAAAAAATTCTTTATACTTTATTATGATACATGCAAAACACGAATATAGGAATCGTCCAAACTTCAACATCAGGGATTTGTTGAATCTTCAAGTCTCAGATTTTTTTCTTCGCAAAAAGAAATCACATTAGGCATTATTATCAGCAGGTTAGCTGGAAAATGCAACAAAGTGCTTCAGTGAAATTCATCAACCGGTAGAATGAAAATCTTTTCAAATTCAAGAGCCCAACGAACATAATGGGTAGGATTTGGTACTCGGCCTTGACATAAATCCATATCAAATAATGTACCTACTCGAATAAATGCATTTGGAAGAGATAAAATATATAATATATCTCTTGACTATATATGTAATGTAATTAACAGAAAATGGATCCTATTGTTGCATTTCAAATTGCATATATAATCATATTGTATATCAAATATTATATATATCAAATTGCATTTATGATCATATTATTGCATTCAGCATTTCTTCTGAATGCAATCGCTACTCAAAAATTTGATAGCCAACAATTATACAATATTCATATCAGAGACACATGATTTCGCTTACGTTAACAAACATTGCATTTATACAGATAAATTTCCGGTAGGAAAATTTAATGGAATTGCAGGATTTTCACTGATGTCGATTACATTTTTGAAGATGATGCTCTTAAAGAAGAGTTACAGACGTACTGAAATGAGATATTCAATTGTTAACACTTCAGTGAAAACTGTAACTAATTGCTTAGTCTTTTCTTTCACTTATATGTTTCATTTATTACATCTTTTTGATAGCATGTACTAATGTCATTAATTTTTTTATACAACTTATGTTGTCGAATTTGGTCATTTTTATTCGACATCATTATTGTATGGAAGTCTCCAAATCTAAAAATCTCAAGAGTAAATTACGGAAAAAAAATTAATTAAATATCATTGAAGCTGATTTCGTTTCTAACTCTTCTTTTAGATTAGATGCATGTAAACATGTTTTAGCAGATGAGTGGCTGAGAACAAGACACTTTTGAAATTTTAAAAGTTCGATTTATTTCACCACTGGAGGCATTTTATACACAAGAATAAGTGGTAAAAAATACATCAGTCTACATCAAGGCACAAGAGCAGGTGAGACCAAAATTTTTCCTTTCAGTGATTTTTCTATGGGGTTTTGATGGGGATTTCTTTAACAGTTGTCGATGTAGGAAAGCGAATCTTAAGTAAAAGAATGTTGTAAATATTAAAATTTTTAATCTCTTCACTCGGATCGTAAGAAAATGCTGAGATCTGCCTTTTTACAGAGCGCGTGTTGAATGAATTAAATAAAAAAGGGATATTGGATTAGGAATTAAGAGAACATTTTAGAATGCAGGTAATACTTGCTAAATTAAGATGGAAAATTCGAAAATTAATTAGGATTGAAATTAGATTAAGCGATATCACAACGTACATTAATCCAAATAATACCACGCGCTTTCCAGTATCCTCTACAATGTCGTCTAAAATAAATGCAATTAATTTTAATGCAGCAGATTTATCAAAATCATCACCTCTGGCGACCGATTCGATAGCAAATCTAATGCCTCTCTCTGCTCTTAATTAATTCATTTTATACCATCTTGGTTCGGAAAGGTTACTCATCTAGCCCACGATGTCCTGGAGTGTAAAACGATGAATGGAGGCCACGTAGTGTGCCATTATGTTTAATGCATATTAAGTGAGATAATTATGAATACAATTAATATATATATGATAAATGATTTGAATATATTAATAGTGGCACTTGTCTGTCAAAAAAGTGGTATTTGTCGGTTGTAACGGTGATCTAAAAGCGCCAAAAAATATCGCCAAATTATAAAAATATATTCAAGTATCATGTATCAATTTATATAATCACTTGCTATATAGCTTGACGTTTGAAATCGCCAAATTGGCGAAATTTTTTCTTGGTGCTTTCTGGTAGCCGTTACAACCGACAAGGACAAAAAAAAAGGCAATTTGTCATGTCAACAATGATCTGCTCAAAATACTCTCTAAAAATAATTTTATTCTCAAATTCTAGCTGATATTAATTCATCTAGACAAAAATAATTTTTAGAAATTTAAATAATGTATTAAAAAATAGAAAATATTTTCTGAAAAATATTGAAATGAATGTTCAGAGAATAAATATCCTAATACCCTTTTGTATTCGGATATTTATTCTCTATATATTATACTCATATATATAAAACACATATATTAATACAATATATACTAAAGGCAATATACAGATACATGGAATTTCTGTATATAATATAAATAGTATAGAAAGTATAAAGATAATCATAATAATAACAAAATGATAGGATATGAAGCAAATAATAAATAAAATAATAGGAAGCTAAAATAGTTAAAATAATATAATACTAAGTAAAATATAAAAATATTGATAAGTAAAAATATAGAATAATATAAATTCATGATATAGAATAAAACAGAAAAAGCACAAGAATATATATAATATATAATAGAAAATATATTTAAGTAATATCGGGAAATTATAACATTTATCAACAATATTCTAGACTCGTTGTTACATAATTAACATTTACTACAGAAAAAATTTAAATAATGTATTCGAAGATGTAATTTTTTTTGAAAAATATTGAAATGAATGTGTATAAAATAAATATACGAATACTAATCTTCAGATATAGGAAATACATACATTAGTTGAAAATATACATAAAAGAATGCACAGATATATGGACTTTGCATAATATAGAATACAATATAATCCTCAGATATAGGAAATA
>JAPMOR010060749.1:0-14062 GCA_026543865.1 Argiope aurantia | reverse complement strand
TTTAAATAACTTCTTAATATTGTTTTTCTAACCAACAATTCTAACAGTTATGGTTTGTGCTCTTAAATAAAAAAATTTCTTCTTTTTTAAAAAAATCTACTTTTTAAATATTTAAATGGGGTACTTCAAACAACAGTCTTTATCTTAGAAGTTATGTTCTTTAAAATTATCTTTGACAGCGTTACTTCCATTCAATTCATTTCAATCTCAAAACATTTCTATTCCAGAATATTGTCCGGCTTCCGCTGAAATAGGTTGTGGTACCTGTCTTTTCATTGAACGTCTTCTTCACTAGAAGAAGTGTAGAATTAGATTTAGATCGTTTTCTCATTTTCAGTTTTTTTTCTCTTTTACTTCTAAATTCCTGAGCAGAATCGCATCTGTAGTGAGAGGAGTATCTGATTCCAATACAGATATCCTCCTTCGATTACGGCACTTTTCTACAAATTTTTATTCATATTTTTGTGTTTATCATATACTAGATTTCAAATGTCAGCTTCTTGAATTCTCATATTTATAGACTGATTAAATGAAAATTTAAAGAGAAACAATTGTTCAATCTTTGGATTAGAATTTGTTGCAGATGTCGTATTCCGTTGATGTAACTATAGACTAAATTCAATTCATTTATTTCTTTGCGATTTTAGTAATTTTCTACATGCACGGGTTCAGGCAGACAGATACTCTATAAACATTTTTCCTTCAAGTAATGATTAAAATTTGCAATCTCAAACGTGAATTCAACTCTCTTGTTAATTTTTGTTTTAAGTTGTCACGTTTGTAGACGGACAAACAGGCAATCAACAGTTTGAAGGAATGAAGGAGATTAAAGTTAGTTTTCGTTACACTTTTCTTTTAATGACACCTTGAACTGAATTCCATCCCTCTCGTCCAATGTGTCTAAGAGTAATCATTTTCATATTTTTAGGGGGAGGAAAACATGCATAATTTCTTTTGACTGTTGCATTTCAAAGTTTGATAGAAATTAGCAAATTTGATGCAAACCCTATTTACCACATTTCATTCAATTAGCTCGCTCCTTTTTGAAATATCTTTATAGCAAACGGACCGCGTGAAACATTTCAGACTAAAAAATGGTGAGTTCGTTGAAATAACCCGTTAAAATTTGGTTACAAATTTCCTATCCTTTTAATGAAATCACTTAATAAATTTCACCCATTTAGATTGTTCCCTGTTTGAATAACCATGTTCACACTGATATGAAAAGATAAGACTTCCTTTTAAGATCTGATTCCAAAATTTGAAAAAAAATCTGCAAATTTAGTAAAAATTGCCCTTATTCATTTTAATCCGCTGATCGGATTTTAGTTATCTTGTTCAAATTTAATAACTCGAAATCGGAGATAACTCCAATTTTGAGTCATCGTGTTCACGGACAAACAGAGAAATATAATCTTCAAAATATGTGTTTCGGATTCGGTGAGCTACGAAATGAGGAAATTCGTCAAAATCTCAAAGAGAAATTTTTTCACAATTGCAGGGTTTTTTTTCCACCTTTTCTTTTCATATTTCGCGCACGATGTAAAAGTTGATTTCCATTCCAAAGAAGATGATATTTTTCCAGCCCTTATAGACAAAAAATATTTGGAATATATAATGAGAGTGATAATTGTTTTGTATTTAACTGCCCACCATCATCAATATAAGAAGGAATCGATTGTGTCAGCGAGGATGGTGAAGTATATAACGGTACTATGAGGGTGCAATAACCAAATTCTCCGAAATTGAAAATATCTATCCTCTGTTTCCAATACATGCAGTCATTCACAGGTAAAATAATCTCGCAATGATTCCAAGTATTAATAAAATTTAATAAAAGTGGAAGTTAAATGCATTTGGGGGATAGTTTTGCGGATAACTGTGATGAGTACTCAATAAATATTCGACGAATAACCTCCCATTTTTGCAACAAATCTGGTGAATTCGTGACTTTCGTCTCTAAACCAATTATAAAAGCAGTAAGTACTTTGGCAATAGGTCCATTAACACTCTAGTTATGCTGATTTTTTTAGAAGTTTCTTTGTCTTGCTTGGAAACTACAAAAAGCTGGGTGACACATCTGAGGTCAGTCGAGAATTGAGGTAGCACTATATCGTGTACGGAGCAACCAGTCTTTACCGAGTTACTCGACGGGTCGTTTAGACTGAAGATCCAAGAAGAGGCACAGTAATTGAAATCTCTATGAGCGGTTTAAACTGTTGCGGTTATTTACTATCGCTTTTCTACTTGTGTGCTGTGTTATTATAAGTGCTCTTCATGTGTACGCTTAAGCTGTATTTTGTTACCTGTGTTTGTGTCGTTTTGTTGACGAAAGTTATTATTTATTATTGTGCTTGTTGAACTCTTTCACTGCACAACACTACACTGAACCAGTTGATCGGATTACCGATACGGAAATTTCAGCACCACATGTTTTAACGTTTTAGTTTTTAGTTTTTTTAATAGCTTGATGTCATTGTGCGTGAGAAAGGAAAATTAAACAATAAGCGAGTATATATTTCACCATTCAAAATTTGTAGGTCAATGTTTTCTCAACTTTTTGGAAACCTACACATATCAGTTATAAAAAAAATATCTAATTTCTTTTTTCGTTCTTCGAGACGTCCACTTTCACACTTTTGAAGCTTTATGCTGGAAGATGTCAAGATCGGAAAATACTTTTCTTCATCCTTAAAACTATATCATTGATCTACTGGAAAACAATACACCCAAAGAAAAAAAACGGAAAGGCAACCTTCATCGATTTTCAATGAATAGACGAAACCCCGCAACCACAGATGCATTAACTTCGTCACACCCCAGAGATTACGGTTTCTGGTTGGAAAAAAGCGTATGAAATTCAGAACCAACACATTTTCAAGCTGTCACGGCTTTCATGATGTGTTGGAAGGAGAATAAAGGAGGTAATGCGCGGGTATTCTCTTCGTAGCGGGGACTTTGATAGGAGAGGGGGGGGACAGCATCTTAAGGTTTAAAACCGTATCTTATTGATGATAAACATTACATTTAGTAATGGATCTTGACATTTTCTTTCCTATTGTTTCACCTTTGATTTGTGCGTGATTTGGCAGTTTAATGGTAAAGAGACATGAAAAAATAATTCGGAAACCAATAGTAAGGGCTTTAAGTGCAAAAAAAAAAAAAATGAAAAAAATCCTTTATCAAAATTTGAGAGGATAGGATGAAGGAGAATGTTGCCAAAAGGGAATTGAAAATTTTGAAACTAACTCGGTAAGAAAGCTATATTATAGATAGGCAACAATAATTTTAATTCATTCTTCATAAAATGGTATGTTTCTGAATATAATTTTTAAATAGAATATTAATTTTACAGTTTCTTCTTATGAATGATCGGTTTCAACTCGATTTATTTTGATTAATGCTTGGTGTTGATGCTTATCGAGACTTATTTTAGAGTATGTCTGTAATTTATGATTTGATAATAAGAATATATGACATGATATAATTCAAAGTATGATTTTTTAATCGATTCATATCACAATTTCTATACTATTTCATGAAGGAATATTATAGCATATGAAATATAAATAGCTTTAAAAATACCTTTTGAAACACAAATGCTTTTATCTTTTTCATGAGTCATTAAATTTTACCATTTTTTGACATCGGTTACAGATTATGAAATGGTTAACAGTTTCGTTTGCCGTAAAGATAGCAAGTTGCATTTAAGGTTACAATGATGTGACAAAAAATAATTTAAAAAATGAAATTTAAATGCTGATGAAGAAATAAAGTTTTAAAGACTGAACCTAATGGTTCAAAAATGTAAAATTATCATCCTAATTTCATGTTATTCTGTTGCATAGTGAATTTAACGGCTGTTTCTTAGAGCCAAACATTGGCATTTGAAAGATCTGGGGAAAATATTGTTTGAAGAAACAATAAAACTTATTTATGTAGCAGCAGTCTACTTGTAAAGATACGCATTTTTGCGTTTTAAATATTTATTCAAAACTACTGTTGAAAAATCTGTGTAAAGAGTTCAGAAATCTTTTCTCTAAGGTTTGTTCTTACAAACCTGGAAATAATTATCAAGACGCATTTAATATGACTTTACACCTATATAAAAAATAACAGATGCAATTACTGTTAATCTGCCAGATTCCTACGTATTTTTATATGTTTTCACAGATTCCTCAAATTATGCCCAGCAGATGGACTCAAATCCACCAACTATTTCCAAACCCATTATGATTTTTTTATTATTCTACGTTTTTGAAATACGCCAACCATTAATCACAAAATGTCAGAGAGAAAAATTAGCAAACATTCCAGGGACACAACAACATTCCAGGGACACAACATTCCAGGGACACAACCAGGTGTTCCTCCGCCCAAATGGCACATTCTATCATCCAAGTACTTTTCACCAAGTCCATTGCGAATGGACATGGTTCACTAACTCATTCCGGATGAACTGGAAGGAAGAATGAAATCAATTGGAAGAGAGAAGATTTGGCAATAGCCCGGAAATTATATGGATATAAGGAACAAAATGTAAAACATTTTCTCCCAAAATATAATCTTTTTTTTTTTTTTTAAGGAAAAGAGTTGCTTTAGGTAGATGAAGTTTTATCGATTTATATTAATAGAGAGATGAAGCTAGATGAGATATATTGATGAATATGACTGGTGTGTGCAGGTAAAGCTTAAGTAAAATTATTTGTAAATTAGAGAAATATATTTTATATTCGCATATGTAAAATTCTTGCAGTGAAAAGCTTTATATCAGAAACAAGAGAAAGAATACGGCTCATTATTGATAATGTAATATTTGTGGTATATTAATGTTTATGAATAATTAAAGAGAAACACAATGGTTGACTCAAATGAATATATATTACTTTGAAAACGAAAAGAATTTTTCACAGTGTCATCTACTTTACAGGCGATGCGATAATTTGAGTGGATATGGAGAACTAAAGATATGCACATTTGATGAATGAGACGACTGGCTATTCTTGGGGGGGAAACAGTAGTCTTACGGTGCAGCAGATATTTTTCTCTCTTTGTCAAAGAAATCGATTTATTTTCATGCCTATTTATTGATAAAAATCAATAGATGCATATTTTAACAGGTAGATGCAATGCATAAAAATAAATTCCACATTTATTTCATTCTGGTTGTGGTAAATCCTACTATTGGGTAATTCGAGTGTCTGGTTATAAATTAATGAAAAGGCTACCATAACAAATAATTTAGACTTTTTATGTTAGCGTTTTATAGAAAAACATTTTTATTTAAAATGGCGAACAGTGAAAAACACTGGAACCTTATTTAAGCATCTCTCAAATCTCTAAGTTGGAAAATGTGAAATAAAATGTGAAATATATATTTCAAAACATTTTGTTCCAAACGACGTGACGCAATGATTCATCGAATCTGACATGATCATTGGTATCTCAAAGACAGTTGAAAAGATTCGAAATGCCATCTTTAGATAAATTCTGTTTCCAAAATTTCCATCGCATGCTTTATCCGGCATCAACGGGAATTCAAAGTGCACTTTTCAGACAGATTACTCTGAAGCTAATGTAACTGGTATAGTTTTATGCAAGATATGAATATACTTAATATACTTTTTTGGAGGCAAAACGTGGAACAAAATAGCTCTTGTGTCATTTCATAAATTTAAAAAAAATCACTACTAGATTTCTTTGTTTATTGTCTTTTCGAATTATCAATACTATTTACCAAATCTAAATTTTATCGTTCTCTTTCCTTCATACTTTACGTGAAAATTTATTGTTAAGATAAATTATCAGGAAAACTCTGTCCAGTGCGAATTCACAATTGCGAAACATAGTTGATAAACCAGAATTTGCAATAGACGGATGAATACATGCAATAATTTTATTTTAAATAACCCCAACAGCACAAAACACTCAAAACAAACTCGCTAAACATCAATATGCGAATGAAAGACTTTGCTCAACTATTCGCTTGAGCTCAACTCAATTCATTTTGATCCCACTGTGTTTTTCATAGTTCCCTTGAAAGGGTAGCGAATATTGGGCAAGAGTCCTAATGGAGCTGTTGCCAAGGTTGGTTCTAATATTATTGGTTGAATATTCTAAATATAATTTCTCTGAAAGTTGCGAAATTCCTTATTATTTCGTGATATGGCTGCCAAGTTTATCGCCAAGACCTAGGTATCATTACCAGCATTTATTAGTCATTCGTATATATATATATGTGTGTGTATATGTATTTCTCCCAAATTTGAAAACTTACGTTTTTTAAATTATATATATTAATTTCAAAAGTATTTTTTCAACCCATTTTTTTTTATTCTAAATTATGAATTTCTTATAATGTTTTTCAAATGCATCCGAAGAAAGTTACATAATTTATACGTTTTTGTTTTGCTTTCATAAGTTATTTATTAAATTATAGGACACGTTTGACTGAATTTTGTTGACTGCCGTGACAAATATACACACACAAAAAAAATCAATAACTTCAAGCAGGATTAGCATCTTTATTTTAAAGTAAACAATAATTTCTTAGCTTTATAATCAAACATCAGGCTTTTAAAAAAAGTCTATAATTTTTTAGATTGTATGAAAAAAAGGAAATCCATGCATCCATGATTAAAACAAAGAGGCAGGTCATAAAGTACACAATCACAAGGCAAAAAAAAAAAAAAAAATGTTTTCCATTTTTAGGAGCAAACAAAATAATGACGAACTATCAAAGTGTGTCTTTAAAAAGCCTTTAAAGGCTTTTTAATGATTCACTACGGCACACCTATTTTCTTGCAGAGAAAGATATTTTCGGTAGTTTTTATATGAAGCAGCAGGAACGACGTGATATCACACGGAGTGATCCGTACAACATTAAATGCTATTTGGAAAAAATAAATAGAATTTTAATTATTCTATGTATTTTACTTTGTAATGAAAGGATTTAGAGAAAAGGTCCGATTGAAATGTATAGAGGATTTTTTTTCCGTTTTATTTATGATCTTTAGCCGGGCAGGACTGCTGAATACCAAGGAAATGAATTCAATTCGGCCTTTTTTCCCTTTTTGAATACCTGTTGTAGTTCTTTTAGCCTTTACCCTTTATTAACTACTTTTGATCCCTAAGTGTCTTGTAAGCAGAACGAGATGAAGAAAAAAAATCGTAACCTGTTATAGTTTTAGACAAAGTGTGTTTTAAAGTAATGTAATTAAAACGAAAAGAAATTTTCTGATATCTATGAAATCTTTTCTGATATCTTGAAAGTATTGAATCCAAAGATGAATTGCAACGGTTACAGGAGTATATTTTACAAATTATTAAATTTTTAAAAGTGGCAGGTATTTAAAAAATAAATAAAATAAGAAGAAAGGAAAATGAAGGAATATTTTTTCATAGATTTTATTTCTAAATTAGCGAATTCTTAAGTTAATCAGAAATAGAATTGAAAACTGTTTTTATAACTTTTTATCATGAATAATAATTTTTTCTCCTTTTAATTACCTTTTATTTATTTATTTATTTTCTCTCTTAAAAGCTCTTTTTCTAATTTTTGACAGTGAGTATGTATTAAAGCTTTTGACAAATAGTGAAAACTAAAACACACAGAAAAAATTTCAAAATACGTTCTTCCGTCAAGTTCTTATATGTTTTTGGATTATTTTTTTCCATCTAAAATACAAGCAAAAGGATTCTTTAAGTAAAAAAGGTTCTTTTAAATAGCAAATAAATCGACAACAGATTAATAGATCCAACATGATTAATAGGTAATCTATTAATTTTATTGAGAAATGATTAAAAAAGAATATTCGTCATCTATTGGTGAATTCGAGAAAAAAAATGTTTCCGAAAATTTCATAATAATTATAATGAAGAATTATGCAATATATTAAAGAACAAAAGAAGGAAATATAAATAAATTATTAAAAAACAGACTTTAAATCATTAACAGTAAAATGCTTATATCTTTTATTAAAACACACAAAATGAATTTTTTTCACCACAATTTAGAAATAAAATTTAAAATCTCAAAATCGAACCATGATAATAGCAAAAACAAAGAGAATTTAGGCACTTTTATTAAAAATAAATGAGTGTTACAATTAATTATGTTATAATTAATCGAATTTTTATTTTTTGTTTTGATTAATTTATTATAAAAAGCTTATCTACTTTTTATTTCAGCCATAAAAGTTTTTATCGAATTTTTTTTTAATTCTTGCTTTTGATTAATAACATCCCTTTGTTATGAGTGATATTACTTGAATTGTGTAGTGAAATGATAAGATAAAAATCGGTTAGTGCTTAAAGCAAAACTATTTTATTTCATATCCTTTGATCGTGAATAATGTATTATCGAATTTTTATAATTTTTTAATTAAGGACTATACAAAATGATATGATGATTCGATGAGGATAATAAACTCCTTAAATGCCTTCTACTCTATGATCTGAAAGTAAAGAAATACATTCTACCTTACCGACAAAACTAGCATACGTTGAACATCGCTAAAAGCATTTTTCCCTCTCTATAAACTCGCTTAAAAGTCATTTATCTAATGACAATGGTTTAAAACTGCAACTTTAATAGGAAACATTCTCATGATAAGTTGTTTTCTCTTCACCTAATAATGGAACACGACGAAAATAATAATAATAATAAAGTTCCTCTAAAATCCGGTTAAGAAGTCTCTCATAATTACATTAAATCGGGCTCTTCTTTGTCGGGACTACTCACTCTTTTAATAAATTAAATGCTTCACAGATTTTATTTTTGCTGGAACTTGGCTAATAAATATAAAATAAAAAGTATTGATAAAAATAGGGCAAAAAGAAAAACAATATGGAAATCAAAAATCAAAATGCTAGAAGGAATGAAAACAATAAAGTAAATCTTAAATTGTTAAAGCTGTATGACCGTACTGCACGTCTTTTTTTCTAGCACTTTGAGCTCCGAATTTTAATATTTTCTTTGAGTATTTATGGTGTTTTTATTTAGCAAATCTATCCCCGGGAAGAGGGGGGGGACCTCTTAATTCAGGGTGAGAAGCTTCCTGCATGGTGGTTAGTTCTTGCCACCATAGTAGGTACACGAAAAGGTGGGGGTCTGGCTCCTCTCATCGATGACGGGACGTACTTCCCACCTGAAGAGTTGTACCGTGACAGGTGATGACTCTTCAGGACCACAGTTTCCTCCAGTGTTGCTGTTGTGCGGTCCGATCATTCGAAATTTTCTGTGTGCCTTTCGAAGGGTCGGAATAGCCAGTTTAAGGTGAAAGTTATTCAACAATTCTTAATTAGCTTATTGGATTTAGAAATAAATTGATATATTTTAACTGGGAATATAAAGATATGGAGGATTATGTTCAACAAAAACTTCCGAAACTGCCTCAAAGAAAATCATTCATTCATTCTAATCCTTTTTCTAGTGGCACAGAATGTCGTTTTCTGACAGAGGAAACCACAAAATGCTCCTGTAACATTCTGTTGACATTCAACTTCTCTTGTAAGTGACAAGTTCTAAACATCATTATAAATATATTTAAAAATCATTTTTTACATGTCCATATGGCAAATAAAAACAAAATTTTTGACAGAACTTCATTTTTATTCACACTGAAACAGTTAGAGACCTGCAAATCGAATCAAGACAAGGAAACGAATTAAAACACTCAAATAATATCACTTTATAAACTGAGAAAAACTACAAATGACTCTGTGGCATTTTGTAGTTATTCCACGTCCTTTCTAAATGGATTGTCATACTAAGCACTCATTTGTAGCTTCAATAAAGGATGTTGTGGGTTCTCTAAACGTCAGCTGATGTGCATGTCTGCTTTGTTAGTGATTCATTCGATATTTAAGGGCTTTCATCCGGAGAAAGATCTCACTCGTTGATCCTTTTTTTTCACCCCGCTTCGGATAAATCGTTCGAATGCTTATGTAACAATTTCTAAGTACATAAAAATATGCCTCTCCGTACTGTGGCAGAGTTATTGCATTCATGAAATAAAAGACAAGTGTTTAAAACTGGAATCTTCCCGCATGCTTCGTTTGCCTCCAAGTAGTTAAAAATTTTTTTCTTGTAAAACGCTGTTGAGGAATAGGGTTGGATATAAAGCGATATATCCAAACTTACAATACTTTTTTCTCAAAATTTGAATATTTCAGAATAATTATCAAACTACTGCAAATGCTCTAAACTTTAAAAAAATAAACTGTTTTTTTTTTCAATAACGCTTAAACTTTTTTTTAATCATGAATCGAAAAATATTTTTCATCTAAATCAATTCCAGAGAAAAGAACTGAAAATATTTTAACATTCTCTGAGAAGATGGGCATGAGTTAAAATTTGTTGAAAACGTGGTGCGTAGGTTTTCTTATAGAAGTTATCCCCCTGCTTTCCTCGCCAACAATTTTGTGTGTAAAAATTACCTGAAGCATTCTATATCTCACCATTAGGATCTATCAGCACTTAAAAAAAAGGCATATGACCCATCTCAACATATTAACCCTTTTTGCAGTTGAACTATCTGTGTGTGATAGTCTCAGATGTCGGATTTCATAAAAAAAATTGAAAAAAAAATGGTGATCAGAATACTTCAATCGAAATGTTTTATTTTGCTCAAATTATTCAGTTTAAAGTTTGTAATTTTAAATTTGATTGACTTTTTTCTTTTAATTTTTCAATTCGACAATGTGTAAGAGAAAAAAAATGTCGTTTTAGATCGTTTTAATACCCGTGAAAAAAACCCAGCGTTAATTTGATGCAGAAAAGTGCACATTAAATAACACCCAAGAACAAAAGAATTCACCAATGGTAATTGAAAATAAATACACGTATAGAATTCTCGAAATCACAATCCTTCAGTAATAATCTGAAATGATAATGAAAAGGTACCATAATTTTAAAATTTTTGACACATCAGTTAGTATGTCATATTAAAAAAATAAAAATTTGGCATTTTAAAAATATGAAAATAATAATTAGAAATACCATAGCACTGATAATCGTACTAAAAAATTCAGATAATTGGATTTAACACTATTTCTTGAGAAATTATTGATTACAAAAGTAAAACATTTGAAATATTTACATTAAATAGTATTTCTTTAAGCGTTTGCGTTACTGCATAAAGCTCTACATTTCGTAAATGTTTCAATTGGACTTAAAAATCAACAGCTTATTTTTGTTAGAAATAAAATAAACTGTTTCTTTCAATCATACTTCTTTGTGAAATCTAATTTTTGAAATAAAAGTTATACTGCAAACGATTATTATACGAAATGGATGCATAAAGTGAAATGAAGTTAGCAGTTTTAAAGTCAAACAAATGAATTATTCAGATAGGTTTAAATATCCACATAGCGTCTGTTACGTTACTTTTCAGCAATGATTTGATTGTTGTTCCATATCGGATCATTTATTGCATTTTCATATACATTTTATTTGAATTAAATGACCGAAAGGAGATACAAGAATTAAATTGGAGCATAATCTAGCATGGTATTAAATAAAATAAACGAAACATCTAACATGCATAAAAAAAAAGTCTCAATGATTATCTTTTACAAGAACAAAAATTTTTAAGTTCTATTATCTACTTAAAATACTTCATTTTAATGAAATCCTTCATTGCATAAATATTTGGAAGAAAATTTTATTTATTTGTCTTATTATTTTGGATCTGTTTAGTAGCTATATTTCTAGTATATATTGATATTATTAAATTTAATGCGTACAGAAATCTGATAACTATTCTGTAATACCTTCGTATATATTAACATCCGTAAAATGCTACTTTTATATATTTTCGGAATTAGTTTCATGTATCCAATTTATTATTATTATATTTTAAGAATAGAATAAATCTTCGGAAAAGTATGAAGAGGAAATTGTAAACATCATAATTATGTTGACTAAAATTGTTTGCAAAAGAAGCTTCAATAGTATTGATAAAATTAAGCTATATTTAAATCACATTATCTTTCTATTTTTCGTGTGAACTCATCTTTTTATTTTTTATGTTTTTGAAACTAAAAATTTTCTTACATTTATTATAAAAAGTGTTTTTACTAAATATATTTAAAATATAATGAAATATGCAATAATTTATTTAGAAAGCTCTACAGATATTAAAATCTGAGAAATAATGCATTTCTTTTTAAAATTTTCTTTTCAAATTCTTTCTTATTTTATTCAATCAATTTCTTCCAATTATTTTTATTTCTTATATTGTTACTATATGATTTAAAATTTTTACAACTTGTTATTATATACTTATTGTGATTAATCTCTTTGAATGTTTTTTTATTATTATTATTTTGTTGTACTGTATTTGGCGAAGATTTAAAAAAAAATAGTTTTGTTATTAAGCGGGAAATTATAAAATGAAGAGGGAATAATAATAAGAATCTGTAATACCGCTTCACAGTCTTATGCGTCTTATGGTACGAAAAGTAGAATTACAGGGATCCATAATGGATTCCTAACTATTGAGCCTCTGAATTTGGCGAAAGGAATGAAGGTGCTGGGTAATAGAGAATTATGGCTTTATCTCTTTCAGGAAACGAGATTTGAGAATCTTCCTATAAGCTCCGTGGAGAATTCTTCTGACGACTTGCCATGAGAGGAAGCTATATAAACACAAGGAAAGGTTCAAACTAGAGAATCTGGAGTTGTGCTTGTAGAGCATGCTGGTAAATCGTGAAACCTCCTTTCCTGTTTCTACATGTGCTGTGCCTTGTATTGCAATTCATTTTATTATTATTTTTTGTTACTTATATTTTTTGCTACTCGGAATATTCGCTATAAAATTCTGTTTTCCATTATACAATTTGCGAGTCCTTTATTTATCCTGTATTTATGTATTATTATCCTTTATTTATCCTGTATTTATGCTGTTATGCTTTATTAATGCTTTATTATGCGAATGCTGTAACAATAATAGTAATTCCTTACAACATTTGTACATTTTTTTTTGTTTTCCCATAATTACGACTGCATAATTGATGCAGCATGCCTTGAATTAGAAACTGCCTATTTCACAATTTGAATAGAGCCGGTGTGTACCAGAATGTGATCGTATGTAAAATTATTTAGCAGATATCAGGTACGGAAATCTTTGGAATTGCTAGTGACCAAAATGTATATGTCCGCATTATTAACTATCTTTCCTTGTACATAAGAGCAAAACAGTAAAATTAGGGAACAAGAATCTATAAAACTTTTATAATTTTATTTTTATTTTTTTATTCAATACCTATTAACAATGAATTGGTGGCTAGCTATGTCCATTAACAACAATAAATCAGAACACACAGAAATGCAATGGAGGAGAAACGTTCCTTGGAGAATTTTATTGGAGGTAGTTTTCATTGGAGCTCAGAGATATGGGCCATTTTCAAACGATGAAAAAGCACTGAGCAAAAATGTATATTAGATTTAAGAAATGCAAATTATGCATCATCATGGAATGCAAATTATGCATCTTAAGAGGAAACTAATTTTATGGTTGATTTATACTCGGTAACGTTTAAAAGGATAACCATTTTGTTCAACCATTCCTGGGATTTGTTGCTGTTTTGGAAAAAATATGTCTATTCATTCTTCGCTTTTATTTTACGAATAAAACTTTGCGAGTATTTTGTTTTCTGAAGATAACATTTTTCCAGAGTTGCTGGATTTCATCAAGAGATTGATTTATTATTTTACTTACATTCCACATTTTTTTTACCTGATCAAATCGAATCGAAATCACACTAAATAATATTTAAACAATTTTTCGAATTCTTTGCAAATAAATTTCAAAGAATATCTGATTAATATTCTTATTTCTTTAAAAATAATTCTTTATATTTAAAGGAATAATAATTTTTTTTATGTTAAAAGAATAATAGAGAACAAATCCAGTTTTTAAAAGATAATTTATTTCATGCATTTGCAAAATGTAAATTTACATTCTTTGAGAGAAAAAAAAGCATATTATCTTACAAATGATTCGATTTTCCAATATTTCAGTATTGTATAACATTTATTTACAAAAATAAACTATTT
>JAPMOR010060722.1:62171-80588 GCA_026543865.1 Argiope aurantia | reverse complement strand
TTTGCTACTTTTATTTATTTTCTTAATGCTTCATTCTGTACATGCAAAATATTCTGTATATATAAATATTTATTTTATTCATAATTAAGTCAATTATTCTTTCATAACATTCACTTAATTATATATTTGTTTTGAATTAATCCTTGTTTTCCATTTTTTAGCAGCAATAGCTTTAGTTTATGCTTTTTATTTACATATAATGAATATATTAGTACATATTTTTATTACTCTATTTTGCATGCATATCAAATGTTGCAAATATTCAGATATCTTTATTATAAGGAACTGATATTTGCAATAATATTAGGAATACCAAAGAATCAATTTTATTTGTCATATTGTTTAATTTTATTTGATAATGAAAATTAAAGTATTCAAAAAAAGAACGCTAAAAATAAAATATATATATATATCGATTTTCTGATGAATAATAGAAATGTTTTAAAGAATTCTTGTGCGTGCAATCCATTCATTTTTAAAAGTTGCATGAAAATAAATGCATTTTCACTTTGAAGCCATAAAGAGAATTAATAGGATAGAAAACATTTAATACTCCTTTTATTTTGCCGAACCAAAGGAAAGGCACGTATTCAAAATAATAATTTTAGTCTAATGGATAGGAAATAAAGAAGCATATTATAAGTTTGACTTAATGTTCTTTATTCTCAATTGTTTACTGCAAAGAGGCACAGCAAATAAATGTAAATTGCATTGCCTTGCTGACATCAGACACTTAAAACGTTAACGTATTTTTTGTTGTTGTTGTTGCAATGTTTTCTTTTAATTACTTTTATAATGAAAACACAACGGAAATTTCTACAATAAAAGGGGCTAAATCAAATTGTGATATTAACTCTTTTTTTACGGGTAGATTAAATAAGTTCAAAATAAAATCACAATATATTGTAACTTCAACAAAGACTCTAATATAATACGCATTCACATACAATGTAGAAAAGCGATACAAATATAAAATAATTTTACACTATTTTATATTCACGTAATTTTATGCTTAGAAAAAATTACTACATTTTTGATTTAGAAATACTATAATGAATTGATTTTTTTTAAAAAATTCTTTACTATTAGAATTTAGAATAAAATGTTTACTAAATGGTTTCTTTGGAAATTAAAATATCAGCAATATTTGAATAAAAACTTTTTAGTAAAAAATTTCAAGTATCTAAATAGGGTAGCAGTTCGAAATATATAAGAATCATTAATATGAATGAGCAAACAGCAGAAAAGGTAAAAGAAGTGTTATTTAATAGATAATTAATATATCATAATATAATTTGCATGATTCGGGAAACATTTATAATAAAAATTATTAAATCTAAATAGAAGTATTTAAAACTATTATATGATATTTAAAACTATTATATGATTTATTATATGATAGAGACATATATAAGAGTTACAAAAAATGTGCATGTAATTAAAACTTAAGAATTCAGCATATTTTGTGTTAATCCTTTCTTCATATAACGAACAATGGATCCCTCTGTTGTCTTCTAGAATCTTCAAGAAATGTTTCCTTTACAAAATGTTTCACCAGAGTCTGGGATTTTTGCTTTATCGATGTCTAATTTTTCATACCAATCTTAAAAATTGATTGATCTGTGAAAACTCCAGTCTAGTTCTTCTGGAAACATTATTTTGTTAAGGTTATTTATTTCCTGTTATTTCAGAATGCCCTTTCTGGGTGACAGATATAATGTACTTTCCACATTTTCCCCATACGTAGCATTCCATTTATATTGTCTATAGGGGATTTTTTTGTATGAATTAATATGCATGATCCCCTCTTCCAGTAGTAACAAATAATTAACCAACAAAGTTTTACTAAGATCATTTCACCAATGGAATAGCCGCCTTTGGAGACTAACCTATTCTTCCGAAATATTGGACTACTAGTCTATTGAAATATAAATTCGGAACGAATAATCACAAAAAATATCATCTTTTCTGTTTGATAAGTCACTGAAATTTTTAAGAAAATTAATTACCTTTTCTTTCATCAATTTACTAAATAAGATGCTTCAAATATTTTGAAACAACTTTCTGTGGATGATAAAATTTAAAAACTAAAATTTATTTATAAGATGAGTTGCAAATAATCGTCATTAGACATAGTGGTAAGATAATAATATAATGACATTCGAAACAAATTAAAATGTTCAAATTTACTAAATGAATTCAAAAATATTAAAACTAATTAATTTATAACTTTTAGAAAGAGTTAACTATAAGAAAATCATAAAAAAGTTTGTATATTTTTTTCATATTTTTTATTTATTGAATGTTGGAATTGAAAATAATTTCAAAATATGATAACTATGGTATTAGAACTGAAAATCTGTAATTAAATATAAAGCATATGTCTGTGATTGTATTTTAAAAAGCGCCAATTAGAAGTTGGTAAGTGAGGATATTTCATTAAATAAATAAAATGATTTTCTTTTAAGAAGCATATTTTAAAAATAGATATAATATCTATTTGTAGGGAAATCAATTTAGAACTGATAATTTGATATATTAAAAACTATATTCTTTGCTAATGCCATGCTATTAAGAAAGGAAAATGATAATACAATTAAAATTTTGAAGCAACAATAAAATTAGTTTTAATATCATTCGATATCATTTTTCAATATGATGGTTAAAATTATTTTTACAAATTAGAGAAGCGCATTTTCGAATTATTTTAAATCTTGTAGATTTTTAAATTTAATTAAGAATAAAATTAATTTTATTTTTTACAATTCTATTTGCGAATAATGCCTGGTGAAAACATCAAAATATTTATTAGCTTCTAATTGATTTCAATTCAATTTAACATGACCCTTTAAAAGAATTTCAAACATTTCAAATGCTTACGGTGGTATTTATTGAGAGCACATGTACTGTATGTAATCAAAATTGATAGAAATAAACTATCACAATTAAACTGATTGTTTCTATATAAAAACTATAAAACTCGCAATATTTCGTTTGATAAATATAGAATTCGAATTTGTTCAAAATTTGTTTACCTAATTATGTATAAGTTTTTGTTATTGTACTAATTTAAAATACATTTGAGAAAACTTCAAACATATGCAGAATATGAATATTTTCAGTTTGGTATACATTTGCTGTTGAGCAGATAAAACATGTATAATTCAAAAATGTATTTATTGGAAATTTTTTGGAGGAAAAAGAATTTCTATATTTTATGCAGAATACTTTTTTGTTGAAATTCTTTTGGAACATAAAAAGTAGAAATTCTCAGTAGCGCTAATAGTTGAAAGGGGAAAGCATCAGAATTTCCTTCTTCGATAAATGTAGAAATGCATGAAGAATTCAAGGGACAATGAATATAATAAAAATAAAGGAAAATATTAAAAGAGTAGAAAAATAATGGCTTATTGTTTTGAAGCCTGGAGCCAAATCATACCGACAAAGCTGTCAGTCTGAATTTGGCATTGTATGTCTCTGAGAGAAATGTCATTTTGTTCTGTTTGTCTTTATTTAGACAAAACACAAAGTTACAAGGAAAGTGTTTATTTGAATTTTTGTCAACTATTAATACATAGATATTTTCTACATTCTTCTTTGTAATCATTGACATTTTCAAACATATTTTTCATAAATAAGTTAATAATAATAACAGATTATATATTTAAGTGTTCAAAATCAGACTGAATGTGTTTAGGGTGTTTTTTCTTCCTGTTGAGTTTGTGAAAGATAACGATTTTTGCTTCAATTACCTAGGAAAAGAAAGTGAATTCTTGCAAATCAAAGTATTCTTTTTCAAAATGAATAAAAGGCTTCATATTAGTTTACATGTTACTCGAGATCAGAATTTTTCAGTGCAATCAAAAAAAAAAAAAAAAAAAAAAAAAAGAGAGAGAGAAAACTTTTTCATTTAGTTCCGTATCAAATAAAAAAACAAAATAAAAACAGACCCCCCCCTCCTTCTTTCTATTAGCTTCTATATTCACACCTGCTGCGAGCAATGAACAGTACACTGGTGCCAACCTCTTCTCAGCTATGAGTAGTTATGTCTGCAGTAAAAACAAAGTGTGAAGTACGAATTGTAATGGATTCTAGCTCAATGTCTCACTTTATTGGCAAAGAGTGTGCAGATTGACTTTAATTGAGAAGAAATAAGATAAACATCGTGGTGTCTGGGTTAATTGATTCAACGATTTCTGTCCGAACTCCAATATCCGCTACTTTGATTAAAAGGTCCGAACTTTTGAGACAATTATATTTATTAGTTGTTCCCAGAATTACTGATCTTAGTCCGTCAAAACGAGTAGATAAATACATAGGAGGGTTAGATAATATTAATTACCTGATGAGTGTTTTTACATTCTGTAGAGAGTTGATTTATTAATTGGACGGAAATCTTTTTCTAGCCTCTGAAACTAGGGCAGATATATCCGTCAAATTCAATTCTAATACTATAGAATTCTGTGTTTGGTTATCTTTAGAGTAGCTGTATTTCTACCACGGAAGAGAATAAAATGCATTGCGGGTTAGCCAAAGAAAGTGTTGACCTAGAAATGACTAAGAAATTTTTGAGGAAATTCAAAATGATGAAACTG
Organism: Argiope aurantia; assembly: GCA_026543865.1. Taxonomy (NCBI): domain Eukaryota; kingdom Metazoa; phylum Arthropoda; class Arachnida; order Araneae; family Araneidae; genus Argiope; species Argiope aurantia. Next base: position 75,993 of record JAPMOR010060722.1, on the reverse strand, counting down.
AATTAACTGAGAATAAAGAAAAAAAAAATTCGTGAAGAACATTTAAAAAATAACTTTTCGAGAAATTCGGAAAGACAATACTTTGCAAAACAGTCCTTAAAGGGAAAATCGTAAGTGGTTAGAAAAATTTGAAGAGTGGCCCTAAAAAAATTATATTTGTTGTGGAACCATTTAATTAAGGAACCAATTATTTACTCCTATACATAGATTTTTTTATATCAATATTTAGAGTTCTAGCGCATCTCAGAAGTCCATTGTGATGAGGAAGAAGCAACTTAGTTCATTCCTCATTTAGAATTTTACTGAGCTGATAGGAAGTCAACAACGCTTAGAGTTGTTTGTAACGCAAGTTATCCAACTTCAAAAGGAAATTCCCTAAGTTCCTTATAATATAAAAGAGGAATAGTGCAAAGGGATTTATTTTCCATCATGGTTAAGTTTCGTAAATATATCTATGCCTTCACAGTGAACATAAAGTAAATATACCGAATGATCTTGATTCTCCCAAGCCTGAGAAAGTTATAGCGCATTCTATGGAAAGAAGATGAGGAGGAAACAGTCAATGCTTACAAACACCATGACCTATGAAACGGTGAGTGTACTATTTTTAGCAACGTACATTGAAACGAATAGTGACTGACGAGGAAGAAAATCATGCTCTAGCTGCATTTGTCATTGAAGATTATTTTTGTATTGGTAACGTGTTTACCGGTTCTGATAATTTAGCTATCGCCAAAGAACTACAGAGGCAGTTAATTCATAACTTAATTAATAATTTAACACAATCCAAGGAAATGCAAGTTCTATTAGTTTTTTGGAGTACCCAAAAGGATAGTCTTTATTATAAAGCCCATTTCAATACTCCTCAAGGGAAAAATTGCCGAATCAAAAAACGCTGCGTTTATCCACTATAGCAGGTCTTTTTGATCCTCTTGGATTATTAGGGCCTGTAGTGACGAAGTCAAAAATATTTTTACTGAAGTTATGGTTTTTGAAACTGGACTGGAATAAGGTATTACCTGAGAAACAAACAAAAGAATATTCAAATTTCGTCGAATCATTACAAAGTGTAAACAGCATGGAATTTGAAAGATGTATGCTTAATGAGGGGTTCACGTGATAGAAATCCATGGATTTATTGAAACATCAGAAGCCGGTTATGGTGCATATATATACTGTTAAGTGTACTATAAGTGATGGAAAGTATATTAATGAGTGTCTCCATTAAAAAGAGTTACCATCCAAAGATTGTATCTTTGCGCGTCAGTGCTTCTAGCCAAGTAAGTAAAAAGGTGAAACATATTCTCAAATTACCAGTATCCTACATCTATCTGTGAAGCAACAACATGATCGTTTTTTCATGAATTCACAAAGAACCATTTCTTCTTAAGACAATTCTTGCCGATTTGGTAACCTAAATTCAAGATCTAACCTGCATTTACAACGCTTGGAGATATGTCCCTTCTAATGAGAATACTGCTGACCTCATCTGAAGAGTACTCGATCCCGATAAACTTCATAAAAATTCAAACTGTGGTTTTAAAGATCATCATTTTTTCAAAGCAGTGAGTATCCAAATAGAGACATCTTAATCAGAGTTATTGCAGGCGAATTGTCTAAAGTGTTCAAATTATCAAATGACTCTAATTTGTTTTATAAGTGATAACAATAATTTTCTTAAAACTATTCAAAAAATAATTATATTTATATTTAAATTATTCATAGGGTTCCAGGTTATGTACATAGGTTCACCGAAATTGTGAAATGAAATTGCAAATCAGGAGGTTTCTTATACCCGATGAACTCAAAGAAGTCGAGATTTCATTGGTAAGTTTAGTCCAACAAAGTGAGTTTGCCAAAGACATGAACGCTTTAAGATATTTAGATGAAGTTTCAAAACAATGTCAGGTAAAAATTTTATATTCCTTTATTGATGAAGCAGATATCGTAAGAGATGGTGAGTGATTGTCCAACAGTAGTTTGTGATTTGACAAAACGTTTCCGATATTCTTATCAAGTAATCATCGGTTGATGGGATGGATAATTGTATCAAGCATTTGCATATAGGACCTGAAACATTATTGTTTACTATAATGCAAAGAGTTGGTTGATTAACGGCAGAGATGATTGTAGAAAAATAGTCCACGATTGTTGACGGGTTTTAAAGCTGAACCAGTAACGTGTGACCAGCCTAAAGAGTATAGGAGTCAAAACTTTCCGTTTATCATTTCAGGAATTGACTTTTGGGGGGTCATTCACAATTAAATATAAGCACCAGTAGAAATGTACATACAAAAAAATTATGCGGTGACATATTTATGTTTCTCATCAAAAAAAGCTGTTAAGTTGGAGCTTGTAACATAGTTAAGTTCTCAAGCATTTATAGCTACACTTAAAAGTTTTTTTTTTTTTTTGCTTTAAGGGAAAACGCAGTATTTTATACTAGGATATCGGATAATGGGATAAGCTTCGTAGCTAATTGCTAACAACGATTGCTTGAATTGGTCAAAAACAATAATGAGAGTTTAAGATGAGTTACATGAGTAATGAGAATGCGAAATGAAACTTTCTGCCACCAAAAGCACCTAACTTTGGAGGACTCGGGGAAGCTAAGGTGAGATCTTTCAAGTTCCGCCTGAAAAGAATAACGACGTAAATTTACTTATGAGATCTTTTTAAAAGCAATTAATCAATTGAATCCATTCTGAATTTTTAACCACTCACTTCTTTATCTTCGGATGTCGATGATTTGTAAAAGCAATTAATCAGGCCATTTCTTGATCGAAAGATCGTTTACTGAAATTGAAGAGCCGGATTTGATAAATATATTAGAAATTAAACAGGATTTGTGACAAAAAAAAACCCTCACAGAATTTGTGCAATTGATCTGAAAAAAATGGTATAATGACTATCTAACTTTGCATCAGAGATTGAAATGATACTTTGATAAACAAAACATAAAGGTGGAATATATGGTTGTTACAAAGGAAGATAACAAGGCTGTGTGCAATTGGGAAATAGATAAAGTTTTAATGGTCTTTCCGAAAAAATATGGCAGGATTAGTGTTGCTGGTATTAAAACAAATAAAGGAATTTTCAAACGTCCAATTTCTAAACTCTGTATATTGCTTATTGGAGCTTAAAAATTATTTACTCGTAATCTAGTGTGTATATCATATTTTATTGTCTGATTTAAAAAATTGTATCGCATTTATTGTTGTGAGTTTTATATTAATGTTGATTTGTGAAAGAGTGCATTTTTGTTGAGTGCTAAAATACTGAAAAGTTTGGCGGTATGTTTCTGCGCATAATACCGTTGAACCATTTGTAGGAAGAAAGAGTTTGTTGTTAAAACAGTGTTGAGTGAAAAGAAACCGGGAAGAGATGCGTATTACCATCGTCTTCCCTCAATTTTATCATTATGAATTAAAAGTGAATTACAGTCAACCAGATTAGTCTTTAGAGTTTTTTTTACATCAGAAACAAAGTTTTATATGCATGGATAATAATTATTATTGTGAATGTTATCAGAAAACTATCACATATCCATGCATACCAAGCATTCCTCCACCCTTAAGTTCGTTCCATGTTTCATGTTGCATGCAACATATATGTTGGCTGACATAATTTATTTTGAATTACAGAGTTTACGACATATGCTAATGAAATGAAGATTCAAGAAGTAATTTCAGAAATTTTAAATATCAATATGCATATTTTTGCGATTATAAAATGTGCATCAACGAACATAATCATAGTTTACTTGTGGCAGTACTGAGAAAGCTGTCTTACAGCTGGCAAGTAAATAACATGTTTTAAATTCAATATATGAAATTATCAATTTTGGCATTTTTTTTAGTTTGCTGTCCTTGGATTTCTTCAACAAACGGTAATTTTCAGCTTATTTAGTACAATTGAATTTGGCTATATTTTCATCCCGCCGTTACCATTCTTTGGCTCAAAAACTTCAGCCTGCTTAAGCCAACACAGTTAAATCTTCAACCAACTTCTATTCCATTCGAAACTGCCTTTTTTTCTGCTATATTACTATACTAGTTTGGTACTTTTATTTCTAAACTAAATAGAGCATATCTGTGATAGCCATAAACCTGAAATTGTCACAAATTATGTTCTCCAGTAATAACAATTTGTTCTTAATGTCATGGACTTATGCTTTCAAAGTCCATGACATTAAGAACAAATTGTTATTACTGTCAATGTCTTATGCTTTCATTAAAATAATAATTTACCCTACACGTCCTTTGTACAATAATTCATAACCAATTTAGAAAACAAGACTTGAGTAGAGATTGTGTTCTGGCGTAATTAGTTGGATATAACCCAAACTCAATTTCCACCACAATAGCTTTTGACATAAGTAGGCGTAACAAGTGAATATTCCGTAAGCGACCAATGGAAATCTTATAAAACAATATAATGTACTCGAACAAAACGTAATATCATTCTGTATAGTGATCATTATTTTTATTTAATCTTTTTTCTACATCAAAGCGATAATCATTTGTAACTGATGAGGTTGCCTTTAATAATTTATATTTGCTTTCTATTAATATACATTATATTTTGAAATTGTTTAAAATGCTTTATATTTTTTATATTAATAAGTCTCACCAGGGGACACCATAAATATTGAAGTGAGATTTTTCCGTTTTGTGTTGGTGCCCGCCACTCTGTTGTGTATAATGATGGTGTGGGATTTATTTTCCTTACTGATGACGTGACGGCTTCTTATGGGAGAGGCTGTACCGTGGCCTGTGATGATCCTTATGATCCAACCATAATTCTCGGAAATTCTATCACCGTTGAAATTTTTCGCATGCCTAAGAGCTGGTGAAAGAAGCTCTTAATTGTATTGTTTTTGCATTAACCATTATAATAATAAATAAATAAACGCCTAAAGAATAAATGGGAAATCTTAAAAAAATAAGCAATATTCTATAGAACTATTATTTCATTTAAACTAAGACTGAAATTTTCTTTAGGTAAATAGAATAATGCAGATATTTTCTATATTTTATTTATAAAAGTTTATGTTAGTTAAAATAAAATTTTTATCAAAAATAAACATTTATTTTAGAATTTATTAAAAGTTTCCTTCATGAGTTTTATGAAAAGCATTAATTTATTGCATCAAGAAATGATGCAATTGAATAGCGCGTTCTACTTTTAAGAAATACATTATCCAATATTTTTACCAAATATTTGAATGAAATCTAAATAAAGTTTACAAATAAATAGCATGATTAATTTAACACAACTTAAGCACACCTAAGACAAAAGCAACACTATATTTATCCGTGATAATGAATAATAGAAGTTTAAAATTACTCAATCCATCAGAAAATAGAGAAAATTTTATTTGGTTTTGAAAATGTGCTTTATTCTAGGAATTCTCATAACTATGCGGTGAAACATTGTGAATATCTCTACTATCCGATTGTTACAATCCCATCTGAAATGCAGCAGATTTTCATGTTTGCTTTCGTAAAGTGGGATAGTAACCACTGTAAATAATGGACATGAGGGATTATTAGTTTTGGAAAGCTGGCAATTTAGAACTCAACTTTAGAACAATAGGACAAAGAATTTTCCTACCAGTGGTTCTCTTATAAAAGGAAATATTCATGCGAGCAATAGAAAGCAATAATACTTTATGAAAATGCATTGTCAGTATTTAGCTGTATTCAATGCAGAAAATTTGAATGGGAGTTTTAAGTTATGAAGTGATTGATAACAATTCACATTATTCCGTCCAAATAAAATAATTGAAAATTCATTCAATGAAGTAGATATAATTCTATTGAACTTACTGACATTTAAAATTCACATTCAAAATAACATTTAAATATTAAAGTAAATACTATACAAAAGTTAAATGAACATGAATATCATATATTATTCTTAATATCATATATTTTATTTATCATTCTTCTTTTCAATATTGATCCAATAAATGTTTATTCATAAAAGTATTATTTGATTTATAAATATTTATTTAAAAATAGCTATAATAATTATTCGATTGATGATATGTGACTACTTTCACTTAACAGTTCATCGTCGTCTAGAGGTGCCCTCATATTCAATCATTGATTTGTTGCATCAATGTTCAAATTTCCCATTGATGCAACAAATCGATGATGATCTCCATAGAGAAGATAATGAGAAAATTCTAACTATGTAAGAAAATTATTTTCTTACATTATTAAAAATAGTGAACGTAAAGATGAAAAAAAGGTGGCGCTTTACTTACTAGGCCGTTTGTCAATGTTGCTACCAAATTGATCATGTAGAGAGCAAGCACATGAACTTTCCAAAAGTGGCACGCTCTATTATTTTAAATGTAGCCAATGAACGTCATTCATATTTGAATCTATGAACCAATAAACTCATTATTATTCTTGTGAGCCATTTCTATTCCAATTAATTTCCCGTAGAAGAACTCTCTTAATTAACAAGCGATTTCTTGTCGGTATATCATCACGTACGTCTTATGCCCGGCCAAAGGAGTATATGTGTTACAATTAGTATGAATCATCATTGCAAAGACTTTAAATGAATTGAATTAATCGTATTGAAAAGGAATAAGCATAGTTTTGTTCTAAAGAAACTATCCCAGAATATTAGTTTATAACCTAAATTCTTCACTTGGTAATTTTAAAATTTTGTAGAGTATTTCCTTGGACAAATTATGTTTATGCTTACACACACACACACCACGTAATAATTTGCTCCAAATTACTGATAATTTTAAATAAAATGGACCTTGGTTTGATGTATGCTTATTATAAAGAAACACTATTGATATTGTCGAGTAAATGAGGTGAATGTAGTAAGTCCAATATAAATGAACACACTCAAGATCAACTGAAGATTTTATTACCCATCTAACTGATTGAGAAACTACTTATATACTGTTGAAAAACCTTCTAGAATTTGAAGGCTCGCAGAAAATTAGGAATTTACATAAATAACAGATTGGAATAATTAACATAAATTTTCATAACTTTGAATAATTAACATAACTTTGGCATAAAGCAAATTGAAACTAAAAGTCAATTTTTGACAGTTCGCCTTGCTTATATTCGAACCCGCAACCTTCCGCTCAGTTATGAGATGCTTCATTCAGCCGATTGAACCATCTGTGCTTGGCCGGAAGGAACAATTTTCGCTACAATATTAAGATTGTCACATTTGTACAATCCCTGGAAAGAGAGCTTTAAAGAGGTTCATGATGGATGCAATTTGAATGATAGTTATTGTCCTAGCTTTTCACAATAAGCCTGATGCTTGTTTGGCAAGTTTGATTGCAAAAATGAATATTCTGGAAAAGGCAATGGCTATAATTCTTTCTTTCTAAGAACCGAAATTTGCATAAACCTTTGCAGAAATTCTTATGACTTTTTGCCAGATAAATACAAAAGTTGAGATATTCACATGGAAAATAATTCTGTGGTGGAATGTTTGTTGCGGAGGGAGCTCTTTGGTTGTTATTATTGTTGCAATTATTATTTTCTTATTTTTCTTTTGTATTCAGAAATGTACTTTCTATTAGTGCTGTTAGACTTAAAACTGCAGTTCTTTTATACGTTTCAACTGTGTTTTTTTTATATACGCTTCCTTTTATCGCAGCATCTTTTTCCATTATCCAATTTGTTGCATTTAATTCACTGATGCCTACCGATTTCCCGTGAAAACAAATGTTATTAGAGCCACAAGAAACAACTTGAAAATTCTAGGAAGAATTTTCTATAACCTATATAAGAAGAAAGAGGGAATAATGAGTGGTAATTTGATTACATCACATGCTACTGAGTAAAAAATGAAAGACTCACAATTTTCCCATCTAATTTTTTTTTAGTCTTCGTGAAAGTGAAATAAAAATAAAACAGAAATTAAGATCATTCATTTAGCGAATGAAAGATTCTAATACAAAACACATACGAAGGATTAAAACATTTTATAGATTAATATAAAAGATGAAGATAATAAAGTTTATTTAATGTAAAATGAAGTTCAAAATTTTGCTATTTGCCTTCCTTGCTTTAGTTAAAGTGACAATATGCTACTTAACATTTAGGTTCATAAACAATCGAATTTCACTGATTTTTTTCAGGATAAAAAATGACTAAATGAAAAATGAAAAATTTCGGTACAAAATGCTATAAATAATTTTTTCAGAAAGGTTTCTATTGTTTTTATTTTAATCAATAAATTAATGAACTTTTAACTTATTTATCTTTGGTGTATAAACCGGCAATAATAGTTTAAATATTTGCATGCAAAATGATGCTTTTATAAACAATTCTATATATTTATTGCAGACAAATATTTAAATCTATAAATTTACGTAATTGTTAATTTGAGTTCTACAATTATTTGTATTTTCGTGTCATATATTACAGGTTTATAGTAAATTTTAAAACTAGCCTATCAAAAAGTCAGTGAAAATGGAAAGGAAATTCCAATTTCATAAACACGAAACGTTTCAATAAAGAAAATTAAATACGAGTTTAAAAACCTTTTTTAAAGTTAAAGATTCTTGAGAGATTACTTCAAAAGTTTTATACTTTTAGAAATTTTCTTATCTTAAAATCTTATGGATTACTGAATCCTTTCTTAAAACGACGTGATCAGTAACATTTTATCCTGATAAAATATCCTATCTATAGATAATGTTTAATCTACCCTAATTATTTGATTTTGGTCTGAAGATACGAGATTTCCATCCTATTTAGCAGCTTTTCGTTATTGAATTTGCTTGATTAAGATATTTCTGTATACCATTTGTTAAAAATGATTGCACATAAAATTCTTCTTTTTTTCATTTAAATAATTACTCAATATTTTCAGAATGATTTCTTGCTTTTCGAAAATGAAAGTTACTAAACAATCTATACCATATCTAAATTGTTTAACTAATTCGAAACATTTTTCCATGCACGTTAAATTACGTTCTTGCTCAGTTAAAATATTAATTCATTACATAATCTTTCATCATCATGGTAAATTTTGATATCATTACTTGCGCCACTTACAAACTACTATCTGTCAAATGCATTAATATGAGACTGTTACTATTAAACACATTTTGGGAGATAAATAAAAGCTGTAGTCAGAGACATTTCACTTTAACTGTCCATACGCTTCTCAAAAAACAAATCTCAAATTAAAAATAAAATTTTAAAATCACACTTCAATTGATTAACTTATTTTAAAAGTTTTCTATTTTAAAATCTTACAATTTTAATTCATTATTTAATTTTTTATTCACCACCACATGGCGTCCCATATTTGAAAGTAAGTTTAAATTAATCCCTTATCCAATAAAACACACATTGAAACAATGCAATTTCATCAAAAATAAAAAAAAATATGCAAAATTTCAAATACATAGCATATAAGGCAATATCGATTATGAAATTCTACTTTTGCAAACATGAGATAAGTTAAATTAAATGTCACATGGGAGTTAAGTTAAATTAAATGTCACATGGGAATAAAATTGATCCAAACGCTCTCACTTTTCTAGAAGTAAATCTATTATTTCCTTTACTTAAGACTTTGACCCAGAAAAGATCAACTTGGTTACGAAAGCAAATATTATTAGAGGCTTCGGTTTCATCATCATCATTCTTCATTTTTTTTGACCTGTCATCTTCATCTCAAGAATTCTTCATTTTATTTTACAATAAAATAGCTTTATCCCTCTCTTTCTAACTCAGATTTTACTTTACTGTTAAATCTTTCATAATTGACACTGAATTAAGCATCAATACTATTGTTTTTGAAAGTACAAATTCATATCCGGGATTAAGATCTGTCCAGTAAAGAAATAATAATAAAATGCAGAGTTATTAGAATTTCTAGTTCAAAATATCGTCTCATAAAAAATATTTTAGGCTCCATTTATATTTTATTTTTACAATTTTCTTTCAATGCATTGCAGGGACAATGTGTTATTCGAAAAAAGAACTTAATGTAAATAAACTATTTATTTAATATTCTCTTAACGCTCATTAAAACCTTTTCCTACTTATGTATTCATTAATAAAATTTTAGTACATAAATAAAAAAATAATTAAAATTTATGGAGATAATTAGCTTTTGAAACGTTTTCGAAAATCGTCTGGTGCAATTTTTTTCTTAGTCGAATTTTAAAAAAAAATGTTTCGGACGGCAAAATAATTATACATATTAAAATTTTCCATGCTAAAGTTATTTTACATCAAAATTACTAGACATAAATTACTCTAATTCCGAGTAATTTTGGATATACAGTGCGTACTTGTTAAGAATTATTACATAATTTTTAATTTTTCCGCGCTGAAATATAAGAGTAACAGATATGTTTTTATATTAAATATTTTGAAATATTTCCGAAGGACCATAGTGAGGACAATAGATCGTAGCCCATGATCAACGATTGTCGCCTAGTACAATTTCTACAGTTTGAATCAAACTATTAAATTCGCGAAAAACATAACCAATCTTCCACAAAGATTTATTATCCGACTTCGTCAATTATCTGTTTCTGTCAGCTTATAATTTTTTTTCTATTGTAAAAATATTTGGTAGTATAAATTTGATATTTTAAGAATATTCACTGGTAAGCTTTAAAATTCTTTCTAATATTTTTATTAAAGTTTTAAATAATAGAATATTTTTTATACCAAGGAAATTTTATAAGAAATAAGAAGTTGCAAATTAAATTTAAGCATTAAATTTTGAATATTTGTTGAAATTAAAGAGCGATTTTAATTATAAAAGTTGTATCTAATAATAAGTTTTGAATTCAACACATGAAGCTTGAATATGAAGTTTCAAGTATAAAAAAGTATTTGAAATATAAATATTTTAATAAAACATGTATTTTAAATATAAACATAAATATAATATCTAGATTTTTGAAAATACAATGAAACGGATAAGATTTTCATTATAACAATAAAGAAACGTAATTCAATATAAACATTTTTTTTTCAATAGAGAAATGCTGTATATCATTTGAATTCAATGTAATGAGAAAGTTTTAAGAAAATAAAAATTTTATAAAAATCATTTTTATATGATATTATTAATAAAATTAGTGTGAAAAAGTAAAGAATTCTTCTTAATTTTTAATTATTTAAAATGTTTGCTCAAACTGCAATCAATTCAATCGAAGTTGCACATCCCTTAGCTCTACGTAATACATTCGTATCAGTAGGAAGTCGACATATAACTGGATTCACTCTAATTATTGTAAGAGATAAATTTATCATTTAGTTGCAGCAGAATGAACTTCAATCTTCTATGATTTTAAAAGGAATGTTTACGACAACATTCTAGATTAAATTTTAGACTCCTTCAGGGGATATGAAATCATGTTGATGAAGGCTATAATAATATGGATTATATTAAGTGATGTTAAACTAGTATCTCGAATTAATTTTCATAAGGTTTAGAAATATCTTTAGAATTCATAGATGGCGAGTAAAATTGCAAGTAAATTAATAAAATAACAACTCAAATTAATATATATGGATAATATAATCAGGAACTTATTCGGCAACTAGACAAATTATTTGAAAAATAATTATATTCGTTTGATTATTGTTTTTAATAAATATGTAAATGTAATTTTATAATCACAAAGCAATGAAGTAAAGTTGCATTACTACACTTCATGTAATAATTGTAATGTAATGAAATTTAATAAATGTAAAGTAATGTAGTTTAAGGAATTTAAATTTGACAGCTGCATAGGAATAGTCCTGTCCTTTGTAAGACATAATTGAATTAATAAAAAGAGGAAGTTATGTGACCACATATCAAAATCGAAGCATAAGAATATTAGAAAAAATAATTTAGAAATATCGGAACTACTTGTAATTTTATAGATCTATTTACAAAAATAATTTTGAGTTTAGAATGTAGCAAAATGTGAATTCCCGGGGGTAGATCGGACTCTTAGACGCCATTTCAAGATTATGAAAAAGACCTAGAATTCTACTTTTCAATCTTACATGGTTGTTCTGCAAAAATATATTTCTTTAATGAATATAATTTTAAGCGTCACCTAAAGCTGCGAAGATTTCAAATCGTTGTCAGAAACTCTTTTATTAGAAATAGAAGATTTGCGCGTATAAAATTATTTTTATGTATTTATATCGAGTATTTAATGCCCTCACATGGGTATTTGGCCAAGTTTTTAATAGTTTAATTTTTTCAATATATTTTTCAAAGATATACAATTAAGAAATATCAGTATATTCTATGCCCAAATCTGTAGAAGACTTATTTAGGAGGGTTTTTTTAATTAATGGTATCTGTATATTAGTTTTATAGTACTACTAAGTGAATTTAAAACACTTTATAACCTTTACGTACCTCATATTTTCTTAAGAAATTCTAACATGAGATAAGTCATCATTTAATTTAGGATAAACTAGGATAGCAATAACCAGGTAGTAGAATTTCGGCTTCTTGACCAGAGAATCGTCGATTCCAGCAATTCTTTCATTAAATAATATGTGTACATATTAGTTTTCATTAAATAATAGGTATTTTACGCATGTTGAATGTGACAGTATAGGTATATAGGTTTCATAAAATAATAGGAAAAGGTATTTAATAATAAAAAGTATATAGGTTTCATTAAATAATTGGTATTTTACGCACGTTAAATGTGACGATAAAAGTCAAACGCTTTCCTAATGATGTTATGCTAAAGTCTGCGAAGGGTATCGATGGTTTGGTTTAGTTATATTAACGCCCCATTTTTAAGCAACACTAGGGCTATTTTAAAAAGGACCTAATAATTTTGAATGACGAATGACTAATAATTTTGAAAGAAGACGAGGACGACAGCTGAGGTGGCACCCCTCCCCTTCTCCATGCTTCCGCACTACGCCAGCTGGAGGACATTTGGCCGCGACGGATTTAACTAGTACCAGACCCGCTTAAACGATGGTTCTTCGGTGGCATCACGTCTCGAAATTGAAGCCCTCCGGTTCCGAAGCCAAGACCTTAACACCAAATCACCGATCGATGGATAGGAGCTTTCGTTATCTGTCCGTAATTCAAAAATTACGAAGTTCTTCCTAAAATTGATATTATTTACTTGAAAGCGAAAAAAATCAATGGTTAGTTAACTGAAATGTCCATTATTTAGTTATTAATAATCGTCCTTTTATAAAGTTTTATTGTGTAAAATTTATTTTAGAGATTTTAGAATATTCTTTTGAAAATTTCAAGACTACCTTAGACAATTCAGACGCTATAAATGACTACTTTTTTCAAAATAAAAAGAATTATGACAATGTTTTAAAGGTAATTGTAAGAAAAGATTAAAATAAAATAAAATTAACAATTCATGCGTAGTGGCATAAGCGAAGGATAGGTTGTGAGCTCATGTTTCACGGTCGAGAGATCACTGTTGTGTCCTTGGCAGCCGACCAAGTAGGGGTTGTTTCACTTTCGTTTATACAAAAAACGAATGTGATAAGACATAAAGACACTGCGATTTCTTCTGCTTTAAAAACTCATCAGTCAATGTGATGCTTCTGGAATTTTTTCTGGAGATTGTTCGCTTCTGCAGTTTAGCTAAAAGATGCTTAAAATGTTTTAAAAGGAAAGGCAATCCATTTCTAAAGAAAATACCCGGTTTTCTAGGTACTCCTATAAAGGAAATATAAGTAATGCCACAAGTTCTAATAAAAACATATGTGATGCTACAGGAAGTTTATATAAAGTTCGTTCATCTCTGCAGTTTAGCTAAAATTTGCTTAAAATATGATGCTTAAAAAAAAGGAAAGGC
>JAPMOR010060722.1:0-62161 GCA_026543865.1 Argiope aurantia | reverse complement strand
GAAGTTTATCCGAAGTTCGTTCATCTCTGCTAAATCTTAGCTAAAATGTGCTTAAAATATGATGCTTAAAAAAAATAGGAAAGGCAATTCATTTCTATAAAAAATACCCGGTTGCCTAGGTACTCCTATAAAGGTAGTAATGTCACAAGTAAGTATAAGTAACGTCACAGTTTCTAATCAAATCATATGTGATACTACAGGAAGTTTATCTGAAGTTCGTTCATCTCTGCAATTTAGCTAAAAGGTGCTTAAAATGGGATGCTTAAAAAAAGAAAGGCAAACCATTTCTAAAGAAAATACCCAGTTCTATAGGCACTCCTCTAAAAGAAATATAAGTAATATCACAGTTTCTATGATAACGAGGAAACAGCGTCAATCGCATTAAAAAGTTTATTGTGTAGACTAAATATTTCATTGAATGACACTCATAAGTTGTCCATGGAAAAGCTGCTCATAGAACTCATTTCATGAACTGGGTTCCAAAATTGCTCATCTTTTTCTTTGAAAAATAAAAATCATGATTTAGAACCTAGATTCAGAAGTATGCAATTTTCTCTTTGAACGCATTTACAAAACACCTTCAAGTTGAATATTTTTATCATCAGGGACAGGGGACCAATTTTGTCAAAATAAATAAATAAATAAAAACTACTACCTGCATTCAACACAAGAAAAAGGATAATACACATGATTTGTATGTAATGGGAGTATTTTATATGAATGGGAGTACCAAAATCTGGTGGATGGATATATTTCATTAACTTTTGATCATTCTTTATTTATCAGCTTATGCACTAATCTTATTAAAAGTTGTCAGTGGAATTAAGAATTAACATAATGAAATCAAATGAATAAAATGAATCTCCTAATCAAAGCTGCAGTGTAACATACAATAAGATTAGAACTGAACAATCTAAAACAAAATGTAGATTATGAATTGCTGCTGAAAACGGAAATAGGCGTATTGAGCTTTGTGACATCGTCTTACTCTGCCAATTCCCACAGCAACGCATTTGTTCTGAAAATGGTTCTCTAGTAGCAGAGAATTTTCAACCCAATTTCAACAGAATGCGTTTCAACACTTTGCTTTAATAGAAACGGATGATAATAACTCAGAATAATATTTATCAGAAAATGTTAGTTGCTGAAGGGAATTAAATTAGAATATACTCTAATAAAACTTATGAAAGGATGGATTCTCTCTAAAAGATAATCATTGTTTAAGCAAATGACTATTACAATTATTTCGCGATAAATAAAGTTAAAATTCATTTTTCAGTGAACCTTTATATTGAAGTAATAAAAGCAGAGAGAAATAGCAATCACCGAAGCAAAATCTTTTGTCAAAATACTTATTATTTTCCAATCCATTGTGTAGAATAGATTTTTTAGATATTCAAAAATGTTGATTAAAAGTATTACATTTATTTTGAAATTAAACAAATTGAATGTCCGAATAACAATTTAAGTGCAGACTTAATAATTTATTTAAATATTTAAAACGGGCTTTATATTTAGAACTATATTTACATTGTGAGACTCAGTTATTCATGAAATTATAGTGAAATTTTAGCTAATTGAAATGCTGCTTCATATTGTTTAATCACCAGCAATTATTTATTTTATTTAAAGATAGTTCGATAATAT
Source organism: Argiope aurantia (assembly GCA_026543865.1). Classification (NCBI taxonomy): domain Eukaryota; kingdom Metazoa; phylum Arthropoda; class Arachnida; order Araneae; family Araneidae; genus Argiope; species Argiope aurantia. Next base: position 60,514 of record JAPMOR010060722.1, on the reverse strand, counting down.
ATTAATAAGTTCTAAATTACTGCAATAAAACTAAATTTTACAACAATTTAAATCTTTTCAGTCTTTTGAAGATAATTTAATTTAAATCCTAATTTTTTCGCAATTCAATTGAACATTAAAAAGCATTATTACATTCCATAAAATTAACTTTTTTTAATCATTTGTTTTGTACATTTTCGCTAATTTTAATAGATAAATTTAAATAATTATTAATTTTTGAATAAATGCATGAGACATATATTGAGAATTTAATTTCATAATTTTATAATTCTGATATTCAATTCTATCATCTTACTTTGAAAAAAAATAATTCCTTTTATAAAATTTAAATTTTTTATGCTTTACATTTTGCATGGATTAATATCTGATTATATCTGAATTAATAACAGATCTACTTCTGTGTAACTTGTATATGCAACTGAAACGTTTTTAAGCATCACTTACAACACACAAATTTTCTGAAATCAGTGATTTTTTTTTCTACTGAGATTTTAGTTTTTTTGCTACAAATTTCAATTTGAGTTGTTAAAGCCACTACACTTTAATGACTGAATTCAAATCCTTATCTGCTTCGGCCTTATTACTTTTCTTAACAAATATACTTTTTTTATTACGATGCGAGATATTACTTTCAATCAATGATACTTTACGTAAATTGTATAATGCAAAAGCCATGGGATTCATATTTTTCTTCTAAATTTATTAAATTACATAAAAATTATTTATTAATTAAATGTATTAATCCACTTAAAAATAATCTCTAGTAATAACAATGAAAATGAGATTATTTGTATCTGTATATGCATCGTCACATTACAGGGTATACTGTTTAATTTTGAGCTGCCAAATTTGTCCCAAATATACGTTAGAAAGAATAGAAAGGCTGTTCCGAAGCGATATAATGTCTCATAATAGTAACTCAATAGACATAACTCAAAAGTAATTTTCATACCATTATGAAGTTCAATAAAATATATTTTCATTGATACTCATTTTTGCAATATATATATCAATTTCAAATTTTAAATCATTTTTGCATTCTCATATACGTATTATAGAGAAAGTAGAATACTCATCAAAAATTTGAACTCGAAATTTTGACGAATCTCACGTTTTACACCTCCCCGAGTTTGAAAAACGCATTTTTGGAAAATATCTGTCTATCTGTCTGTGACGAAGATAACTTAAAAACGCTTTGAGCTAGACGGTTGAAATTTTGTATAAAGTTTTTACACCAAATATCCAGATTTATTTCAAATTTTGACTAAAATCTGTTCAGAGAAAGTTCGTGTGTTCGGTTGTTTGAATGTAAGTTAACCGATAAATACAATATAAAGATAACTAAATAGATAATATACGGCACACAAACTTAACATTTATAGTGTAGAAACTTGTCAAATTGTGAGTCAAATCCAACTATGGCAGATCAACAGCCTATAAATAAAAATATTGTCTCATTTCATAAGTGTTCCTATTATTTTTTCCAACTCCTATATGAATGAGTAAACTTTATGATTAATATTTAAGTCTGGAATAACATCCTGAAAAGATATTAATAAACATCAACCAATTAAAAAAGAAATTTTACTGTGACAAATTTCTAAAAAAGACCACAACTTGCATTTATAATATATTTATCTTTTTTCCCACTATGATGCTTAAAAAGGTAGGACAAGACAGTTTTTTCCTAGTGCAATGTCGCTCAAAAGTGCTTCAAGTCGGGACAAGAAAATATGATTCTCAGAAGTTAACAGAGTTGATATTACAAAAGTATGCTATCACAAAAGAACAAGAACATATCGGATGTTTAAGTCTTTTTCCTTATTTAGTTGACTTCTACTATAAGTTGCATCAGGTATGTTAATGCAGTGTTTGATTTCATATAGCTTCACCAGAGATGATAAATGACATTAAATACAAAAGTGATTTTTTAAAATCATTTTTTATATAATATTTAGCTTTAAATATTTAGATTTCTATAATTTTGCGCGATGCTATATATCCCCAATAAAACCTATCACAGGAATACACATTCAGCGATATATATTAAGATTAGCGTTGAAAAGCAGTAATTTGTTTAAAAGCGTCATTTTTATTAATAAAGAATAATAAATGCAAGATGAATAATAATACATAATAATAAATACGAAGTAAAGAAAGAAATATTGATCTCAAAAATTCATTATATTTACGCACATGCAACTAATCAAATTAACAAATCTTATCCAATTTCTTTTTAATGACTTTTTTAACCTGGAAAAAAATTATTTTGGACCTGTGATCTTCTTACGTTTCTTAAGAGCAATAGAAATCACTTTTCAAATCCAAATGCAAATTAAATAAACTTTGATAAATATATCTCAGCCTTTAGATTAGAAACACTCATTTACATTAAACAAAGATACATTACACGTATGAATATCTGGATAAGTCATTAGAGACTTCGCCCGCAACAGCCAATATTTTATCTAAGATGAAATAAACAAATGCAAGTTGATACCAAAGTTGGACTATGTTTATGCACATGTGACAAATTTGACTAATATTTTTCATCCACTTCTTATTTAGCAAGTTTATAAAATTGTAAAGACACTTTTGGGATCTGTTATCTTTCTTAAGAGTTTCATAAATCATCTTTCAAATCCAAGTAAAGATTCAATAATCTTGAGCATCTCTCCCCTTTCAAATTATAAACATTCATTTATATTAAACAACGACACATTACACTTATCTGAACATATCATCAACTCTGGATAAGGTCACTAGAAACTTCACCCTAAACTTACTATTCCCATGAGAATCCGACAATTGGGAAGATAAGCCGACTGCCACAGACAAGTCCAATTATAGTTCCAGTCACCGTTGATATACGCCCCCGCATACCCTAGCTCTATCGAAAATGTCGATAACTGCCCGGCCCTAAAACAACGGCATGGTTGGCATTTCAATTGATTCTGCCTTAACGAGAGACGGATGCTGTCAGTGGTTGAGTAAACGGGGCTGCGGTACTTGTGTAGATATTGCTGTCTATTCTGTTCGGAATATTTACGAGTTTTGCTCGAGAAGGGAATATTTCGATAGGCTTAGCCCAGAAATGTCTTGTGTAGTGAACAACTAGGAGTTTTCTGTAGATAGCTGACCTTTACTTTAAGTATTGTACAGATTATTTTGAGAACTTTTATTATTATTATTTTAGGTTGATAAATATAATGTAATACATGTGCCTTTATAAAAGGAATATAATTTAATTTCCACTAACACCCTCACTTCAGAAAAAAAGGAAAAAAAGTTATAATCCTTTACAAGTGGTAAATGAATAAATGAAAATATAATAAGTATTTGTTAAAAGATAAATTCAAACTTTTCAACATATCACACGCATACAAAGAAATCGAAGTGAAAATCATGCAATGTTTATACTTCGAAAGTTTAATAATTATCTCCTCTTTAGGCTCTATGAATAAAAATAACGGTTTTGGTCATCATATATATCAATGAAGAAGATCATTCGAAAGTGAAACGATATAGGCAAATGAACTCTTAAATGAACTGATAAAATAACATTGAAAAATTCCTTAAACTATAAATCTGTATCGAATTTTAATGGCATATGCTTTTAATACACATATATGCAAAAGAAGACATTAAATTCGAAATGCAAGATGATTGTTGCTTGGGACATTCTTTTATTGAAATTGTAGGTATAATTATTTGGATAAAATCAAAAATCTCACTTGGTTTACTTTTCTTTTATTCTTATGCAGAATGCATTGTCTACTCTTTTTTAATCCTTATACAAATGCGTAACAACAAAAAAATGATAAATTAAATTTAAGAAACTATTAAGGCACCAAATTTTAGATCCGAGTGTAAAAAATAATCCATTTGGTCATGAAAATATACTAACTACATAATCAATTATCTTAATTACACTATGAAGAAATATTTAAAAAGAACCTTGTGGAAACTTCCAAGAATGCTGAGGATAGATACATTCTGAAAATACTCTAAATAGGTTAATGATTATTGGAACAACAATATTTTTTCAATTGTAAAATCATTTGTAATTTAAAAGTTTTATTTGCTTTCTTGAAATCCATTATTCCCAGTTATCTTCTACACAACATAATAAACTCACGTAATATATATCAGAAAATTGAAAGCGGAATTTAATATTAAAAAGCTTCCTTAAGTAAATTCCAGCTCCTGAATGTCTTCAAAAATCTATTTAAATAATTTAAAATGAGAGTTACAAAAATAATTACTATTTAAATCAAGTCAGCAAAATTCATTCAGGGTTGTTGAAAATGAGTTTTTTGAGGAAAAAAATAAATAAATGAGTAAATAGTGTAATAAAGCTGAAATATTCAATATTCCAAAAATTAACACAACTTCATTACATAAGAGTTTAAATTCTTATTTAAATTTCATATTAAAGTAATAAAAACAGGATTCATGTCGGTAATTTATTCAGTATGAGCTTGGAAGGTCTAAATTAAATGTATGTAATTCAATTTGGATGATAAAAGATCTTTTAAGAAAAGGTTTTAGTAATGAAAAGAAGGTAAGAATAAGATCAATATTTAAATCTATATTCTTCGGAATAAGTAACGATTTCCTTGTTTGAATTTAATTTAGATAATGCATCATATTGAATACTTGCAGTTTATTATAAGAATTACTTTTGGCTTCTTCTTAAAATATTTGTTCTGTTTTAAGATACTAATGATTTTCAAATATTGGAAATGGTATCTGACTTAATGCTTCACTTCTGCAGAATTTGAAAGTCCAAATCTTTTCAAGGGCAATTTTATTCATTCTTTCAATTATCAAAAAATTAATTTAACAGTAACATAAATCTAAGACATAATATAGCTAACGCTATTTCAAGAATTTTATCTGAAACCTTTTTTTAATACCATACCTGCTGTAAAATATGAATTTGTGATTTTTTTTATAAAAAGAATGGTTATTAATAATAAATCAATAAAATATATTGTGTTGATAAAATCCACAAATTAAAACGTTTTATGGTGTTAAACAGATTTGGGCAAAGCTAAAACTTGATTCTGTGCCATTATCTAGTTTTATAATAATAATAATAATAAAGGAGCATAATATAAATATATCACATATTTTTTTTCATTTCTGTAATGGGATTATCCATTTATTAACCATTATTATTAATGTTTATTCTAATTTTGTAAATATTATTAATGTAAAATGATAAAATGTCTTATTTCATACAACGTTCACGAGTAAAATTAAACATTAAAGAATGAAATACCATGTAAATTTTACAACAAAAAGAAATAAAATATTGTATTATAATATTATAACTATTGTATAAAATATTTACTAAATTGTGTAAAATTTAGTAAATCAAAAAGGCGTACAATTAAATTATATTTTTTTCTTGTGATATCTCTATGCATAGATTTTAAATAATTGGATAAATCTTTAATGCTTGTTATGTAAGGACCCACTACCTAGTTATGTACCGAAGTACTGCTTCCTTTCCCAGAATGAAAATTGAAAATCTAATTTTAAGTGAAACAAAATGTGCATCTCTTTTGTGAAATATTCTACAAGGTCGATGTAATATTATGTTAAATAATGAAATTTCATTATTAGTAAATTTTTATTAATAATGCTTATTCAGAAAATATAAAAATATTTCACAGAAGATGTGGAATGATTTTCCCTCATTTTGATTATCAAGTTTGGTTTTAAATTCTTTCAGATAATGAGTCGTAAGAATTTCAAGTAATCAGTAATTATCGATTTGCTTATTTAGACTGATATTTTTAGGTCAGATTAGGATTTTGAATAATTTTAAACCATCAAAAAGAATTAAATGAGACGAGTTAATTAGGCATAAATTCAGTATAGTACGATAAATTAAAAAATATCTTTCCAACAAATAAAATTAAAAATATATGTTTAGTTTCATGTATGCATTTTTATAATGAGAAAAAAATAATGCGCAATTCTCCTTTCTTGCATACAAAGCACACAAATTGGAATAAGTTTGATATTATTTCGGAAGTCAATCATTGGATGCATCGGTCAAGAATTGCAGCAAGCTCGATAATGGATACTAATGCATCAGTCCTCGAAAAACAAGAAGTAAGTGGCAAAATTACGCCGACGTCCTGGCATAGGGGCAGCGTGTCTTCCCCGTGATCTGGGCGTCCTGGGTTCGAGTCTCGGTTCGGGCATGGTTGTTCTTCCTCTGTTCTATCTGTGAACTTGTCCAAATCGATGGTAAGTGCCATAAGAAGCAACAACAGCAAAAATACAGCGGGATTAATAAAGGGCGGAGTTTTAAAAAACTTACAACACAAACAACCATAAAAGCTATTTTGAACAGTGAAATAGTATAGTTAACAATAAAACTTCAGGCAGAGGATTTATTGAATCTTTTGAACTTCTCGTGTATCTCCAAGAAAAATACCCGGAATGCAGTTCCTAATAGAAAACGAGTCGAGATACTTACTTAATCCAGAATCTTGATTTTATTCGTCAATAACTGTTAATCGCTGCCACTCGTTCCATATGCCTTAAGAATATCTGTAAACCTCTCTTTCTGGCAATGAAACTATTTGCGCAGAGAATAAAATTATAAGTTTGCAAGGGAAAATTAATTTCACTGACTAAAAAAAGTGAATGAAAAATTCATAATTTTCCCATAAGAACCTTTGATAAAAACAATAACGTTTCATTTGCTTCACCAATTATCAACCAGAACATAAAATAATTATTTCTTTCATTTTAGCACTTCATTAAATGTGAACTATTTTAAAAGAATTTAGTTGCTTTATACTAATGTATCTAATCATGTATAGAATGGAAATGATATTTTTTGTACAAAATAATCAGAAATTGTTGCAATAAAATTATTCCAACATATCTTAGGTAATCAGATTATTATTCCTAAATAGTCGGAAATTCAAAATACAAATTTCTGATAGAGTTTCTATTTGCAAAAGTGATTTTTAAAATGGATTGAATAATTTTTCTATTGTATTCGGAGAAACAACACTTCAAAGGTTAAAATATAAATAAAAATTAATTTGATTTATTTACGCTTATAGCTGTTTTTCATTTCTTTATTATCAAAATATATGTTCTTCGATTTTTTGGCGAACTTTTTCTAAAGTAATTCAATTTACTTATTTCTTTTTTTCCGGCTAAGCATATCTTTTGAATGATTAGTCTGAACACCATTTTTATAATTTAGACATCCCGTCGTTTTTCTATCAAAATTCATATTTTAATCTCTTGAAATTGAATCAACGTAAGACATATTGCGAAGAGCCTGCTGAAATGAGATTGCAGCTGTAAAGCAGAATAAAAACGGAAATAAAAAACACAGGGAGAAGCTTTTTTTCACTCTGAAATGTATTTAACAACTTCTAATTAGTTTTCTGTCGGCAATACGTAGAAACGCTGAGTGAAAGACTCCAAATATAATGAAATAATTTATCTCCAATTTCATGCCTGACTTAAATAACATGGAAATGTATTCTAATGATATTCATGTTTCCTAGATTCTATCGAATTTGCATTTAAAGAGGTTTCAAATCTCTCGTTTTTTTTTTTTTTATTTTGTACAAAAAATACGTGAACGTACAAGGATTTAAGCTAGAATTTATTTTAATTATATAATTCGATCATTTGTTGAAGAGCAGAAACGTAAATAAAAGTAATAATGCTTTTGGAGCTCAATTTCTAATCTCGAATATTTCAAGCGTATACTGCTTCCATTCTATTCAGCCTTGTAGAATGAAAAGTCCAATTATACTAAATGCTTTCTCTTTCGAAAAGAGTTTTAAACATAAATGATTTTAACCTTTTGCATTTTTCCAATTTAATAAAATTTTTTGTCAATTTTGATACTAAACTAAAGTTATTTGAAAATAATATTTTATTTAACATTTATTTTCTCGTAATGTAAATTATTATGAACCATGATTTTTGCGACTGCGCAATTTAATACTATAAATTTGGTGAACAGTTATTACTTCATATGAAAATTCATGACAAAAATACCATTAATATTTACTTGCCACCGTCCATTTTAGAAAAATGTAGTTTTTAGTAAATTATGAATGCTCTACGACGATTTTTTCAAATAGGAGTTTAAAAACTTCGACTTCTTGTTGTGATAAGATGAATTAAGTCATATAATAAGTGTAATTTAATAATATTAGTTTTGTAAGCGAACTTATGGAAAGAAGGACATTGCAGTCTACTAAAACAAGCTATTGTTGAAATGTTTCAGCAGATAAGTAAAGGGTCGATTTTTGTCGAATACTTTCAAGTTAATCAATCTTTTCATTACGGATTAAAAACAGAATAAAAAGAATTACATAATGTTTCATACAGCTATTTCAATCCCAATCACGCAATTACGTTCATTTAAATGCAACCAATGTCACTGTCTCACATATAAATGAAATTTCAACATGCCAAATGAAACCTTGATGACTAACATCATATGCATCATACAAAAGTGTCTTAATTATAAAGCAATATCCATTTTATTTTAGTGTTGCAGAAATAATTGTTGAAGCATAATTAACTTGGTTTACAAAGAGGATAGGAACACAAAGGAAAAAAATAATAATTTTGATCATCATGTGTTTCTAAATATCAGTAATTAGAGTTCAGAAGCAGAGTGAGTAATTAATGACCTAAGCATTAATTTTTGGTCCATTAAAGGTGGGTTCCTCACTTTAGGGTTCATCAATATTCATAACACATGCCAAAGGCACTTAAAAGAGAGGGAAAAAAGTTTCTCCAAATTTTATTTTCTGTTCAGAATTTTTTATATCTTGGGGAAAAACTATTCTTTTTTCTTTCTGAATCATATGACAATTATTATGCGTTTAATCTGGAAATTTGAAATTAAAAAGAAATGAACTTATGTGGCTAATTCATTTAAGGGCTTATAAAATTTTTATTAAGAGATTTTACTACGAAGAGCAATATTTATTTTTTACAGCTATTTTGTCTCTTGAAAAAGATATGAAAATTGTTGAAGAAAATAAAGCAAGTTATAAAAAGCATTCAATTAATTTATATACATTTTTCCATGCTTATATAATTACATTATTTAAGGCATTTAAAAATGCGATAAAAACGCATTGCTTAAAATTTTTAAATTCTGATTAATGAATATAAAGCTATCGTAATTATATAAGAATTTAGAGGTGTAAAAAGTAAAAGAAAAAAAACCACAATGGCAATTATGTTAATTATGTGCTGTTTTATGTAATTTATCTAAAGTGGCCAAAAACATTGTTTTTCTAATAATTCAAAAATTGTATATCCGACTCTTAGCAAATGAAAAAAAAAACACCTATAAATGAACGCATTTTAAGTTAATGAAATTATTAAAAGGAAATGAATAAAACAACTTCTTGATATAGATTTCCATTTTTATGATCCAAGTACCTGAAGTGGTTTAAATATTATAAAAGAAATATAATCATCATTTCTAATAAAAAAAGAGTATGTATATGCATCTATGTGAAGGTGGGCGTGGAGGCTGTTTCTGGATCAAACAATTTGTACTAGAATGATCAACTATTTGGGGCATATATAACACGGTAGTTAGAAGTATGCCTCTCTAAGTAACAGTTTTTTAGTATTTAAATCGAATTTATTTATTTAAAAAGTAAATGATTTTCTTGATTTAACATTATAACATCCGAAAACTTTATTGAAGAAAATTACAACTTTTCAGTCACAAAATATAATTTTTCTTGTAAACAAATGACTTAATTTAAAATAAAATAGATTTAATGTTTATCACAGTTTGATGCTTAAAAATACTTTTTTTTATAAATGATTCATAACTATTATGATAGTTTTAATTAAAGAATAAACATACCAAAATAACATGCTGATTACCAAAAGTTGAAAGTTTATTGTAAATAATTATTAAAGAGTAATTATCCATAACAGTCATTATTTCCAGAATTCGATTTTCAACTAGTAGGTTCAGCTAATGGATGTATGAAGTATCAAATTTTAATTGTCTATTCATATTTTGAGATCTATTTTATATATTTCAAATAGAAAAAGGACATTTTTCCAACTCGATGTTTGTAAAACTGCTGTTAAATAGTTTCACAACTGGAGACGATTTGTTTGTCATACAATTTTATCCTCGCTTTCTACGAATTCTATGATTCTAACAGTATTATTGAGGAAAACATTCCAATATTTTTGAAAGATTGGATTTGCTCAGTACATAATCCTAAGAATAAACAATGAATCAATGATTAAGGCACAGTAAATGTTTATACATTTCGAATTTATACTATAGTCAAAAATCATATATTCCTAAAGAGTAAGAAAAGGTGAAAAATTTAATAAATAGAATATTAAAAGAAACCCATCTAGATTGTAATTAAGCCTGACTGATATTTGAAAATTTTGATTTTCCAATATCAAAAGATTTTTGTTAATGATTATATATACAACCTATAGATGCACGTAACGAAGCTATTACATAGTTTGTAGTTAGCACAGTAGTTAAAGTCAACTTGTTGCGTGAGTACCTTTTTATTTTGGATTATAATAAGTTCTTTTTTTACATTTATAACTTTAAGTATTTCACCAAGAAGGAAATATTTTTGCCATATATAATTATATACATATAAATAAGAAGATCGTATTACGTTCCGCATTTATAAGATTATTTTAGGTATTACCCCTCCCCTGCTCTGTTTGAGAAAGATAACTTATGTAATAATCATAAACATAAAACTACAGTTATTTTTCCATTATATGAACGTGACCTGAATTCAAATTTTACACCTTATTTATATTCTTAGTGAAACTTTTATTATTAGGGAGAAAATAAATGTTAAAATACGTGTTTTCGTCCAAGGCAATGCAATTTGCGCACCTAAGCAACATGTAACAAGCTTTGTTCATAAAAGAAGATCAATGTTAAAGTCATTAACATGCAAAAGCTTAGATTTTTATGCGAAAATTAACTTCACTTTTTTAGTAACTAATAAACAGCTGTGATAGTTTTAACTAATTTTATTTTATCGAGAATAAAAAGATTTTACAAATTTTTCATAGATCTTTTAGAGGTAAAAATATTTAAAATTTGAAGCAATATTTTCAAAGTTATTTCCATAGTTTAAAAAAAGTGTTAAGCTATAGTCCCAATAAAATTATTCTTATAACAATAATAACATTAATTAAATATTATTCTTTTATTTTTCTAATATATTATCATTTCTGACAAATATTTTTAAATTCAGAATAGAAAAGTTGAAATGCTTCGAAAATATTTGCATAAATAACTTTTGAAAGCATACAATATTTTCACACCACATTAATCGGTGTCATTTAATTATTTGTTTGATCATGAATTGCATAGCTCTGCATATCGAACTTTAATACACGAAACGCAATAAATAAATAAATAAACTTGGTGCAGACATGAACATGCAAATAAACGAGCCATGCAATTGTTTAGTATAACATTATGTGGTCTACAGGACTTATATAAGACATTAGGTCTCTGCCAAATGTGTTAGATTGGTTCTTACTACTGCAATGGCATATTATCAAGATTGAAGTGATTTTGAATGACATTAAAGTCTAAACATTAGAGATCGGACATAGCATTTGTTAGTGGGAAAATTTGGATTTTCGACTACTTGATGAATGAATGAATATCAAATATCCGGTAAATGATTAAATATCCGTCATCGGTGCAGCCTTGAGACCTTGTCAGACCCAGTCAGACCTTGCGAGAACGGAACCATTTATAAAGTGCGAGAATCTTAAATGAGATGGACATGCAATGCTTCTTCAAATTGCTGTGGATTTTAATGTTGAGACATCAACAAGTGTCAACGTGCAAACTGTTTACCGAGCCATCATTGTTATACGCTTTTGGAAACGGACGCTCTTCCGTATACCATTTTGACTGCATGGCCAAAAACTTTAATCGTTTTCTGGGAGTGACAAAATCACTATTGGATAACTGATGATTCGAAACATTTTGAGTTGTTTGAGAATCTCATTCCCAATATACTGTACGGATGGGCATCAATGGGTATGGAGACAACACGCATCCATGGACTCTATATGTCATACTACTGTTAGTGGACCCTCGAATGTTGGTATGGAGTATTTGCAGTTCACGGGAAATGTAATCCCTAATATCATAAGCGATGACTTTGGCAAGTGATAGGTACATAAGCATCTTGTCCATTCACTTACATCCATTCGTATCTATTTTGCATTTCGAATGATTTCGATGCTTCCAATAGGATCATGTGACACCTTACACGTCGAGAATTGCTACCATGTGGCTACAGGAGTATTGTTCTGATTTCTGATTGTTCTCATTCTTGGTCATCTAAATAACCGGATATAAACAATATTGAACATATCTATGGTGCCTGCCAACATGCTATCAAAGATATCTCCCCCACATAGCGCTCCCTCAGATTTGTGGACTGCCTGCGAAATTGTTTGCAGTATGTCTTCGGACATTTTGAATCCACGCCTTATCATCTTGTGAAGTTTTTTTATGCATGCTCATAGGGATTCTATATGATATTAAGTAGGTAAACCAGTTTTTCAGATTCTTCAGTATATTACTCGTTTGAGTTTATCAATATAACTTTAACAATCCTCAACTGCAAACAAAAATATCTTAATAATTAATGCTTAGTATAACAATAAGAGCGGAAAGAAATTTCTTAATGGATTTTTAAAAATAATTATCTATAATAATTTTTCAAAATATTGAGCAAGAATTTATGTTTAAATAAAATCACGGTAGTTTTGTATGTCATGCAGACACTCTTCGTATACATAGTAGATGTTAACACAATCTTATTACGGTACCATCAAGGAATATTTTATATTTAACACAAAATGCCAGGATATTTCAAAATGAGTATGAAGTGATATATCCTGACAGTGAAAAAAATCTTTGTAATTTTTGCTTAGGAAGGGAACATCAAAGCAGAAAGCACTGTCAAAAAATGTTGTGTGACTTTGCACTCAGAATAAATCTGGTAAACCGTCTAATGTCCTCAATGATCCTTCTTGAGATAGATGCTGCCCTGGATCAAAAGCATAAGAGAATCATCTAATAATTATTGGATGGTTTGCGGAATTACTTTACAGTCTTGAATAATACATGTTTTTCAACATTCAATCTGCGACACTAATATAGTTTTCCATGTTTCTATTCATTCCCAAACTTATTCCATTTGCTTCTCAATCTCACTAATTATGTTTGAATCTTTTTGCATAATTTAATTCTTTTTTTCACCTGTTTGTCTATTTTTGATGCCTAATAAAAAAAAAATTAAATACTTGATTTTTTTCTATCATTTCATATGACGCATAAGTTATACAATTTTCCTACAATGTTTAATCAATTGCTAGAAAGTAATTCATCTTGGCGATCAATTTTACAATGATTTGAAGACCTGGCGACGAATTTGGCAACTTTGGAAACAAAAGTGAATGTCACAGAAATCACAAAAATTTTAACTAAAATCTAAATATTTTTCTGGAAAATTCCATGTGACATCACGGAAAATCAACGTAAATTGAAGTGTCTGAAGAGATTTATTCTTCTTTTAGAGAGCTGATCATAAAGCAACTCTTCAGTTGTTTTCGTTTAACATTATTACTGTTTAATATTAAAGAATTGTTAGAATTGTTAGAATTTTCAAATTCTATTCTTTGTGAACAACCTGGATATAATTTTCTCACCCTAGGATCTAGGTTTTAAGGAATAATTCATAACATTATATATCATCTTCCATTATCCAGAGTCTTTTATTTTTTTTCCTATACATCCGTAGATTAATATCCGTAATTTTATTCATTTTATACTGTCTCTTAATATTTTTAAGCTATATCGAATTCCTTTCTCCTCTGACTTTAAATGTAACTAATCGATATTCGACTTGTTTTTTCAGCTTTTATACTGAAATTTTTTTAACGACGTTCATAACTAATGCAGATAAATTATAAAAGATATTTTAAAATTCCAGATAAACTATTTCTGCTCTTTTGTCCTTTCAGAGCTTTATTTCTTTTTATTTGGCTTGATTCCAGAACATTGGACTTTATTTGACAATATTATATCTTTATCATTCCTCTGAAAATCTATTCAAGATATTTTCATAAGATATCGTAATTTCAATATCTTTAGATGCTTGCTATTCTGTATATTTTATACTTTTTATTAGTATTACAAAAAAGTATCTTAGAAACGTATCATTAACTATATGTTATAATGGGTTATTAAAGAGATATGCAAAATCTAAGATGTATTATATAATGCTTCTTAAATGGTTCTTTTCTTAAAATGGTTCTTTTGAAAAATCAATAATGGCCATCTCGCTGTTATTTACTGCAGCAAAGCAGATAAATTCACAAAAGTATTTCTGTTATGAAAGCATTATGCAGCTCAAGAAGATTACAAGATAAATTAATTAAATTTATATGAAATTATTTAAAAAATAGTTTAGGGTAATATAAATTAATTTTTAATCCAGAATCATTCAAGTTAAGAATATGAAAAACAAATGGTTTATGTAAATGTAAGAAGTATGTATTTTCTTTAGATTGAAGTTCAATAATTAAGGAAAATAATGATTTTTCAATATTTATACCTTTGTTAATTTGATCATTTCTTCCTAATTTTAAGTAAAAATAATTGTAATTTATTCTTGACAGATTAAATTCGTATAAATTATTTTCATTAATCGCATGAACAATCACTAATTTAAACTGTTTTGTAGCATTCTCTGTTGATGTTAATATTTCTAAAATTCAAATTCTTAACATTTTAATCCTTTGTTTACGAATCTTCCTGCATATCATATTTATCAGTTTCTAAATACAATGACTGGATTGATTGCAATATTAAAACATTTCTAGAAAGCCTACAAGGGAGACAGAAATAGGAGTTCAAAGAATTCCCGTTTTTCCTTCAAAAAATTCAAACTAAGCACTGCACAAAATCTCTTTGAACCCATTGTAAAATTCATAGTGAGAAAATTTTCTCTGCCGTTATTAATTTTCTTTAACTTTCAATTAATTTTTCATTGTTGATTTTAACATATGCTTTATTAATTCCCTACTTCTGTCGAAATATTAAACAAATTTCACTGTCTGATAACAATATTATTTTCACATATTTGACAATGCTAATATTAAATTCCTTTCGATACTTTTGTTTTTGCTTTTAATATATTCAGTGAAATCAAAAAGAACTAATCTATGTACGCTGCCTCGCTAGTTTCTCTTGATGATGATGATGTATCTGCGTTTACCACGGAAAGAGGGTGCAGTAGCTTCTGAGGGTAAAAGAACCCTGAGTACCCAAGGGCAGAAATCTGACTTCTAGCTCAATTGAAGATGACACACACACATTCGCTTGCACAACTCTTTTTTCCATAGTGGCCCTTTCAAACACCTCGCAGATAGAAAATAGAGGAAGAACAACCATTCCCTAACCAGGACTCGAATTCGGAACTCCCAGATGACGGGGAAGATGCGTTACCCCTAAGCCAGGATGCCGGCGCTAGAGTTTTTTGTTAATAATTATTGTCCTATAACGAGGATAAAAAAATCTTGTAACGGGCTTTTAATATTTGATTAGACATTATAAAAAATTTAAAATCAAGCCTCCTGAATTAGAACGAATATGGAGGTGGATGGTAAAATTTTCACTAATCCAACAATATTCCTGCAAAAAATAATTAAGCATAACCAAACATATTTTCTTTAATATATATTTATTCATGCACGCGTTTGCAACCTTCAATGTATGCGCTGTATATTATTCCATCGAAATCATTTCCTATCACATTATTTAAATCTTTAATTGCTAGAATTATCTTTTAGGAGCAATTTATATTAAGTCGTGATATTACAGCAAGTATTAAATCTTAAGCCTAGTATCTGCTGCCAAAGAATTTCTAGATTACCTTTTTTCTTGCCATTGTCAATGTTTTTAAATAAAATTTAATCTCTTTGAAAAAGTCAGTATGAACCGATAATCTCAATATATATATATATATATATATATGAGACTAAAAATGTAGTTATTCTGAATTTTTAAATTAGTAAGTTAGAACAGTCAAATGTGCTTAAATCTTAATTAACTCTTGAATATAAGGAAAACTATAAGAAATTAAATTTATTTTTGTGTTGCCTTTTTTTTAATCTCGTATAAAATAAATGAACGCAAGCTAAGCTGCGAGAATAGGAATTAGTTACAAATACATTATTTATTCAATCTCTTTTTTTATACTTGTGCATAATACGATTGAATATATACTATCTTAAAACTTTAGTTAGCACAATTTTATAGGTTTATTGATTAAAAGAAAAATGGAATTCAAATTAAATGGAGGGAGTCTGAAAGACTTAAGACATAGGTGAAAATAAAGAAAAAAAAATCGTCTGCCAGATTTTGATATAAAATTATTTTATTTTCATTCAATAAGACTATACGTTTTTTTTTAAAAATATTTTTACTCAAGATTTTTATGGGCGATTTACTGTATTATTTTCTATGTTAGTATTTGTGTATTTGTCTTTAAAAGCATAGATTCTTTTATCAGGATTTTGCGCATTTCTGTTTTATTATTTCTGCAGATTCTATAAAATTGTACAGTTTTGCAAGCATTTTAGTAGAACTATAAGCATTTACATTTAGATTAATGATTTTTCCTTCGCAATTATTACTTTAAACAATTAATTTTGATTTATTATGGGATAAAAATATAATTCAAGACTTATTTCGTACCAGAAAATGCTGTAAAATCCTTCGAACCTCAATCGAATGATCTGAAACTTGAATTATAAGAAATGCTCCTGAAATCGCAAATTCCAGAAGCATGTCGATAATCATTGTTTTAAATTGTTCTAAGATTTGCTGCAATATGTAAATATTTTCTGGCGTCTTTTCAACGAAAAGATTGAAGGAGATTGCTATTCAAAAATGTTAGGAAAAAGCTCAAGAAACAAATACAAACGACTATGTTATTCTGAATTATTTGTTCATGTTATAATCAGTTATTGATTGTATATCAATGCACATACTTTAATCTTAAAATAATAATTTTAACGTTAGTAAAGATCATAAATATAGCTTAGAAAGACAGTTTTGAATTTATTTTCCATACAAAACGTTTTGGACAAACTGCAGAACAGACAGTACGATATGATCATCTTATGTCATAAATTGCGCATTGTAATTAGATGCAAAATAGTAATGGATGATCATGGAATAATCGAAAAAAACATTATTCGAAATGGCTCCTGACGCTTTAATTTAATGTACCATGAATATACTATATTAAATTCAGAATGCTGAACTACTTTATTTATATTTGAAAAATCTTCTATCAGTATTAAAATTAATCTAAACAAAAAAATGAACAATTAAATAAAAAAGTTATTGAATACTTAGATATTTACTGAAGGAACACTTTTTTTCAAAATGTACTGATTATTCCTCACCTGAATAACTTAATAAGATAATTCAAGAGAAATAAAGGGTAATTTATTTATTTCCTTCTCTCACATACTCGTTGTAAAGCTTAATTAAGTAATAAAAATAACTTAATCATTAAGAAAGAATGTTAATGCTGTTGACTATCCACCTTCATTAACTCTCATTAATGTTAATTATATCAAAGCATGTTAAAACAACACATGGATTAAAAAAACATATATTGCGATGCTTAGTTCTTTTACGCTAAAAGTTTTTCCAGCGCATTGCTGAAATGCGGTAATTTTCTGTACTTTCTTCAATAAACCAGGAAACTATACATCACTGGTGGAGATGGTTCTACCAAGAAAAATAATTAATTCCTTTTCTGAGATTTATCCATGATCTTTTACCGAGAATGTGAAGTGATATATAACCTGCCATTTATTTTTTCCATGTTATTGGCGTTGTCTCTGGTTTCTCGCATCTATTTGCATTCGTTAAGAGCGCCGTTTGGCGATAAATCCTCTTATTCTAAGAGCCAAGATTTGAAACAGAAGAAACCCGTCTGATAATGACACTCCAGTTTCAAAAAGAGAAAGCTGAGGTATCTCTCGTTTCCCCATAAATCCCCATTTATAGATATCGGTTTAGAATGAATAGAGCTCATATATTTTCCACGTAGGAAACCAGGTTTTTGTGATAGAATTACCAAGATGAAAGCATTGGACGTAAATTATTCTTCTTTAAAATCTAATTAATAACCTATGAGCTTGCTGCAGAGATGTATGCAATGGTTATAAAAATTCATTTACTTGAAAAATTGAAGTGATTTTTCACAGAAACTGCAGGGCTTACTGAAGAAATCAATTAGACACTTGAGGGTTTAATTTACGCCATCATATTAATATTTAGATAATGTTGGGGACAGTAATGACTAAATATATTAATTCAATTAATTTAATGGGCTAAATGTTTATAAGTTATAAAGTCTGGTGGTTATCATATTTCACTCTAAGCATAAGACAAATGGTTTTGTTGAAGAATTATTTCAAAAACTTTTAAAGAAATAAATATATAATAAATAATATATAATAAATAACTTCTGAATTTTAAAGCAAGGGTTTTCTTATAAGACAGGTTGTGGCTTAAGATATCACTCGAAGTTTGATAAAAAAAAATTATATTGTAATGCAAAAAATCTATTTATTCGAAAGTGGTTTCAAGAATAGATAATTATTTTATGTAGAATAAACAATTCGAACAAATATATATTCCTTAAAATAATTACTTTATTCATAAATCATTAATTTATATGGAACTAAATACTTTATATCAAAGAAATGAAATAGTTTTGTTTACAACTGTAAAAGTCAATCTAAGAAAGAGCCTTTTTTACATCTTTTTTCATAAATACTTTGAAGCATGAAGAATATAGAGAAGATTTAATAAATATCAAAATAATAATTAATTATTTGTTATTTAAAAATTATATTGTATTTTCAAATGCATAGAATTGCTCTAGCAAAAATTATAATTTTTCTAGTAAATTAAATATGAAGATTTCAGAGCATGAGGAAGTAAGATATTTTTAAGCGATAACATATTTTATCTTGAAAACCGTTTTAAGGTTTTTCCTATCGCTTAAAATTTTTAAAAACCTTTACTTGTATTCCACGTTTATTTCAAGTTGAATTTGCCATTCACAATTTCTAATCTTTAATATCAATGAGAAAATCTGTTTTTTTTAGTAATTTTTAAAATTCACTAAAAATATTGCAAATTTTTCATTCATTGTAAATTTTTCGAATTACAACGAGATTGTAAAACGCTTTGGGACAAAAGAAGCTATCATTTTATTTTTTTAAAGAAATAATGATGATAGCATTATTTTGTGGTTTCTAATATTTTACATAAAATAATTTTTGCCACAGAATGGATATATTTGTGGTTGCATTTGGATTCTGCCGAGTGTTTATATTAAATGCTGCAATGTTTTTCTCATAGATCAAACACTGAAAAATTTCTAAAAAAATACAGACTTTTAAACATAGCTATAATGAATATATTGCGAAAAATAATCAAACTCTAATTTTTAACTAATAAAAAATGTAAAACTTAATCTGAAACAACATTGGATATTCAAGATAAAGATACCCCTACTAAACTCTAGCATATATGATTCTAATCATTTACTCTGTAGGTTAGTAAGGATTTCTAATCATATTCTCTATAGGACAATTAAAATTCCAAATCATATTCGCTGTAGGTTAGTCAGAATTTCTAATCACATTCTCTAAAGGTTAGAATAGAATAGTTCAAACATTCTAACCTTTAGAATGTGTGTTAGAATCACATTCTCTAAAAGTTAGGTTTCTAATTATATTGTCTATAAATAAGTTTGGATTTCTAATAATATTATCTATAGCAGCGTTTCTCAACCTTTCAGTATTTGCGGCCCAGTTTTCAATCATAATTTTCATCTCGTCCCCCCGCTTACAGTAAAATGTATGCAACATTAATGTATATTGAGTATTTTGGATTCTGTTTTTAAATTATTTTTAACTAACTGCCAAAACAAGAGTAAAAGCGAGCCAACGTTGGCGAGGAACCACATCTTGCATTTGGGGCAAGCCAGCGGTAAACAGATGGAGCGAATGAAATCGGGGAAAATTTAAATATTATATTTGAAATGAAAGCTAAACAGGGAGATAACGTGAAGAAAATATGAAAGTGAAAAATTTCGTTAATGAAAGTTAATCTAGACGGGTGAACTAAATTTAGAAACTGGAAGTACATTTTTACGAATAACAAAAGAAATAAAACAGAAGCATGACTAAACAAAAGTGAAAAAATTCGCAATGCTCGTAGAAGGGAATCCACACGACCTATGCCGTCTCGAGCATACGCGGAGCAAATGTTTTCTTATAGGAGGAAGGAAAATATTCGATAACGCAAGTTTCAATTCCAGCCAGTCTCATTCGAGTCGATCCTTTTATCGCTATCGAATCTATCGTGAATGTGTATGTTATATATGTTTTCGTGTTAATTGCAATTCACCATATTAAATATTCACGGCAGTAGATTTATGCAGACTCATGGATAAATTTTTAAGCGGAAGTAAGCAAGCATTAGACGATAGTCAAGCATCAACAAGTACACAGAAGAGCGTGGTTCCGAAAATAAAATCAAGAAAATATTCTCAAGAATACTTAAATTTTGGGTTTACCAGTGTTGAAGCAAATGAAGAAGAAAGACCCCTGTGCATCATTTTCTCAAAAATGTTGGTCGCAGACAGCATGAAACCTAATAAACTTAAACGACAATTGGAAACGCTTCATAGTGAGTACGTCAACAAACCCAGAGAATTCTTCGAATTAAAATTAAAATCATATAAAAAGCAAAAATAATTTTTAAAGAAACTTTGTCTGTGAATAAAAAAGCTTTAATTGCATCTTATAAAGTTCATATAAAATAGCCAGATGTAAAAAACCTCACACCATTGGTGAAGAGCTTATTTTGCCAGCAGCAATTGAGATTGTAGAAACTATGTTTGGAGATAATTTTTCAAAACAATTGTAGTCCATACCTTTTTCAAATGATACTGTTGCTCCTCGAATTGGCGATATAGCCGAAGATGTACAGTGTCAGCTTTCCTCGAAGTTGCGTTATACAGAGAAGTTTTAGCTTCGAAAGCAATGAGTCCTGGACTGAATATTTTGTTAACTACGGTTGTAACCGTAGTAAATTACAGTACTGTACGAATTAATTGGGACAAACCTATTTTTTAAGAAAAATATTCCTTTCTCGAGGATTTTCTGCCTCAAACCGGTTGCTGCTGCAGTTCGAGTTGAAAATTCCAGTGTTTCTAGGATTATTAATCAGCAAAAGAATTTTGGGACAGTGTCTCCAAAATGAAAGAGTAAATATGGACGCAAGCGCAAGATCACACCTCGAACAGACAAATTTTTTGTACGAAATAGTACAATTCATCCTTACAAAACAAATAGATATCTTCAGAGAGAATTATTAGCTACTGGTGTGAGCGTGGATTCATCTACATATCCACGAAGGCTTATTGAAGCTGGGAGAACTGCAAGAAAACCAATCGAAAAACAGTTATTAACAATTGCAATGAAGAGAAATTGTTTGGATTGTACCATGTAATATCAATCCTGAACTTCACAAGAATGGAAGAAGGTTGTATTCAGCGACGAAACGCATTTGCTTGTGCACGGGTTTCACCCAAGATTTGTCAGATGAAGTAGTGGAGAACCCATCAGGGAACAATATCTTATTCAAACAGTTAAACACCCTCAGAAACATATATTTTGGGATTATTTTACTTCTGGAGGACCTAGCAGCATAGTACCAGTTCAAAGGGATGATGAACTCTAAACAATACATTTCTATAATAGAAAGTAAAACTGTGCCTATGATGCAAACATTCGCTTTTGGTGTTGGTATCTTTCAACAAGATCTTGCACCATGCCATACTTCTAAGCTAACAACGAATTTTTTTTCAAAAACAGAAAATAACGGTTTTGGATTGTCCTGGTAATTCTCCTGATGTAAATCCCATCGAAAATTTGTGAAGCATTGTAAAGAGACGTGTGAGTAAAATGGACTGCTCAACAGAGAAAACAATGATTGAGAATGCTATAAAAGTTTGGTTTCGTGATGACGAGATCAAAAATTTATGTTCTAATTTAGTGGAATCCATGCCAAACGGTGAATAGGATCTCATTTAAGCTAGAGGAGGACATATTTTGTATTATTGGGTTGTTCGGAAAGTAATTTCGTTTTTTCCCGACAGAGGAAAGAGAGCTATTTGAGAGCTCACATAGCAAGGCTTGTGTGTGAAAAATTCCAATTCTACACAGTAGTGTTTGGTTGGTGCCCTTTTAAATATGGAGAGCGATAAGCAGCATTTTCGACATATCTAACTGTTTTACTACAGAAAGGGTAAAAATGCTGTTCAAGCCAGAAAGAAATTGGCCGATGTGTATGGAGAATGTGTCTTGACAGTACGCCAGTGCCAGAACTGGTTCGCTAAATATTTTAGACGGCAAAACCTTCACCTTAAATGAGGAGGTCAAAAACCACCTCGATCAGTTTTTTCGCAGCAAAGACCAAAACTTTTATGAGCGTGGAAACGTTTATGCTACTACCAGAAAGATGGCAAAAGGTGTTGGACCAGAACGGCCAATATATAATTTAATAAAGTATTTGTTTATTATACGAAAACTGTCTTTCATTTCCACACACACACACACACACACACACAAAAAAAACGAAATTACTTTCCGAACAACCAAATAGATTGCTACACCGTGAATATAAGTTAACTTATATTAATTAAACAACATTTGTGAAAATTTTTTTGTTTGTCCCGATTAATTCGCACAGTACTGAATATAAAAATAAGACCCCTGAAATCGAGAATCCTTTCCGCACTTTGTAAAGACATGAGTTTCAGTACATTCAGAATTACTATTTTATTGCGAGGCAAGATGGACATCACGTGGGAAATTTTTGCAATGTGTTTATGAATAAAGAGAAGAAATCGTCAATTTCCTAGCAGAAGAAAACAGACCGGAGGCCGAGAATTTTCGCAATGGATTATTTGTGATGAAATTGAGGTACTTGGTCAATATATTCGAGAAATTAAATAATTTGAATCTTCAACTCCAAGGAGCAATTACACATACTATGTTGGATACGAGTGATAAAGTTAATGCTTTTTGTAGAAAATTGGAATTGTGGAGCAGAAATTTAAAGCAAGAAACCTAACAATGTTTCCAAATGTCGATGATTGTACTAAAACTTACAAGGCTGAAGAAGAACATGTAAAAGTTGTTTTGTAACCATTGAAAATCTTTTGGCCATGCTGGTAAAGAATTTTAAAAAAGTATTTTCTTGTTGACGACAAACTGATAGCAAGTTACGAATGGATTAGGAATCAATTTCATAAGACTCCCGAAGGACTCTCAATTGAAGAGCAAGAAAAATTCATAGACCTCACTATAAATGGCGAAACTAAAAGACAATTTAGTAATAAATCGCTATTTGAATTTTGGGCAGGAATAAGGATGATTTTTCTGCATTAAAAACAAGTACATTTCATATTATATTACCATTTTCAACATCCAACTTTTGTGAAACTGGATTTTCTGCTGTGACTTCTTTGAAGACAAAATATAGAAACAGAATTGAGAGTGGCTATTTCTAATATCAAACCTTCCTTTGAAAAACTATTATTAAATTTGTTTGAAATTATTAAATTTGTTTTTTATTTAGTATGTTTAGATTTAGTAAGTTGTTTTACTTTGATAAGTTATTAAATATATCAAAATATATTTTGTTTTCTATGTGTATGTGTGCTTTCCTTTCAGTCAGTTAATCAATTTTTAAATATAATATTTTTTCTTGGATATTCTCGAGCCCCCCTAGGGGGGCGCGCCCCACAGGTTGAGAATCTCTGATCTATAGGATAATCAGTATTTTTAATCATATTCGCTGCATGGCCAGTAGAGAATCCATTGTGAATTTTTTAATTCAAAAGTTTTCATTAAGATTTCCAGTTTTAAACAAATTTCCTAAAACAGAACATTTCTCAGAGAAATATTGAAATAAAAACGAAACAGTTTTAAAAAAAACGGCATACAATTTTGAAATCAAATGAAAACCCAATTTTTAGTGATGTGATGACATACTTTCAAACAATCCTTAATAAGAGTTATTTCTGTTAAATATAAATAATAAAATAAAACTGTAGTTTGAGAAATACTTGTACAACATTGTACTAGAATTTTAAAAGTAATACCTGTTTTACTCCAGATCTATATTTTTGCTCAACAGATTTGCAAAAGAGCTTATTTTAGAATAACGTTTCAAATTAGAAACTTGGCTGGATATTAAATTCATAAATTGATACATTTAATTTAACAGATATTCTTTGCTTTGAGACAATAAGTAATATGACTTTTAGAAATTCAATATTAATCGACCTCCCGACATTTTGTATTATGGCACAAGCAGTTTTCAACTCTTGAAAGAAGTTTTAATAACTTTCAGCACATATATTTTTATAACTTGTCCACAAAATAGTTGCGTATATGTTAAATAAAAGTATTTCTTTCACTTCTGGAAAAGAACCTGGGAAAATTAAATATCATATGATAAATTAGTTTCACAAACTATTTGACAATAGAGGAAACAAAGCATTAGACATCCCTGGCAATAAAGGAGAATGTTTGAATTTATTTGAGCTCTACTGGTCCATCTATTGACTTAGAGCTAACAAATTTGGCACAAACTCTTTTGTGGGATAAGTAACAAATTTTGTTTTCTTGTTTCTCTGCGATAGCAAACCAAAATATGACTTCACAATATTGATTTTTACCTAATTTTAAGAAAATAAACTAAACTATTTAAAATAAAAAAAGTTTTTATATTTATTTATCTGTCATAGATATTCCACCTGAGTTTTAGTAATTTTTGAAATATGTTTTGCAGAGTTTTCAACAATACATATCATTGCTATGAATCAGTTCAAACTGCTTCAATTATTCCTCAAATAGTTAATCAAGATATTTCCTTCCATTATTTTTTAAATATTGTAATATATAAATAATATAAAAAAATGTAATATATATATTATATATATTACATTTTATTAAAATATTAAAACATTTTTATATATATTTATTCCATTATATTTAAATATTATATTTTATTAAATATATTATATATATTTAATATTATTGGGTATTCTGAATATTATCTTCAAAATATGTATGAAAAATCGTGAAATGAAATAACGTTTTCTCTAAAGAGAAATTGCTTTATCTAAGATAGATTACAAGTGTTTAATATCATGGAATTCAACTTGATTAAAGAAGGTTTTTTTTAAATACACAAAAATGCATTAGGCGATGAAAGTGACCAGGTTTTAATGTCTCTCTCAATTTGATGCTTAAATTTTCTTTTTTCAAAGAACCGTAGAAATGAATATATAACCATATACTATTCTACTATTACTCTACCGTAACCCTTTCTAGGGAGGTGGGAAGTATGCTTCCCACCAAATTTATCAATATTTGTATGAAATTATGTAGGTTGGCATAAGTTCTGACAATTTTTTTTTACAAAGACAGAAACATATATGCTTCAGTTCTTTATCTTACACAAAATGATGTGTCTTGATTTGTTACTTAATTATTAATTAATCAAATCAAATTTATATAATAAGTTAAATGAATCCCTTTTTTTATTCTAATTTCAAGCCTAAAAATATTTTAACATAATATGACTAGAAAAAAATGGCCCTTTAAAGGGTTAATGGTTCTAACCATAACGTGCATAGCATTACAGCATGAATGTATTAACGTTACACAGAAGAGCTACAATTCAAACTAAGTACAAACAGTATTTATTCCAGGAATACAAATGATAGAACTATTTGCACATTGGAGAAAATTGCGATTGTTTAAACTTATCGAATTTTAAAGATTGTCTTTTTAAATAAACTACATAAATTTTTGCTTTCTCCGTATATGTAAGGCTCAGTTTATGTGGGATATTTATCGCAGCCAATAATATCACGTTAAGGTTATTTATTTGTTATTGCATAAAATTATTTCAATTTAATCGCACCTAAAAGTTCTTTTTCCCTTCCTCCAGCACTTCTAAAGATTCGGGGGTCTCTTGTTTCATAACTGTATACTACCAATAATTAATTTTCTATCTACATAAAATTTCAGCTTTTACAAAAAAATTGCTTGAAGTTAAGTTATAACTATAACCCCATGAATTTAAATGACGAATTATAAAGCAAAATTTTTTCTGAAACATATTGGGCCAAAATTCCGCTGCAGAATATTTCAAAGATAACCATGAATTTTTATAACCATGAATAATAAAGAAGTTTTTTCCCCAAAAATTTTAGCTTAATAGGTTCCAAGATGAATTTTTTATACACGTATGTTTAAAATAATTACATTCAAAAAGTAAAAACCAAGTAGTTAACTTCAAACATAGTTTTTAAAAAGTTGAATATTTAATTTAGGTTGGAGCTTCATTTAAAAAATCTTTAAAAATAGTAAGTCTGGAAAACGAGAATTAAAATTTTTAGAATTAATGAATAAACTTTGACAACCTGTAAAAGTTCGCGTTGCTTTTTTTTTTAACTTTTTATAGAAAGAACTTAAACAAATATTTGTAATTCTATAAACTATGACTTCTCTTAAAAATATACATAAAGCTTTAAAGTACTTAATAAATTTCACAATAAAATACTAAATACATTCTAAAAGTTGTGGATAAATTGATAATTAAATATATTGGTATAATTCAGAAATAAACATTTTAGATTATATTTAATTTTTCTCCATTTAAATGAATAATACATAAAATTCCCTAGGGGATTGAATTTTTTTTTCAAAATAAATTATATCCCCTCTTTTATGGAATGAGTGTATTGAGATTTCGGATGTTTTCATTTTAAAAAGTATGCAAATGTAAGTTTAAAAAAGTACGATTATGTCTAAAAAATTAAAAGCGGTATTTTTCTCAAGAAAATAAAATTAGTTTTTAAAATAAAAGTTTATTGTTCAGCTTTGCACTTTGATGTGTGTTCAGGGTGAGGTCTATACTTTTGGTGAATTAATCAGTAAAATTAATTCACCAAATCTGAATGCCTACATAGTAAATGTATGTATTTTCCAGTGAATGTTGAATCGTAACAAATGCATTATTTAATTAAAAAAAAATAAGTATGTTCTTTTACTTTCGAATCATCACTAGAGTATGCTGAGAAGCACAGATAAGCTCAAGAGGAAGTCAAAATAAAACCCCCAGAAAAACAGTGGACATTTTAGAATATTTAAAGGAAATATGAGATATTGTTATTGAAGAGAAACTAAAATCTATCACATCATCGTATCAAGGTAGATTTAACACACAAGTTTATTGCTATAAAATAAGCGAGAGATAGTCGTGCACTGCAACAAACGAAAATGCCAAGAACCTCAAAAAGATTTCTTCTTTCACAAATTGGTGATAGCATTTGTGATGTTGACTGTGGTCAT
This sequence comes from Argiope aurantia, assembly GCA_026543865.1. NCBI lineage: Eukaryota > Metazoa > Arthropoda > Arachnida > Araneae > Araneidae > Argiope > Argiope aurantia. The sequence continues at coordinate 32,908 of JAPMOR010060722.1, read as the reverse complement.
GCAAATGATTTAAATATGTTAATGGTCGTTGTTTTGATTAGACGGATATGGTATTTATAAATTAACAGACAAAAATAGTAGTATCTTGAATATGATTGTGCAATGTTAGTATTGTTATCATTGATTTTGTTTTCTTTTAAAATTTGAATATTCTCTTCATTTTAGCTTCAGCACTTTTTTTATGAAAGCGATCTCCTACTTTGACGCATAAAATATTTTAATAATAAAGTATGATTTCAAAAGTTGCATTTCGGTCTTAAATTTGAAAAAAAAGTACTTTTATTTAACATTCGCTTTCAGGGCGCGTAAAATATCGAAATTCACTGGCGATTTAAACGCGAAATAAAGATAATTTCTAATAATGCCGGTCTTTTACTAATTAATTTGTTATATGTTGACGTTCACCTGAGGATACATATATTTGTTAAAATCCATCAATTCATAATAACATGTGCGATAAGATAGCTGTTCCTATCTTAAAACCCTATAATAATAAGCCGGTGAGAAAAGGGTCGCATACACTTTAATGAAGGTGTTATCATCCACACTACGAATAAAGTTGTGGACATAGGATAAAACCATGAATGGTTATTGGGCATTGGTGAACAATAGTTACGAAATATAAATCTTCAGCTTGATGGCATTTTCACGGCTCCTACCGTGCGATATATGGCAATAAATCCCAGATGTGTGATAAGTACACGAAAATTGATTATGTATTTTGCCTGCCTTTATTTTCCGACCAATTGTAACTAAAATTTAAAGTAGAACTAAATTGTAGTCACAAGTTTAAATGAAATCTGTTACTTCAAAACTAAAGTCCCAAATAGGTAAAAGTGACATACATGTTTAACATCTAAAATGTAAATTACTTATCCAATTTTGAAAACAAATGTAAAAGGATTCACCCTATGTAGGTCCAAACTATTGAATGCATTCAACATAGCGAATTAAATAAAATTCCGTATGAAATCTTGTGACTGGAAATATAGTTCTATGTCAAATTTTGATTGCAATTGGTTAAAAATAGAGCATTAAAAATATATATTTGATTTTCGAATATTTTTATATTAACTGAGGTTCAAAGATTTGCAAAAAAAAAAGACCAAGATAGACAATAGATTTAGTCATGAGAGATTCATTCACGTCAAGAATATATACTTCGTAATTATAGTTTGCTATTGGCATGCAAGGTACTTGAAATCATACCAAGGTCCAAAACTTCATGCGAAAGGAAAGAAATATAATTTTTATTAGATGTTTTGCAAAAAAGTTACGGGGAAATTCTTTTTTTTTTTGTATACTTTCTAATGGTAGGACAGAAAAGAAATAAATAGTGACTCCTAATTCCTTTAGCATTTAATACAAACTGCAAATGATCGTTTCATACTATGTTATGGTTTAAGAGTCATTACTTTCGTTTATTGAGGCCAAAGGCAAACCTTAATAATCTGGCCTCTAACTAACTCTAGAAGTAAACTTCCCTGATAACTTCCTTCTGGATACGGGATTAAGGTGCCATTTCTAATTATTGCAAACTATACTGGTTTGCTTAGAGTAGCATTATATAGTATTTTTTTTCCAAAGAATGTCTTCTAATCAATGGCTCAAAAGCCTACATGATACTAGAATAAAAAAAATCTTGTGACAATAAATAAGATAAATATTTTCAGACAAAAAAATTGGTACAGTACTTTTTACGATGAAAAAAGAACTATTTTTAACTATAACGAAAAAAAACTAAAAAGGGTAAAACCAGAATATTTTGAGCTATAATATCCATCTCAGCTAATAGTAAAGATTGATGTATGTCTATCGCAGCGTTTTTGCTGAAATTCATCTGCCGAGATCTTTTGATTTTTACTTGATTTTCAAAATGAAATACGAACGTCAGAATTAATTTTTAAAAACATAATTAATTAAAAAATATAGCATATTTTATAACAATATATAACATTTTACAAACGTAACACACATTGTTGTTATTAATACTTCAACAAAATAAATTTTTTAATGCTAATGAACAAAATATGATCTGTTTATTTCAGCATTTTCAATATAAGGTATGTTTTTCATATTTAAAAATTCGTTCTTTTAATTAAGATTAAAAAAAATAAATTAAAAAAACTTTTAAAATGCACCTAATTTTTTTATTTTTTTCTGTGATATAATTAATTGTATATACATATATATATATAAAATATATAGCGTAGCAAACAGAATTGAACAAGGCATAAAAACATCAGGTGTTTTATGTCTTTCAAAATTTGAAGTTTCAAAATAATTCGGAGAGGAAAATATTAATGATAAATTACCAAAAAAATTTAATTGAAATTTTAAATAAACATTCATGATGGAAAATCAATTGATAGTCAAAGTTGACTTTAAACAAAATAAAATTCTTTCATTTTTAGATATTTCATGACTGAGTTTATAAACATCTCTCAGAATGAAATTTTACTTCGCAAGTCCAGTAGGGGTTCTAAGATCTCAACGACATAAACTTCTTAATATTCAAATGTAATAAAAAGTTTTGATTAAGATTAATATTGAAATCAGTTCCGATAGTTAGAAAAAAAACCCAAATAACATTATTGTATCTATTTCAAAATGGATTTCATCGAAATCCATGCGTATCAAAAACGCGTTTGTCTCAACTTTCACATTTTGCATACAATATGAGTGCTAATACAGCTATTCTATATGTATTTTGAAGTAATAAATTTTTTTTGGATTCTTGGAATAAAACTTTTGAATACAGCAGATTTGTTTCTTGTTTACACTCTGAAACAAAATAGATATATTTATAATAGCGAGGAAAGATATTAAAATATAAACTAGTATGCGAAATAGGATGAGTGCGTATAAAAAATGTAACATATTTATTTAAAAAAATATTAAAATACAGACACGCGAATTAAAATTTTAAAAATATGGAGATATAATATCCTATAAGACATATAAAATTAAAATATTTAATATTTAAATGAACCTAATTTTCAATCATTTCAGAAATTTTCTTTTCTTTATGTACTAGTAAATTCCATCATTCAATCAGATGAACAAATAAACCTCATTAGAAACAATTCTAAGTTCGTATATTTAAATAAGGCTTAATTTATTCACTAGTTTGGAATTTCCGTTACTGCAAATCTAAATGTAATCTAATTTCAAATACGCTGTATCGGAGAGCTTATGCAAATGTAAATGATTTAGTAATTAACAGAAGAACATTATCTCCGCTAATTAAGGACTGGCTTCACCTCTCACAGTAACAGAGGCAGATAGTTTCAATACAGCAAATTTATAAATGCCACTTAGAATGATTCATTAAATAATAAATAATCAAGATAACTGTTATCGTCAGTCTTAAATTATTCAATTTTACTTTGGAAAATCATGTCTTTTTCCTAATCTAAATACTTTTAAGAACTAGGATTATCATTTACTGGATCTTCAGATATACTCATTAATCGATAATTATTTTGAAAACGGCAATGTGATTGCATTCATACAAATTAAATAAATATATAAAAATTCTTGAGCTTTTTTCTATGATCAAATATGTCCTGAAAAAAATGAAGAGGGCAGGAGACATAGATATAAAACTTTAAACCTCTTTAGTGCATTCGAAGTGTATGCACGTTAATCCAAACTTTCATTTTGGTGCGGTCGATACGTAATTTTTTATCTAATAAAAATGAATTCTTATTCGCTTTATAATGATTTTCTGCAAAATATACTAAGCAACCATTTATATTACATTCAACGTGTATATGAGTTAGATCTTGACTTTAAAAGAAGAGGATAGGGGGACTTAAAAAAGGAAATTCCGCAGTTAACTGCAGAATTTATTCGCTTATACATTGTACTTCGCCTGTTTGTAGAAATAGACAAAAACACCTAATTTCAATTTTGTTTTCCTCTCAGAATTTTTGTACAATTTAAAAGCAAATTCGTGCAGATTAATTCACACGACTCATTTTATCATCACAGGAAGTAATATTCCTCGTACAACTCACAATGATAATAATAATTACCTTACGGTACTTTTGAAATAAAGACAGCTATTTCTTAGAAATTAATTGCGAAGAAGTTAAGTTTCTTGGGAGCTGAAAGAGAGAAGAAAGAAAAAGAGAGAAGAAAGAGAGATGAAAGATAAAAAACACCTTCACTCCACCCAACCAGTTACACCTGTAATTTATTTTAAGGATTCGAGTTTTCCTAATGAAAACTCAAATATGCTGGAAGGACATGCAACTTGTAAGTGTTTCCCAATGAAATTACAAATATTTAGATTAAAAAATAGTCAAGTGTTGAAGAAAACAGTCAAAGTTATTTAAGGGTTAAGTTGAAAACAGTCAAAGTTACGTTAAGTGTTAAGTTGAAAACAGTCAAAGTTAAATGTATATCAGTTATCTAAATAAAATTACCATAATTATGATGCTTAGATAACAGAAAATAGGTTTCTGGATAGTGCCTCCCTCCCCAAGTATTTTGCAAAGGTGATCAAAGTTTTACATTGATTTGAGATTCTATTATTCCCTTCTAACAATTCCTAATCTTGTGTGCCTCGATATTGAACATATGCTTTACATTCAACAGCTAAATTCTCACCTTTTAATTGAAACAATTGTAAATTTATACGGTTTTTTCTTTGAATACTTCATATACGAGGAAGTAAAAACATTATTTGCAAAATATTGTGATCGTCGGTTTCTGCAATTGTAAGGAGAGGCAGAGCGAAGAGCCTATTTCATCCTTTCTTATGTAATATCTATAACATGTTTAGACAATAATTATTGTATCAAATGTTCATCATTGCCATTAGAAGTCATTTTGGTCAATTTGCTTTTAAATTGTAGAAAAAGTAATAGGGGAAAACAAAATCGAATTAGGTGTTATTGCCTTCTTCTACAGACAGGCGAAGTACACGGTATATGCAAATGAATATCGCAGTTAATCCCGTTTTAAAAGCCCCAATCCCCTTTTTAAAGTCAAGATATGACCCATTTACATGTCGAATGCAATACAAATGGTTGTATAGTATATTTTACCTGTCTGTAGAAGTAGCCGATAATACCTAATTTCGCTTTTGTATTCCCCTCGCACTTTTCATTCTAACAAATTTCTCTATATTACAATAATAATTCATCGCATTGTTTTAAATTGAATTCGAATATTTATGAATTTTTACTTTTTAAACATATTTTAACTGATGGAAATTTTTCTGAAAGATGATTTCATGAACAAAGGATCGCGGAAAGTATTTTAAGTTATGAAAAATTAAGAAAGTGAATTCACATTATTAGAAAGAATGCTGATTGAGATTAGAAATGTATTAAGAACACAATTGATTAAGAAAATGAAATTAAAAAGAAACTTTTATTAGGAGATTCATACTCACTATGCATTGGCTATTCTTTTTGAACCTTTGATTTAGCACAGAACATTCTTTAACTTAACACAGAGAGAAAGCAAAAATACAAAATGTTAAAACGCTTTTCTTTACAGCTAATAATTTTAATTGATGTCATTAACATAACATAGAATATTTTTGGCAGACTCTTCTTATTAAAGTTTTTTTTATGAATTAAAAATTAGACAAAAAATAATTAGCAAAACAATATATTCAAAAAGAATTTTGAAAAGTAATTATTAAGACAAAGATGTTTTTTTAAATGCAAATATACTAATATGTATTACTCAGTAATAGGATTTATTGTAAAAAAAATTGGGAAATACATTCAATAGCATGTTTCTAATTGATCATCTATAATTCTTGCTACTAATTAAAGCTTTTATTCTTTTTCTTATTACGTTCTTTTAATTATGTTAAAATATTATCTAATAAAAATATTCAAGCTGGCTTAAATTTAAAGAACACGCTAATCAAGAAATATATGATATTTGTTAATAATTTAATACTTTTTAACTATCACTCAGAAAAAAATTTTTCGTTATTATTCCGTATATTTCGTGATCCGTTAGATGGTTTTACTGACGAATATTTAATGATTAAAATAATAAATTTTTATTTCAGGAATAAAGGATATTATCTTCGTTTTTAAGGAAATCTAAGTGAGTAGAGATTATTTAAGAAATGGATTTTTCATTTTTATTTATACGCGAAAGTAAAAATAAACCTTGAACATTTTCATAATACAGTGTGATAAAAATACTGATTTAATCCTTTCAATAATAGCATCGATTAGATATATTTATGGGCAACGTTCTACGAATTGTCAATTCAGGAAAGTTTAAATAAGTTATATATTATTAATTCATATTATAGTCACATAATAAAATATTAAATATATTATAGTCACATAATAAAATATTAAATATATTATAGTCACATAATAATGATAGAACATTCCAGTTGGTTTGCTGCAATTAAAAAGTGCCGCGATGGATAGGCGACAGAAATTGGCGTAATATGTCCAGTTGCTGAAGCTTGTGCACCGTCTAATTTTCCTCTTGCAATATTTTTTGTAAGTGGGAAAGATGGAACAGACAATTCCCAATGATTTAACTAGATCTCATGAAATTTCAGATGACACAAATATTAGAATAATCCATGCATTAATTAAGTTAAGTGATATTAACGACCCATTTTAAAACAACACTACTGCTATTTTGGACAAACATATTCGTAATATGGAGCCGCGGTCAAATGACGAGGACAACACTTGATCTGGCACCCCCTCTCCAAACTTCCATACAAGACCTACTTACACGACGGTTCATCTATGGAATTGGGTCTCGAACTTGAAACACTCCGGTTTCAAAGCCGAGAACTTATCCAGAATCTAGAATAAATGTTCACCTAGAACCTATCTATCGGTTAGATATTTTATCAGTAGTTATGTTTGACAAAGAATGACAATTTTCTCCGGAAAGAATCAATAGTGAAAAAATTAATTTTCAAAATTCTCACAAAATTGAATTGTGATAGGAAGCAAGGGATTATTGATGTGTCATTTCATTTCAAATTTTAATTAATTTTCATATAAAATAAAAATTGGTGAAATCGAGACAGTGGCTATAGCTGCAAGATTGCTCCTTTTGTTTTGCCAAAAGTTTTAAATATGTATATTATAACAGATATTTTTTTTAAAGTGTACAGTTTATAAAAAAATTTACAGTTGGAATCTTATTGATTGTCTGAGAAAATAAAATAAAAATCTGCATTATTAAAGTAAACAATAAGCTTGAAATAAAGTTAAAATATAAATAATAATGCAAATAAAAATGGTTACAATTTTAAGAAAATTAAAAAAATTGAATTTTACTAAAAATACTCAATTAAAAATACTAATTAAACGAGAGAAATTCACGAAGAATAAAATACAAATTGGCTTTTTTACTTACAAAATAATTGATAGCCGAAACGGAAATTAAAATTTGGAAATCGACTTGCTTCGAATTACCTTCATGCTAAACAGGTAATGGGTATGTATTTGTACTATTTGCTTGACAGCTGAATAATAACGGCTGATTAATATTTTGGTCCAATCTTATTCAACAATCAGATGTTAAATGTACAATTATCCTCCTTAACATTTAAAAAGATTTTTTTAGAGATCTTAATAATGTGTTGCAGATGATTAGACCAAGTATATACCAGATTATATGATATCAGATGGTACCAGGTATCTTTAAAGGATTTTGATTTTCTTGTACCACAGATTATTTCAATCCTTTAACTATTAAATAAGCTTGAGCAATTAATAGACTTCAATGAGATTTTGCTTGCAATTTATAAACCATCTGATCGCTAAAAAAATTTATATTGCATAAATGATGCAACATATTTAAAAACAGAATGTACAATCTCTTTAGATATTGTAAAAATGAAATTTTCAACATATAAAGTAGTAATTTTTATGAATAATTGATTCTTTGTATTAAATTAAAAATATTCAATAAACAGACTATTTTCATTGTCGTAATCAAATAATATCACAAAATGCTTTTTAAGCCAAATGTTACTTTGGTTTAAAAACAATATATATTCTATTTATATTTTCAGTTTGAATATCCGAAAGAAACTATTCTCATATTTATATGCACGGTGTTGGAGACATTAAAAATAATGCAAAATAAGAATTAGAAGATATAAAAGCAAAATGATTTTACTAACCGACAATAAAATTACTAAATTTAATAGAATAGATGTGAGATCTCTTTATTCTTCTGACATTTTATTAATACTTGATTTCAATGCGCAGATATTTGGATTGAAATGCAGCATAATAAATTACTTTAAATCCAGAAAATCAATTGATGGTATTTTTTACCCAACCCCAACAACAAAAAAATCCATGAGACTTAAAAATGAAGATTGTAGTCATGATTATTGACTGAAATTTTCTTGTGCAAAATTATATCCAGCACCATCTATCGAAATCTGGGATTTAGCATTATTTTGGACGAAAATATTAATAATTATATAAGAAGTACGTGTATCAAAATAATTTTAGTGCTCTTTATAACTATTTTTATAAAACTATAATAATATGTTTAAGGCATTTCGAATATCCTATATATTCAATTTTAAAAATTAAATTTCCAAAATATAATTATCTTTTTAAGCGGTTCTTAAATTTATTTTCAAAACAACGGAAACTATGTATACCTCGATGTATTAAATTTCTTGTAAGCATATAAAATTTTATATTTCAGCGTGAAGATTTTGTTCAAACAACCAAATTTCATCGAAATGGCAGTTTTATATACAGAGTACTTAGATCATTCTTTTACGGAAGAAAACTTCCATTAATATCTTATTTTGTAGAGTTACTTTCCTTAAACAACTTATCAGAATGCGATTAGATTGAGCCAATTTTACGAAATGGTTATATATGCATTCGGTACCATCGCTTACGTTATTTTCATTGTTTCCTTCTTTTCAAAAGGTAGAGTTTTTAGTTTTATGTAAATAGAGTTACTCAGATGTTTCCATTTTAATCCGTTGAAATAGCTGAGATGATGCGATGAAAATGGCGGAAAATGGAAAGGAATATTTGAGAGTTTATGAACTTACGAAGGGAAAATGTTAGTGTATTTTATGTAATAAAAAATGTATTACGCCATATAGAAGCTCCCGCGTGCGTATTATTCCGACCATGAAACTGGTGAAAGAGAAATAGCCAATTCTGTAACACAAAGGCTTGAACAAAATGATGCTATTTTTCCATTTACTCGAACAGTGATCGCTTTCTTGTAATTCATGAGGCACAATATAAACTGCTCTTGATAAACGTTGCTGTATTGTTATTAATATTCATATTATTTCTTATTGTTTTGTTAAGAGGTTTTATTATTATTAAAGAATATTCCGTGATGCTAATAGAAAAAAAATATTGAAGGAAATTTTCAATAAAATTTCATAGATATGAAAAAAAAAATCAATGTTGCCCTAAATCAAGTTAATTCTGAAAACGTCGAGTGGAAATACATCCCTGTTATTTGTAATATTGATCAAAAATGATTTATCTTCACAGGTAAAGTCACACTTCTCAAATTGGAGTTGTTTTTTTCTTATTCTATTTCTAATTCCATTTTGTTTTTATAATTCGGAAATAACAGAATAAAACTAGCCTTAAAGTAAATTTTTTTGTGTAAATTTTCAGGCTCAATTTTTAACATATTGTTTCATACCTTTCACAACAAGGAATGGTAAAGTAGAGGGTTTTGTATATGTTCTTTACAGATGGCAGGTCAATGTCTCCAGTAAGGACAATTATTTGACGAATTCGGTGAAATAAAAATGAAAGTTCTGGAAAAATTCAAGAAATTTGACAGTATCTTTAATGCGAAACGGAATCTGAAAATTATTCGAAGACTGCAGGCGTTGTCGAAATGCAGTCAATTTTGTTTCTGGAATGATGCTCGCATTGAAAACTACCGACGCTTAGTGCTGTTAAGCGTGTTGTAGTTATTGTTTAATTACCGATTTCCTGATTGATATTGATATCTGCAAACCCTGTCCTTTGTGGGCTTTTGGATACATTTTTGTCAGCTATGCTTCTTGATTTATTGTGGATTAAAGAAACGGTATCCGCTATCGAGCCTCTTGAACGTTCCACATTGCACATTTTCTGGATAATTTTCATAAAATTTTCATTATTTAGAAATCTTCTCAGATGAATTTTTCAAATATGTTGGTAGCCAATGTGAATATTGAAAAATGAAGCTTATTACAGTAGAAAGTCTACTTTTCAATTAATAGGATTTAAATAATTCTGTGATTGGTTGTAGATTTATTTTTTTTCTGAATTTGTTTTCTATAATACGTTATCTCGAATTTGTTTCGATAATACTTATTATTATAACTTATTTTAAAACATTGAAATGGTAGTATGTTGTTTTTAATTTACTTAAGATTATAACATAACTTGTTTTGAGGTTTAATATACATCCAGGGGAAGCCATTTATTACAGATAAAATCAACTCAAAACAATTTATTAAATTTTGTTCTTTAAGTTTCTAAATATTTGTAAATCAAACTTATCATTAAGCCTTTAGGAGCAAAGATAATTCAGAAATATTCTTTTAATGTCTATAGACGCATCATGAATGGTAAAAGTTAAATTCCAAAATTAATGTTGAAATGTGTGTAAAATCAGTCTTAATCCTCAGAATATAGATAATATATTAACTGATTCTTGATTCTCCGAGAATATTATCCTGATTAAATTCCGGGAATCATCCTTTCCTAAAATGTTATATCGGCAAATGTATGAATACGCATTTTGATTATGAAAATCTGGAAAGTAACTACCAAGTATATAATATGATAGGATTTTATATTCCTTCATGCATCATTGCATATATTATTCAGCAAAGCAATTTGGGTGAGAAAATAAGAGAATAATGAATGTACTATAACTGCGTGATTCCTAACAACTTCAGAAGAATCACGCTCAACGCAAGTGAGGGGAAATTTAGCGGATATATTTAAGGAATAGCCATAGTTTGCTGAAACGGATGTTCTGCAATATTAATAGAGTTAAAATCAAATCCTCATCTCTGATAGCAATGCGAAGTTATCTATAGATGCTGTTATTAAGTTGGAATAATTTTGTTTGTCAACTTTGAAGCATCAGCTAAGGAAAGATAATTATAAATGTTCGTCCCTGGGTCTCTAAGAAAATTCCAAAGGCTAACAATCTTGAAATAAAACATGATTTTTATATGCATTATAGCTTAATCTCTTTCCAGATATTTTACAAATACTATTAAGAGAAGTTTAAAAATTATTCTATGCCTACAGGATTGAATTTTTTAAAGACATATTCTATATGCTTATAAAAAACCCCATCTTAAATATATTGGGATATTGGACTCAAATCATAACGTAATACTTCAGGCAATTCGTTATAATTAGATTCCAGAAGATACAATAGGCACAGCAAACAGAAGGTATAGAAGTTGCTATTCAATTTACGCTATTATTTTTTTAATGTGTCAATAAATGTTTCTTTAATTTAGGTTATTAGTTTCTTTGAATACTACTAAATTACTCTACAATGCTAAATATGCAAAAAACTAATACAAGGTTATTTAGTTTGAAATTATTCATTGAAATATTTTAAAATACTCAAAATACAACAGTGGAAAATCTGTGGAATCTAAATTTCTTAAAATAGATTATCTAAAAACTCATAAAAATAAAATCATATAAATAACTTATCTAACAAATCATAAATAACCCTTTATCCTTCCACTTTTATTCAACAACGTAATAATTTTTAATTGAGTATAAAAAGCTGAATTTTCGCCAGTATATTATCATGAAGATTAAAATAATATATGTTCCATAAATACTGCAAACAGTATTCTCGATTACGACAAGTTCATTTATAAAGCAAAACTAAATAATAAAATCATGACTGTTAAAAGTAAAAAGATATTTCACGCAAATAAATTCATATAAAATTCGTAAATCCTATTACAGAATCAAATACAATCAATTACTTTCTAATGTAAAAAGTTATTTTTAAGATTGTTTAAAAATGATAATTAATAATGTAACTGTTTTATAATAATTTATATTCTGTTTAACATACAGTTAATTGAAATAAATAGGATGTAATATTTATTCAGCTATATAACCCAAATCCATTTTTGAGTTAAAATTTCATCTGTTTTTTATGTACTGAAAATTTCTTTCTGTGTTACCGTTTCGTATAAGGTCGATGGCATATATATTCCAATTAATTCCAATTTTCTGTATTTGCTGATTCTACAGCAACCGTGTCCTGTAAAATAAACCTAACTAATGAAAGTAAACTTTAAATTTCATAAATTTAAAATAAAAAATTTTTTTTTATTTCTTTTCAAAGCCATATTTTTATTTCAATACTTTAAAATTATTTTTTTTGATGTCGTTTGAAAAGGAAATTGAAATTGCAACTTTAGTCCGTTTACATTTTTTGGTGCCATAAAGTAAAATGTTCAATCATCAAAATATGAAAACATTTTTTTCAACAATACAGTTTAGAACCCATTGATCAAGCTCTCTCGAATTAATGGAGGTGGCCTTGGAAGCCAAAGGTTTAATAAATCCTTCAATTGGATTTAATTACTAATATTTTTTTATGTTCTTTTAATATAAATTTCGATTGCTATTCATTAAGCAAATTATATATAATAGTTTAAGTGAAACATTTATAAGGAATAAATCAGCTAAAATTGGGAATGGCAACGCGTAGTTATTTATTACCGATGAAAAAAATAATTTTAAGAATTCGTCTATAATAACAAAAACTTGAAATAAAAATTAAATATTTCAAATCGTTACTAAAGAAAATCTATGAAGAGTTTCATTTTAGATCTTCAAAATAGCTTATATTAATACATTTGAGCTGAAATAATTCAATCATTAATCACATTTGCCAAACTATATTCTTGAAACTTAAGTCCAACTGAGAAATGCTGAAATATATGAAATTATTTTTTGTTACGAATATTTAATGAAATGTAAGAAGAACTTCCGCAGTTTATCTACAAACACAATAATAAGATTCATCCATGAAGCTATTGACAGTTCAGGAGCAAAATAAATAAATACATGTTTAAATAAATTTTTACATAATTGAGCTCAAGCTAGAGATTTGAGTCTGATGCAACTAACTAAAGTTTGAATTATTGAAGTACTAAGCTCAGCTAAAATGAAAAAAAAATGTGATTAACTACTTTGACATTGAATAATGGAAATCCAGTTAATGAATTCCATTGCTCTGCTGTTCAGATGAAATTAAACTTCAAATACTTGCAAGCAGCAATTCGCCCCAATTGTCATTAGTTAACCATCAAGCATGAAAGGGCGATAATCGAAATCAATCTTTCAAAATTGTTACTCATGAAAAGGTCACTGACGTCTCTTTTGATATTGACTAACTGTTCTCTATCTAACAGCGTGAGCAAGAAGCGTAAGAACTGACATCATATGATCGAAAACGTGACTTAGGTTTTGACGAAGCGTTCAATATTTTCCTGCTTCTTTTTATTTAACAATTGCTTAGGATGAGCTTGCTCATCTGGATAGTTATATTCCTGCCTGATTTTATTCTGATTAGAATTCTGTCACTCATATAAGTGTTGTATATATAAACTAGAACAGAAAAATATATCCTTGTTCATTCAACTGAGCATAAGAACATTTTTAATGATAACTGCATTTGACTAACGTATGCTGCAGAAACACAAATAAATAGTTTCAAGAAATATAAAATTTGACCAATACTTGAAGATATTGTTTATTCACGCAGTTTTAGCTGAATTTGGCTGTTAATTGAATTCTTCTACTCTTCTATTAACTGAATAAATTGAATAATTATGTTATTTAATGTGTGAGGGATAAATGGCACGTTATAGTCGTCAGCCTAAACAACAGACATTTAAAAATACTTCCCTATTGTAGTAACGTATTATATGATACATCCACGATGTTGTATGATTCTTTATAACGGACAATATTATTAAGACTTTAAACAATATTTTTTTAATTACTGCAGGTCACCCAATAAATGCAGAACTAAGCCATATAAACAAGGGATCAAACAATATTGTTTAGAATTTTATGCTAATCGGGTGTTTTTGATATTACATGTTTTGTTATTTTTAATAAAAAAAAGCTTCTTACGGATAAGGATATATATTTGTGTGTCATCAGTTTGATTGCTATAAATTTTCTACTATTGTATGTGTTTTATATAAAAATTTGGATTGTGACTTTGAAATTCATTAATGTAAAGAGAGGATAAATTTTATTCTACAATTAATTTCAAACAATGTGTCACGTTATTTTTAGTTTCTGAATGCACACGAATGTCCTTTGAAATAAAAAATATGTTGCAATTCAGAATATCTCAAACTGTAATAGTTTTCCATGAAATGCTGTATTAGGGTATAGAACAAAACTAATAAATTATATTATAACTAGACTTTTTTTAAACATTTCTTAAATAAATTTGATAAAGAAGGAGAGAAAAAGAAATCTGATACATTCCTTAGTTTTCAAAAATATCAAAACTGATAATATTTTTAATTATTGCATCTAATTATTTATAATACAGTAATAAAATTGTGTTCCAATTTTATTTAAAAAATGAGTCCTTCTTTTACATTTTATAACTAACATCCAAAAGAAACATCCTATTGTACCAAGGACATGAAAATGACCTCATTACTTCCTTCAAGTGAGATGAATTCAGTATAAAAACCATATCATATTCGAAAATTTTTGTATTTGCCAAAAATTAATCATAAAATTTTGAAAAAAATTGTTCTTTAATTGTCCGAAGCCTTTTCCAAGTTTTTCAAATTTGAATACTGATCAAAGAGTTTTATCACTTACACAAATAAGGGAGAAGTGCCCATAAAAATTAACAAATATATCGGTAGAACATGATATAGATCTTCTACATTCTCTTCGACTTTTTATCATTTGAAAACCACAGAATGTCGTTCCTTTTTACCTCCTGTGGGTGTCTTAAAAACAGAAAGAGGCTTACTAAAAGAATACGAATAATGCTATCAAGTCAGTTTCCAAGCTAAACAGAATTTGCTATTATGATGACCTTCAATTAATATTTTAGTTAAAAATGACAGGCAGTTTTCTTTATCTGTAACTTTATATATTTTATCATCTTCTTCACAGTTTATATTAAACAATCTAAGGGTAGTTTTTGTTTGATGAGAATGTTGATAGCATTTCACAGAATCTAATGATTTTATATCAATAAATTGTTTTTAATGTTTTCCAAAATGAGTTTCAGAAACATTGATTGTGCTTCAGACGTTTTGTTTCAAATAATATTTTTAAGAAATAATGGTGAATCAAATAATAGTGTAAGCTTTAATAGGGATTTCCTTCTTAAACCAATTTCAATTGCATCTTGTTAGGAAATGAGGTTGATCTTGATTAGTCTGAACTTGCTTGTGCACGTGATCATTACGTGTAGAACAGTTTCTCGTCAAAGACGTTTCAGTCAAGTTGTTTAATGTGGTACTCATGTGCATGAAAAAAAAAACTAATATCACTTATAGAATAAAGGCTTGATTTGCAATCTTTTCTCTCCCTATCCTAATGAATGTGAGGGATGTTATTGTTTCAGTCAGGGTTGGAGAAACCAGTGTTGCTTAATCAACAAAATATTTTGAAGAAACTTTCTACAAAACGGAAGAGTTAATGTCTGCATAAACGTGCTTAAGCAACAACTCGGATATACAAAATTTTTGTACGAAATAGTAAAATGCCTTCTCGCAAAGACAAGTGCAGGTTTTTAAAAAGAATGATTGGTAACTTGTGTCCACGTTGGTTCACCAACAATATCATGAAGTTTTGCATCATAAAAGGTGTATGGAAAGATGAGGAAAGTCAGAGATTGACCACTTTATGGCTTAGAGCTAATCACCTCGAAGAGGATGCCAGTTCGATGAACAAACCGGTGTTATGGACAAGTGGTGTTACAAACATCAATCTGACACAACAAATCATGTTTATACTTCTTAGTTCAGTGATGGTGGTGTGGTTTTCTGTACACAGCAAGAAGTATCATGAATTCTTACTGAGCAAGAAAGACGGATAAAAATATCAATATAAATGAAGTATTAGCTCCAGAAATGAAGATGAAACGTTTATGTTGAGCCAGGAAATATCAATTTAATACTATACTGGATAGGAATAAAGTTGTCTTTAGAGAGAAAATGCATTTTAGTGCAAATTTTTCAAATAATATTTGCCAAGTGAAGTGCCGATGAAACTATCAGTCATCAAGGTTATAATCAAATACTTAAAACAGATGATTTGAGATTATTTTATATCTGGAAGACCTGATAATTTAGTATAAGTAGATGGAATTATGAATACCAAAAAGTAGTTTGAATTTTGGAAGACAAAATCATGCTTATGTGAACATTCCCTGGCAATGTTTATGTGCTCCAACAAGATCTTGCCCCATACGATAATTCAAAGATGGTGGGGGGAAGCTAAAATTGTTGGAATATTGTGAAGTGATATGTGAGTAAGATAGATTGCTAAAAAAAGAGAAAAAAAATGAAAATGCAATACAAGTTGCAATTCTTGATTACGACATCAACATTGATATACATCTAAAATTTGATCGTAATTCTATATACCAAATTTCAGCCGTCTAGCTCAAAGCAATTTTGAGTCACCGTATCAAATGACAAGCAGACAATTAAGGTGTAAAATCAAAAATAAATGTGTTTTTCGATTCAAGAAGATTTGTAATATTGGGATTCGTCAAAATCAAGAGTTCGATTTTTTTGACAATTATACCAATCAAACAAACAAAGAGGGATATGAGGGACAACATACATTAACAATCCATTATTATCAGACTGATAGCATATAATTATTTCTAATTCGCTTATCTTTACAAATGATCAATGTAACAATTTTAATTGCTCATTTCTCAATTATAAATTGACATCATACAAAATATCTCTTATATGCATAAATAACAGCATCAGGATTTCAAAAAATAATTATGAATCGAAAATAATCTAATCGTTATTTCTGACAAAATAATAAGCAATATTCTAATATTTATTGTTGCAGTATAGTAAAAGGTTGAGTTTCAAATTTCAAAAAGCAGAATTATCAGGCAAGCAAATAGTTATTTTAATTTTCATGTCCTGAGCGTTCACAAAGTCAAATGATAAATATATGATGAAGCTAGCATTTATTTCCTCTAAAAAGTCAAAATAAATTTGATACGTATCTTTTAAAGCAACATGTTTCCAAGATTTATATGACTTTTATTATGATGATTAACTTTGAAAGAAAAATTATTTTCAAGAAATAATATTTTAATTTTGTATACAAAAATATTATCTTTCATAAGCTTGATGAAGAAAAGAAAAGCCAAAGATAAAAGTACGAAGATACTTTTAAATAAAATGACTTCCAGTATAAAAGATAACAAAAAAAGAGAAGAATAAAATACTTCTGTTTGAGCTAAGTATTAAAAATATTTTTGAGAAAGGGATAGAAAAATGTTGAAAGCACTTAGATGTCGAGATTGTTTTCGAAAACATTTCAAATGAAATTTGAGATTTTCCTTATTTTTCAACATCTAGTTTTTTATATTTGCTTTATGTTTTAAAACATTCTCAAGACGTATGTTCTACAGATCTGTTCCTTTATGCCTCTACATATAAAGCAAGCTCTAAATATTTATTTTTCGTATATTTTATATGAATTTATCTATATAAAGCTGACGTAAGCAATATCAATTAAATGCGAAACATGTTACTTTTAAAATTATATTATGTTCGGAAGTAATCATATTATTTTCAAATAAATTCTTGTGCATTGAATGATATCGCAAATCTCTTCTGTTATTCACCAAACTAATACGTCATTAAAAACTGAATATTTTTCGACAAATAAAAACAAAGAGGTCGAAAAATTTTCACGTTTTGTTTGCTTCGGTAAGTCAGTATACGAATTGTAAGTATAAATATCAATAGTAGGCATGCCAATGAATTTTCAATGATTAATTAGGAAATAAGAATGAACACTTTGGATTTATCCACATTTGCGGGATATATTAGCATTTTAATATAAAAATTGAAGCATTGAAATGATGCAATGCAGGTTAATTGCAATTCAGTAACATACAATTTAATTTTGTAATTATAAAAAGCAAAATGTATTAGCCAAAGCTAGTAGATTTTGTTTCGTTATATATATTTTGCGTCATTAATTTTCCAGAATTAGCGTTGGAAAGTCCACTTTCCTTTGGTAATACCTCTATATACCATATATGTCTTAATGGAAACATTTACCATAGTCATTCCTTACTGAGCTAAGTCAATTTTAGTTATATTAACATCCCGCTTTTTTAAAACAACACTAGATCCATTTTGGGAAGGACCTCGTAATTTTGAAGCATGGTCAGATGATGAGACCGACACCTGATCTGGCAACTCCCTCTCCACACCACATCACACCAGCTGGAGGACGTTTGACCCAGACGGTTTTAACGTGCACCAGACCCGTTTACACGATGGTTCTTCGGTGGAATCTGGTCTTGAACCTGAAATCCTTTGGTTCCGAAGCCGAGACTTTTCACCAGGCCACTGAGGCCCACTTACAGAGTTGCAATTGTCCCAGAGAAATTAAATGAAGGAACATAAAAATACATAAAACTGATGGGAAGCGCATTCATTGGTTAATCAAACTACAGATTTCTTTTTAAAAAAGTAATGCAATCTTCTTTAAAAAACAATAAACTATACAATACACTTCTTGCTTCCACGTCCACTGATGAAGTGTTTTTTTTAAATGATTAAAACATAAATTTTGGACTGATGCTTTATTTATGATGGTCCTGGTTAATTAGCAACCAAAATAATGACACGTTTACAGTCACGTTTTGTAAGGTCACGCAAAAAAGAATGGAAAGTTTATAATCAGCGTATAATTTATAGATATATATTACAAATATGGTTTTTAGTAAGTGCCACTTTTCGGAAGAAGCGACAATTGCTTACAATTGTAGGAAAACTTTCTAACATGAAATCCATGCTTACAAGGTATTGTGTCTTACTTATGAACATTGATAAGTTCTAGAAAATTAGAGAATGAAATCGTTTACAAATTATACATCAAATTTAACAAAGACGCAAAAGTACAAAATGATGCATTCTCTAATTAATGTTGAAATTTGGTGGTTACTATTCGAATAAGAGATATTTGGTTAGGGAAATTCCATGATTGATATTGTAACTTTTAAGTAGAAGGAGAAAAAATTAAATTAAATGTTTTTTTGTAAAGTAAAATGCAGTAATATAATAATTATGTTTGTATACATAACTATCGTTTTATAAATGTCGACATTGCTGACAATTTATAAAATCTGTTCAGCAATCTTGAATTAATGACTGGCTACTCTTCATTTTAAGCATTTTGTTTAAAACTCAAAAATTCGACATGTATTTTTATTAAGAACAGTACGTTATCAATAGCCAACAGTTAGTTTATTGAATCTTATAATATGTTTATATCATCACTGGACCAGCAACATTATCTTTCTCCATTTTTTTTTTCAAAGATGGAAAAAGTATAATAGTAATCAATAACGAATATTTTTGAATTTCTTTCTAGAGGATGGTTAATAAATGCTATTACAAATCAGGTTTTTCTTATAGATATAAAGCGGGGAATAATATATTGTGCTGATCTTGATAAATGAAAGTTTATTAAGAAATAATTTTGTTCAAATTGTCCACTATCATTACTGATGGGAAAAGATTATCTCTAACATCATTATCCAATTGAATACTTCATATGATGAAATAATGTATCCATTCAGACAGTATGGAAGCATTAAGAGAGTCCAAAATTCTCTATGCATCATTTCAGTTAATCTTTAAGATCCCCGAAATCCAGTAGTCAAGATGGTTTAGATACAATGAGGAATTTGTTCAAACGCTTTTTTAATTAAATAAAATTTAGTCAAATGACATGAAATCAAACCTATGTTGATTTAGATCAATGCGAAATGAAGTAACAGGCTGAAATAGTAGTTAGTTCTTTTAGAGGTGCAATGTTTGTGCAGTTAACAATAAATGTGCGGTCAGTATGATTTGTTCATTAAATTATCCACTAAGTTTTATTGCCTTTTCCATGAATTTTAGAAAACTTCTAAAATTGTATAAAACTGCAGCTAAAATCATAAAAAAATGTTTGCATTTGAAAGCTTTTCATAGTTTAAAGGAGTTTCTTTAAATGTTCTGGAAAATGTATCATAACATTATTCTATATAAATTCGCTCTTCATCGAAAAAATTATTCTATTAATATTCTTGATGACATTAATATTTATGACTTGATATTTATGAATTTATGATATATCTGATATTTTTAAAATTTGTGTCGAAATAAAATTCTTTTCTATTGTTGCAAAATTGAAACACCCTTTTTCACTAATGATAATTTACACAGCTCTATGACTCTCTTCTCTGCAATCATTTATTTTCAGAACCTAGTAGATATCCAAATCTCTTTTTTCGTGAATTTTTTGGTGCATTGTTTTGGAGATTTTGAAGCGATGAATATTTATAGAAATTTATATCCAATAATTATCACTTTATGATTATCGAAATAATCATTCTATTAATTCCAAGCCCTTTTAATTGTTTAATATTTTTCAATATAGAATTTCCTCCATTAGAAAGCTCCTTAATTTGATACGTGAGATTTCTGTTTTAAAAAATAATTACGGAACTTTGCTTTCTACACAAAAAAAATATTACCATTAGGAGATATATAGATATAAATTTGTTTACAAACAGAATTTAAATTAATTGTCATTTCTTGGAGTGTTAGAGTATAAAGTAACCACATTTAGAACAGAAAATAAGCAATAATACTGAATAATTGTTGCTATAATTTCACCTCCCCCCCCCTTAATTTTGTCTATTTGAGGAAATTTGAGATAAGTTTTATTAATTGTTAAGTGAAGGTATCAAATTCCTTATTGTAAAGAGATTTGGATATATTGTTTTGTATCAAATTATATATTGTTTTGTATTTTGTAATATATTAAAATTCAAAATACAACTTTGTATTACATTTAGAAATCTATTTGTCAATAATGTAGTCATTTTAACTACTAATTTGGAATAAGTCAAAAAATATTATATATTAAATATGGATATCGCTTAAAGTATTAGGATGTCCCAAAAGTTTCTTTCTTACTGAGCTATGAATGGACTTATCTGGCTCTACTTTGTGCAAACCTTCAGGCTTATCTATTAGCCGTCTGTGTCGTAGGTTTCAGTCGTCCCAGAGTTCTTTTACAGTACATCTCGTTTGTGTCACAGTCTCTTTTAAGACTCATCCATATCGTTAAACATGGATAGCGAAATCCGACATTTCCGAGCTCCTTATTCAAGGTGAAGCAATAAATTCTACGAGATACTGTCATCAACTGGACTAATTGAAAGCTGGCATAGGAAAAAACCCGCCAGAATTAATGAACGATGAGGCTCTGTTTTTCATCATGACAACACAAAAACACATATTGCACTAGTTGTAAGAGAAAAGTTCTTAAGTTTAATTGGGATGTTTTACCGCATCCTGCATATTTTCCAGATTATTACTTCTTTCTGTTCTTCTCTTCGTGAAAAGCGCTTCTCACGTAAATTCTCTTCGTGAAAAGCGCTTTAAATCCATCAGCGAAATAAAAGCGCACCTCGAGGATTATTTCTTGTCCAAGACACAACAATTTTGGAAAGAAGGCATTATGAGATTTCCTGAGAGATGGAAGAAGGTAATAGAGCAAAAGGGTTCCTATGCAACAAAATAAATAATATCTTAAACAACAAATATTATGTATTAAGACACTCTAATACTTTACTTTCAGCTTTGTAAGCAATAATAATTTTGCTAAAAATATAAATGTAATAGAAGAGACAAAGATGGGACAAAAATCCCCTACGCATTACATGAAACATTTCCATGCTACTTACTTTGTAAATTAACTTTGGTATAAAACTAGTTAAAAGTTTCATCACTGGTGATCGTATAATCATTTTTATGATTTTTCGTGCGTTAAACCCTTCGTCAACACGCGAAAGTTCATTATTTTTTTGTGACAGTCTGATAACTTAGATATGATCGAATTTCTTACCTTACACTCTTCCTTAATGTCTATTTTATATCTTTTATTTTTATATCTTTTGTTTTCCAATCAGAGCTCTCATATTGCGCTATTAAATGTAGTTGCACAGATTTAAGCTTCCGGTTTTCTTTTAGGTTTAAATTATCCCGTATGTCAATAAAAGTATAGAATTTCTTAAGCCTTACAAAATAAAATAAACTTTCTGAAAAAAGACCTATTAGGAAAAGGGAAGTATTTTCTCTTTAGTGTGGCTTGGCAAAAGTAAAAATAGTTTATAATACTGTATAGGAAAGGATTAAAGATCTGGCATTTGATGTTTAAATCTCCTTTCACATTTTGTTTTAGGTATATGGAAGAGAAACATTTATTTTATTTTATTGCTTTGATTTAACCACATAATTACATCTCTAGTATCATATTTTTTCTATCTAAAATAATATTACTATGAAGACAAATTTTTAATGTGTGTCAACAATCCCACTTTAAAGCTCAATGTAACTAATTGATTCTTAATCTAATGAACCTGATTAGTTTTCAATAGATCATTTCGCAGGATTTTATTAATAAAAAACAATTAACCGCATTAACTATAGTATATAGTTGTTATATGAATAAAATTTAACAGGAACTTTGTAATATTAAATTAATAAAACTTTTCTTAGATTTCATTTTATTTATGATATGCACACATTAGTCAATTTAAATTTCATTTCGATTAAATTTTAAATAATATTCAGCATAATGTTTTGATAAATTAATAAATTATTAATAAATTATTTATCAAAATTAATAATTAAATTTTGATAAATTAATAAATTATTTATCAAAATTAATAATTAAATTTTGATACATTAATAAATTATAAATTAATAAATTAATTCATTTTCGATAAAATATTAAAATGTAAAGTGGAAATTTTTATATTTTTTTATCATTTAGAAAATAGAATTACTTCAGATACTTATGCTCTCAATAAATAGTTACTAAATCTTAAAATTAAATTAAAATTTTCTTTCAGTTTATAAATAGGTTATTTTTTTCATATATTTACAGCGACACATAGAAATATATAACCGTGCACTGTAAAAAGCTGCAATCATAATTTTCAAAGAATTTTATTGATTTTATTCTTTCATTTCATAAAAATGAAATCATTTTAACTTTTTAAAAAAATATTTACAATCTTCAAACTAATTCAAAAAAAAATATTTCTTCTGGATGATCTGATCACAGGAAATTTTATTTTTCTAAAGAAGAAATGACGAAAAATATAATTATGCACTGAGGAATAATTCAAAGATGCAGCAGCGAATCTGAAAAGAAGATGGTTCCAAATTTTTATGGTTTAAAATTTCGGAAAGAGCTGATGGTTATTTCAACTTTATATCAAATGACAAAAAATACATTTTCCTTATTTTTTTAAAGAATTTAAGTTATTTAATTTAGCCCTTACCTTTTTCTTCTATTAGTATTAATAAAAATATATATCTTTAGTGGAACAGTGATAATCTATTTTAATAATTTTATAAGGAATTTGAATTATGCTTTCTAAAATTAATAAATATGTTTTTAATATTTATTCAGTAGACTAATGGTATAATTTTAATAAGATACTGAAAAAAATAAAATGTATCAATTTTCTTTTTTTATTATTTATCTTATTTAAAATTTCAACTTTATGATGCACTTAGGAAATAATTTATGAAATTGAATATCCTCTGACGAGAAACTGACAAAGATTCCACTAATCCCTAATCTTTATCCAATATCTAATCGTCGGCAATTAGGTGCCAATATCTCACTCACGAATCAGAGGATTCCAAGTTCGATATACTATTCTACAAAAACCGCTTCTGTATGGAGATTATTATATAATAAATATATCAATTATTATATAATCAATTATATAATCAATATTATTATATAATCAATAATCAATATATTATATAATCAATAGTATTATATAATCAATAATCAATATATTATATAATCAATAGTATTATATAATCAAAACTCAATATATTATATAATCAAACCATCTCTCATTGCTATGGAGTGAGTATTTTGAGGGTGTCATTGCAGCCTCAATTGTGAAAAAGTGAAATATTTACTTGTGGTTTTAAAATAGGATTTAAATATAAAATAAAGCTTTTTCATTATCTTAATATTAGAATTCATTTTATTATCTTAAATTTTAACTGATTCCTTTATTATTAATTTTTCTTACTTACTAAATGTTTGGAAACAAACATTTTTGAGTCTAATATATTTCAAACTCTTATTATCAACCATCTGAAACTGAAAAAAATGTCTTATGGAAAAAGATTGTGAATAATATATTTGCCATTCATACTTAAGGCATGAACAATATATTTAATTAACTTCTGATTCATGTACACATACACACAACTTATATATTCCGACAATACAAAATGCAATTTATAATATATTTTATCATATTATTATATTTTAAATACTGCTCAGTTAAAATTTCACTATTGAAACCAAGCAAGAAAAGATAAACATAATCATAAACGTGCAATTAACCTCAATATTAAGAACAATTTCATTGTTCTTGAATAAAAATAGGCACTTAAAAGAATGTTATATTGAATTTTTTTTTTGTTTTTTTTACATGGTTAAAACATATTAATATTTAAAATTTATTATTCTCTTTTCAATTCTAGTCTTAGAACCCAGCTTCAAGTATTTATATTTTCCCAAATAGTTGTTCATTCAGTTGACAGAATTTGTACTTTACATGATAGAAATAATTAAAAATGCAAATCTATTCTTTCAGTCAAAAAGAGTTTCATTTTCATTTGGATTATTCCAAGGTAGTTAAAAAACACTAAAGTATAACAACAAACATTACTTTCAGATCCATTTATTTCACTTTCTATCTCCCCGGAAAGAAAGTATCAAAGTTTAAAATAAATCATGAAATTCTCCAATCGCAACAGGCCAACTTCGCAACGCATACTACTTCTTATTTGCCTTCTTCAAATAAGTTTTTTTTCCTTCATAAAAGAGAAAGGGCATTTATCTTACTAGAAAAGTCACTATGGAATTAAGTAAAAGACTAGGAAACTAGTATTAATGAAATTCAAGAAAGCCACTTTCTTTAAAAGAAAAACTAAAGCAAACAAAACCTCCCCATAAAACTAAAAGTTTGCTTTTGAAAAATTCAAAAGGGAAATGCATCTCGCAGTAAAAACATGAATTACGTGATACATAACATTTTAGTGAATAATAAACTTTAAAAGTACGAGCGTTTCCAGTTGAGTATTTTTGTTTGTTTCAGTTCTCATCCGAGTTATATTTTAGATTCCTTTAAAGAACAGCGTTAAGCAAATAAAAATAATTTCGTCCTTTATTTTATTCTTGGTGAAATTGGAAGTGTTATCAAGTGTCCCTTGTTATTACATATTATTGCTTCAAAAACTTATAAATTAACTTTTTCCAAAAAAATATCAGTATATTTGTTATTTAAAAAGATATAAAAGAATGTTAATCTTTACTAGAACTAAGTATATATGTATATATATATAAAAGTATAAAAATCAAGTTAAAAGGAAAAACAAATAAACCAAGTAAAAAAATATAAAAGGAAAATCCGGCCTGAAGACTTTTTCAAGGGTCACCCTCAGGCAGGGATTCAAAAAAGGGATTTTTTCTGTTAAGGAAATTCAGACAATTACGTTTAATAATGATTCCTTCGTAACCCGAAAATCCCCTGAAATTAGGCCCAAGAGATATACCATTTTAACAGAAATTAAAATACAAACAACATATTAGAAGAAAAACCACTAATAAGTAAAAATACAATAACAAAAAAAACAATGAACACCAAAATACCATAAAAAAACACTAAAAAAACGAAAAGTCAAGAACATACCATCAACAGTCAAGGAAATTTTAAGCTATCGATTGTGATTCCCGCTTATTAAAAACACAAAGCTAACGGTAATTTAGGTAAAAATTGTAAGCTCCCAGCGCCACCTATTGAGTGATATAATATGCAAGGAAAGTTCTATTTTTTATTTAAGCCAAAGGATTAATCCCAAACCATACCTTGATTAATTAAAAAATTGTCATTACAGTAATTTTTAGGAAATTCATTTTTAATTAAATTATTAATGAGGTTGTTTGATGCTTCAATATAGGAATTTTTATTATTGCAAACCCTTTTGATCCTGTTAACTTGTGAGAAAATTAGATTTTTGAAAATTTTAGAGTTAGATTGGAATGGTAGTTACATAGTTTTGTTATTTTGAAGTTGAATTTATCCCTTTTATCGTATATACCAACTATTGTTTTATCATTATCAATTTCGATTTTTAAATCCAGAAAGGTAGCCTCAAGTTGATTTTTATTCGTTTCTGTTAGAATTAAATCTTTTGGATAGCAATTAGTTACAATATTAGTATTGTCGAAGTCAATCAGAAGTAGGTCATCAATATATCTCTACCCGTTTATCAAATTATATTTAATTATTTTTTTTCTCATAGTAATGTAGAAAAATATTAGCCAAAGCACTTGAGAAAGCCGTTCCCATTGGAATGCCCTTAACCAGTTTGTAAAAGTTAATACCATTAAAAACGTAATCTTCAGTAATATTAAAATTACATAACTCAAGCTTGTGATTAATAAGATAAATCCGGTTATTTTTTATTGCAAATTGCATAAAAAATATTATTATACATTGAAGCATTATTATACATTGAAGTAATCTTTTTTTAAAATCTCAACCTAACATTTACCTTTTAGCATAACTAAGCGCGTTTTGATTTTGAATTCACAATTTAATATTAGCTCATAATATGAAGTCTCATTTAAAATCAAAATAAAAATTAGATTAATAATCAAATGATCAATCAAAAATCGAGGTTTATTAAAATATTAATTTGAAGTTGTTTCATAAGCATCCAAGAAATATCTTAACCAAGATATTTCTCCAGGTTACGAATCTTTCGATTCCAGAAAGCTTATATCCATGCAAAACTTTGGTACAGGACACAAATTTTAATTAATGGTTATGTCAGAGAACTGTAAACGGATGCAAGGTCATGCCATACACGTGCATTGCGGCTGCTTCATAAAGATCAGAAGCTGTCTTACATCAAAATTAGAACCATGCATTAGGTGCCCTAAGTTTTAATTCAGGTCCCGTGTTCCTTGTCAGAATGATCGTTTATCACATAGCCTTAAATTATATTAGAGTTTTCATGGCTGTTTACCTCCAAGTATGGTTTATATAACGGGGAAATTTGTAATTATGAATGAAGAACGCAGCAATCATTCCAACTTATGACAAATTAATGAAGCAATTTCAAGAGATTTTGAGAAGAAACTTAATTGGATAATTATAGCTGTCTTTTCCTTAAATAAAATGGAGGGAAATTTATTTTGATGTGAAGCTCTGTAGTCTTTTCCGCATTATACACTTTTATTTAATTTGATTTCTTTCAGGTTTGATAGGCAGAAATATTGAAGTTGATTTTTTTTAATTCGCATACTAATGTGCTCAAGATCTTTTTTTGTATTTTTCACGCTAATACACAATTTAAATAGTATAGAATTTAATTATTAATTATTAAATAATTGTGTTAAATAAAAATTATAATGTGTCACTAGCTGCAACTAGAAATGAAATTCAGAAAAAATATCAAAACTTGATATTCAATAATGAATAATGAAATGCAGACAAATGGTGGGAAATAATTAAATTGAAAAATTTATATTTTTTCTCAGTAACTAAAGTGAATTTTTAAAAAATAAATTTTATAAGCTAATTACATAGGAATGTAAAATTTAATTATATTCATATAGCCTTATTTCAACAGCCCTTGTGTAAATGTAAATAAATAAAAGTTTTATTTATAAGAAGTATTATTAAAGAGAAATTAATATATAAGACTATATTTGATAATACTGATTAACTGCAAAGCATACTTTTCAATTTATTACATCTCGCATTCTGCATATCCTTTTTTCTTTATGTGAAAAAGAATTTTTACTTAAATAACACTTAATTTTACTTAAAGAATAATAATATTATACATACTAGTAATAATATGTATATTAAAAGTAGTTTATTTGCTTTCATAGCAGTAAATATCTTGTTAATTTATAGAAATGTTTTCTAAGTTAAGGAAAAGCATCATTGATTTAAATATACTTCATGGGAAAATGAAGAAATTAAACAATTCTCACCACGATTTTCTTTTCATCTAAGCTAAGAGGATTAAATTTAGTACGAGGACATATAACCAAATGTTTACTATTCAACTATTAAATTATAAGTTAAATCCATATTTAGGAAATATGTTTATCTGGCTGTTAGAGCAGAAGTGAACTCCATAATTACAAAACGTAAAGAGGTAGGTAGATAATATTTAGTACACAAGTTTAGTGTTTAAAATATAGACTCTTATGAAATTTCGAGCAACATCTCTCAAAAAGTTGACTTCTGTCTGTCAATGCTTTTGCATGCATGTAAATCAATAGAATATAAGCACAATAAATTAAATTGATTAAATTCGATCTATTACTTTGTGACTACAACTAAAGTTCCATTTCAAAATTTGTTTTCAATCAGTAGAATTTGGTTTCAATCACAATTTGCTCACTTGAAGGGTCTATATGGACCCATCAATTACCTCTGCAATCATTAACCCACTGCAATCATCAATCCATTGCATCAAGTACCAATGCAATAATAACCCTCTGATATGGATTCACAGCAGAATTCATGGTAGGATCCTAATTTCTTAAGAATGCGATCCCAAACTTAATCTTATTCAAATTTTACTATTCAGAAATATTGGAAAATATCTCAAAATTATGTTGCTCTTGAAAGGCAACAAAGATAAAACCTGAACCCAAAAATATTTATGAAGTTTGGAAACACGCCACATATTCTTCTTTGATACAGAATATTCGCCGACATTTTATTGAAAATAAAACATTATTCAAACCAATGTATAGTTGCATATGATTCCAAAGAGGGAAAGGGTTCACTTCTTATTCTTGAATGTAATGATTGTTTGTTTGCCCTTCTGCATTACTCAAAATTAAAACTGCTCAAAAATTATTTTTATCTATTATTACTTAAACAAATGAGCATAATAGTTTCTTTGCAAGAAGGTAAGCCACATTTAAGTCAGTATTATAATTAAAAATGGTTATCGTTTTTTCATTCATCATCAATAAAAACACGCATTGACTTAAAAATTTCATTTTTTTAAATTCTAGTTTCATTGCGTCGCATTGAAGGAAATACAATGTCTATTTAGGAAAAATGTAACTTGAAAAACAGACCCAAAAGTTTTTGTAAATATACAAATCTCTTTCTATATTATATGGTACACCAATACAGTAGGACAGTGCTACAGATATCATCTACAAAGTTCGACATCTTCTAAAGTCATCTAGTTTTGCAGAAACAAAAGAATAAAGTGAGAAAGACGAAATAATTTTTTCACACTGAAAGAGGATAGAAACTATTTTTAACAAGATTAAAATTCCTATTTTTTTTAATGCGAATTCATATAATATTTTATCGAAAAATTTATTTTTTGCATCGTTTGAAAAATTTAAATTGGAGATTGACTAGTAAAAATATTTTGATTACATTTGATGTTGAAAATAGCTTAATCAAATGGATAGAATTGGAAGTTTAGGTATTCAAATAAGTTTATTTGAATTATTTAGTCTGTTCGTATTTATTCATTATTTAAAAGGATTTAAATAATGAATATGTAAAATTTTCCAATTTGGAATAGCCGAGAAATGTATGAAATTATTACAGGGAACGTAAAATCTCTCCGAAACTCCAAATGAAATTTTAATTAAAAATAAGACGAAGTAACTCCTGATATCTTTCAAGAATTAAAATATGACGACGAAAATTCCATTTCGAGTAGGTTTGAAGCGATATGATTAAAAACATCGGAGATATATTGTAGATTGATAATTTTATCAACAAATCCAATTTGTATTTCCGAAAATTTCATTAAATTATTTGATTTATTATCATTTTTAAACATGTATCGGAAAAAGAAATTATAAATCATATTGATTCAGAATGTCTTATGAAATTCATTTTGGAAAAAAGGGGGATTCGCAACTAAATTATACACATGTAAACGTTATAAGAAATGTTATAAATTTACTATAAATTTTAAAATGAATATAATGAATTATTTTAGAATGGAATAGTATTGATAATATTTATTCAGTCTATTTCATGATTCGTTTAAATTCATTTTTGTGTTATGATTTCGGTATCTAATAATGTTTTATTGAAATGTTAAGATTTCTATAATTGGAATACTATGATATTTCTCAAGACAAATAATAACAATTTTTTTTTAACTTTTTAAACCTGAAGTTAACTCATGTAAATTTATTAAAATTATAGAATTCCTTATGATGATTGCCCATGATTAAATAAATTAATAAATAGATAATAACATTTGAAATTTTCATTCATTATATAAATTAAACAGGTTGCCAAATGAATTAGCAATGAAATAGAAATTACTCATTTTGTAGGTTCATGGCATTTGATATTAAATAGAAATGAAAATTAATAACTTTTTTTATTACCATCCCAGCTTTCAAAATTAAGTTGTCAAAAGGAATTGTCCTTTAAAGAGGCATACTTTTAAACTGTAATATCTGTGGATGCTTCTTCTTGCTAAAATTCTGATAAGCACATAAAATTTATCATGAGCCTGAAGAAAGATCGTTTGAAAAACATGAAGTTTCATAGAAATTGCAGTTTTATGAGAGGCAATTAAATTCTTACTTTCCGGACGAAAACATTCATAAATACCTTGAAACTGCAAAGTTCCACTTATGAAACAACATTTGGGAGCTCAATAAAGTTAAGTGATTAAAATCTTTTGCAAAATGTTTCCATCAATGAACGCAATGTTTATTTTAATGACTTTTTATATTTTTCTTTTACAGCTCTGTATTCAGAATTCTTTATTTATTAAAATTAAATCAACTAAACAAATCTATTTCCTACGAGATTACGTGATATTCAAGAAGTTATCGTGATATTCAAACTAAGAAGCTATCTCAATTTTTTAAAATTCCCGTGCATGATCTAATAATATTCTACAATATCGTGAAAATATTGTAGAATATTATTAAGCATTTTAGGATAAAATGGAATTAAAAAAATAATATTTAGTGCTTTGAAAATATTATTCATGAATTATTTATGTAAAGAAAACTTCTTTATAATCGAGAAATAACCTTAAAACAAATATGTTTCCCTTATATAATTAGGACAAAAAATTATAACATTTATTGATTCTATAGACATCTGAATAATTTTATCTCTCCATTTCCCTTAGTTTTTAAGAGAATAATAAAATAGAGTTTTTGCTTTTAATAGCATAAGGAAAAATAATGCTTACATATGAGGCAGACAACCACTGACTCAGATAAACTTAACTCTTCTTATTTTGATGAATGTTAAGATTTATTACAGTATTGCATATTCTTATATGTTTATACAGGCTACGGAAAATAAATATTTTCTATCTCCTTTTCCATATTCTCACAAACAATATTATCTCGAAGAAACATCAATAACTTCAATTATAAACCACTAGTATATTTAAAAATATGTAATGATAATGAAAATAAATTTTAAACACTTAACCTATTATGATCTTATTTCTCAAGCATTGTAAGAAAATAATTGATAGAAAAAGTTTTCAACAATTGAAAAAGAACTTTTTAGTTGCCGGATGCGACATTGTAAATTTTTTAAATGTAAATAGCATTCGAAAATAATTTGGTGGATAACAGTTTGAAAGTAATAAACTCAAAAATATTACAATAGCCTAGTAATAATAAATAATATACTAGATTTCGGTTCAAATGTATTTCTTTCATTGCATAGGCATTATATGTGGATTTTTGATGCTCTACATAACTTTAACTTTCGGTTCCCTTTGAAAGACAAATCGTTCATATTTCATAAAGGATATTCATTCCAGGGATCTGGTGAGTAATAGAGTT
The DNA here is from genome assembly GCA_026543865.1 of Argiope aurantia. NCBI lineage: Eukaryota > Metazoa > Arthropoda > Arachnida > Araneae > Araneidae > Argiope > Argiope aurantia. Next base: position 689 of record JAPMOR010060722.1, on the reverse strand, counting down.
ACTGCAGAGCACCTGGTTAACGATTTGGCTTATATTATATTATATTATATACATATATTGTTACAGATTTTACACTTCGAATCCACTCCGTAAAATCACTGGGTTCTCTTGTCGTGATGTGTGGAAACAATCAATCAGCAGGCTTCAGTAGAAAACAACAACGATGTTTATTAGACACAAAGACACTAATACAAAGACGGCAAATATGCACAGCTGAGACGAACACACAGCAGTACACAAGAACAGACAATAGCCCACAAGTAGTAATTCACTAGTACCATTGGTCAGACAGAACTCAGCAGGAGAGGAAATCTTCGTAGCTTTGCTCTACGGTCTCTCCAAACGATTGAAATTCTCCACGGTCTCCTCACTTTAGCTGTATCCAACTGCCGACTCACTCCTACAAGACTGGAAACTCTCCCCACAAGACACGATTTTGCTTCTACAGTAAACGCCAAGACTCGGCATACAGCTCAGTTCAGCAATCGCTTGAGCTTCAGAAAACTTAGACTATTCCGCCGTTGCTTCGTTACCATCTCGACGACTCGTTACTTGTCCACTCCAATTCATTACAGCTTAAGAGTGTGGGTCTTTTATAGTTCTCGGGAGGCAGGCAGAGAAGGTTCCGGACCAATCAGGAGTATCTCAGTCCCTATTGGATGGATGTCTCCAAGCTCTGAGATCATTCA